>VZQC01007982.1:4980713-5410684 GCA_009823505.1 Rhizomys pruinosus
TTTTTTGTCTTTTTGAGACAAGGTCTCCCTGTAGCCCCAGCTGTACTGGAACTCACTCTGTAGACCAGGCTGGCCTTGAGCTCACAAAGATCTGCCTGCCTCTGCCTCCCAAGTGCTAGGATTAAAGGCGTGTGCCACCATGCCCGGCCTTGTTTTTCAATCAATATACCAAAAACAGCCTTTTTGGGGTGTGTGTGCCCAGAACTCATTTAAAGAAAAACATGTTTAGCTCTCTCCTTGGAGGAATAACCCACGGCTGATGCCACAAGCTTGCATCCTCTAGTGGTTAGGAGATGTTATAAGTCACAGTAAGACCCTGTCATATTTTACAGAAAAAACGTAATCCATGGATTAACATACCATACAAACATCTGTGTCTATACCAAAGGAACCTACCATAACAATTTGTACTGTTTAAATACCTATATATCTAATTACTTGTGCTTCACTAGCAGGATTGAAAGGTTATTCATGGACAAACTGTCAGCCCATGAAAGGAAACAGCCAGAATTGACCAGAGTCCAAGACAACAGCTCCAGAGAAAGTAGACTGTTTTGCTTCTCGTCCACCTGTGCCTCTTTTCTAAGCCTAGGGAACAATCTGCGGAAGAGGGGGCGTGGTAGAATGTAAGGGCTGCGATTGGGGTGAATGACAAAACTACAGCAATATAGTCTGGACACTCATCTGATCAACTTGATTGAACATACAAGCCCCCCCAACTGGATGGTGGGACCCATGGACTGTGTGGGTTTGGACACAACTGCTTGCAAATTGGTTTTACAATCAAATTATTACTTATTGTTAAAAAATTTAAAAAAAAGTAAAAAAAAAACATGTTTCCTATTTATAGGTGATAATGAGGTTCTGGGAAAACTGTACCTCACCCAAGTCCACGGCAGAGCTGGGGTTCAAACTAAACTGTCCTATGCCATAGTGCATGTGTCATCTCCAGGCAGGCCTTGTCCTTGGTTAGTGGACATCTGGGGAGAAACTCTTACAGCAGCATGAGTCTACATACTTATGTTCTTAGCACCAACAACCCAAGCAACACGGTTGGCTTCTGCATTAATGAAGAAGCTCTAAGAAGTTTTCCCATCATAGTTAATATGCTCATCATAGCCCAGAACTTTACATCTGTGGGGCAGAGCTGATGGTGGTAGTTTCTGCTATCTTGTGGATGCCAACGTCAACTTGCCGGCCAAGTTACAGAGTTCAAGGCAGTGAAAACGCAATGTGGACTGGTACATCATCTCTCTGTCTACCACTACTGGGGAGATGGGATGCCCTTCCAGAGGATGTCTACAGACCAAGTTCTATCCTCCTATGGAAGTGATTGCCACCCATTTAATACCCTCTAAATTAGATGAATCTGGCAAAATTAGCCAATAGGAGAGGACTGAGGAACTGTTTTGTTCAGCAAGAACAGCAGATTTAGAGAAATCTCTTATTTGCTGAGCCTGTCCTTTGAAGTGTGGGCAAGCAGCGCAGTGTAGAATCACCATGAGGTCAGACAGATTGGCCTTTTTATTCCAGCTGTCACACACTCTCTGTGTCGTTTCTGGCAAGGTAACTTATACACCTTAGTTTCTTCATCTGTAAAATGGAGATAAGATTCTGTACCTCAGGGCTGTCAGGAGGATTAATGAGTTGCCTTGTAGAATACGCTTACACATGCCAGGGATGGACACATTCCATCAGTGGTAGCAGCTGCCCCTAACACTGAAGTTCCAGTGGCCACTGTGTTCACTCATGGTAGTCAGTGACAGTAAAATGTGCCTTCCATGGCTATTTCCTTACCTGTATATAGCACTATATATGTGTTCACAACAAGACATATTCTCTGGGGGCCGATATGACAAAATTAGATGGTTTCATTTCTAACAGGAATTCTTTCTTTTGCTTTTTTTTTTTTTGCAGGAAGAATTTGATGGCATCCTGAGAGAGGAGATGGTGGCAGAGGCTCTCCATGAGCTAGGGCGCTCAGGTCCTGGGACAGAGCAGGTCTTCCTCAATCTAAATTTATCTGTGAGTATACTGTGGACAGATCACGTACTCATTGCTTTGGGGATGTCAGCAAACCTCAGGGCTTCATGTTTGATGGAGACTGATGATGGGAGATAGGCATGTAAAAATTAGACTTCAAAGAGCACCAGCCATCCCAGTAATCAGCACCCCAAATTCCTTTGTTTCCATTCTCTTCATCTGCTCTTTCATCTTAAGTAGTCTATATTATAGTAATCAATGCTTTCTTTCCAGGAGGTTGAATTTAGTTCTGTGAAACCAATCAAAAACTCTTTAAGAATTTTCTCTCTGATCAGTGAAGGCAACAGTAAAATTTCTATTTGAATCCCATGGAACTGAGTATTCTGATATTGACTTTCCCCCTGAAGTATGTCAAGAAATAAGTAGCTTTGAGCTGTATTTTACTTTCCTAAAGATACCTATCATTAAAGCAAAAAAAAAAAAATCTATTGTTATTCACCAATTTTCAAGATTTCAATCCTAGACATTGAGTAGCTCAAAAGCTCAGCTCCAATTTTATCATGAGAGGCTGTAAGAGCCGACTGCTCATGGTTCAGCTTCTCTTCTGTTGCCCGAGTCCTGGAAAAATAATTGAACTCTTTTTGCTTCCTTATATTGTGAAGCGTTACATATTCTTTGGAGATTCACAGAGTAAATGTAGATATAGGGGGGAAAAGCAGCTTGGGAGATGGTGTCCCAGGCAAAGCACTTGCTGTGCAGGTGTGAGGGCCGGAGTTCACATCCCAGCACCCACAAAATAGCCGAGCGAGCGGGTATGGCGGCCTCACCTGTAATCCCAGTGGGAGACAGAGACAGGGAATCTGTAGAGCAGGCTGGTTAGCCAGACCAGCTGAAAGGATGGGCTCTGGGCTCAGGGAAAGACCCCGCCCCACTCAAAGGTGAAGAGGAGTTGAGGAAGACCCCCTAATGCCAAGCCCTGGTGTCTACAGGCACATAACATACACACGCACATGCACCTGTACATACACATGCACCTGCACACATGCAAACGTGCACATATAAACATACATATTTCTATGAAAAAGGACATTGAAATTTTACTGTTGTTTCACTATTTGGCTTATTCTGGACTTGTCTGTTTCACCGCAAGGTTGTTCTGTCCTCAACCTGAATTTGTAAAATACTCAAGGAGTATTGAGGTGTGCTCACTTGTCCTGGCTTCAAGGCATGTCCTTCTAGGTCAGCATATTAAGGCCAACTCCTTTATTCCTGTCAACTTATAAAATTCTGTGGCTGTCTCCGGCACTCATTGGTGACATAGCTTAGCACCCTGTGCACAGTGTACAATGTTAGACATTGGGATACTCTGACTCCAGCAGCTAATGTATCCTCACACAAGTCCATTTCAATCAATATTCTACTTATGTATATAGTGCTTTGCCTTAAATTGATCTGCCCAAAAAAGCAATCCTTTAAATCTTATCTCAGCCAGAGGGGCTGGAGCTTAACTGATGCTGCCACTGACCTCCTTACATTGGAGACACATGTTGAATTACTTGGCCTTAATAACCTGTCTTACTGAGTACACTTTCTGGTTCAGTGATTTTCCCCTAATATCTTACTTAATGCTATACATTGCTATTTTAATTTTTTTTTTTTTTTTTGCTTCTCTTATTACTTGTGTACATGACTTCTGTCCTGCCAAAGTTTTAAATTCTTTTTTTTTTTTTTTTTTTTTTTTTTTTTTTTTTTTTTAAATTTCTTTTTTTTTTTTTTTTTTTTTTTTTGGTCTTTTAGAGGGAACAGGGTCTCCCTGTAGCCCCAGCTGTTCTGGAACTCACCTTGTAGACAGGCTGGCCTTAACTCACAAACATCCACCTGTCTCTGCCTCCCAGTGCTAGGATTAAAGGCGTGCACCACCACGCCCAGCATAAATTCTTAAAGGTATGACATAGCAACGTCTTGAACACAATAAGCCTGCAATACTTATTACTTTCAGCAGCCTACATTACAGAGTCATCACTCTCCTGTAGGGACTGTGAAATAGTGTTCCTATGACTTTAAAAATATGTTTTGTAAATTAAGGTGTAACCTTGAGCATGTATGCCTGGATGGCCTTGTCTCATGAGAAAGCTTATGCAAGAAGACTTGCTGAGGGGTTATCTCAATGCTAGTGTTTCCCCCCACCCCAGTTTCTTCCGAGACTGTTTTTTCAGGAAGGAATGTCATGGTGATAATGCTCTCCTGCTTATGTTTCCCTGAATTACTGTATTCTGGCCACTCTATTATTATTTATTGTTCTATAAATATTCATCTGAGACTCTAATGAGTATGAGTATAAAAGCAGGGCTCTCTATGTCTTTAGTGCTCATCCGTGGATGTAGAAATAGAAATAACCAAAGACATAAACCGCACGGGCCCCCTGGTTCCTTCTTTCAGAGCTGTATGATCTTTTCAGGTCCATGGCTGCCTTTTTTTTTTTTTTTTAATTTTATTTATTTCTGTATGTGTATCAATGTACTGTCTGCATGCAGGTCTGTGCACCTGTGTCGTGCAATGTGCGGAGGTCAGAAGAGGGTGTCAGATTCACTGGGTTCCCTGGAATGGGTTCTCCTGGAATTGGATTTCAGATGGTTCTCGGCCGCCATGTGGATGCTGGGGATCGAACCGGGTCCTCTGTAAGAGCGGTCAGCGCTCTTAACCGCTAGGCCATCTCTCCAGCCCCCCATGGCTGCCTTCTATAAGTGAACGTGCTCAAAAATGACTGTTAGTTGGTTTTGGTTTTATACCAGTGGTACAAGTTGTCCCATGGGATCAACTTCTCTCCAAGCCCCACTTGAATGTCCCTTCATGTACAATCTCCTAGAAGGAAATTTGGACATAGATTCAGGAGAGTTGGTTACTGCATCTCCCTAATCTGCTCTGTGACCTCAGTCTTAGACACCTCTCTGTGCTTCATGTTTCTCGTCTCTGAATAGTTAGCCCTGTAACTCTCGTAGCTGTGTCTGATCCATTGAGGTCATGCTGAAAGAGCTTTGAAAATGGACCCCGTGAATGTGTAGGTAATGTTATTAATGATCTCCCGTTAAGTGTGAGCTCTCCAAAACTTATTCAAAATTCTAGGGCATTTGCTTTTTCTTTTGGTTAAATGAAAGCATTTCTTTTCTTCTACTATATATATATATATATATATCTATATATATATATATTTTTTTTTTTTTTTTGTCTTTTTGAAAACCGGGTCTCCCTGTAGCCCCAGCTGTCCTGGAATTCACCATTGTAGGACCAGGGCTGGCCTTGAACTCACGAGATCTGCCTGCCTCTGCCTCCCCGAGTGTGGGGATTCGTGGTGCGCGCACGCCTTTAATCTAGCACTTGGGAGGCAGAGGCAGGCAGATTCTTTGTAGTTCAAGGCCAGCCTGGTCTACAGAGTGAGTTCCAGGATAGCTGGGGCTACAGGGGGACCCTGTCTCGAAAAGACCAATTAAATAAATGAATAAATAAATAAATAAAATAAATAATAAATAAATAAAATAAAGGCTGTGCCACTACGCCCAGTTGCTATAATGTATTTTTTTATGTAAGATTGCTGCTTTAATTTACTATTTTGTTTGTGCTCATTCTTGCTGGCAACACTAATTTATTGCACTATATTTTCTTTGGAGGAATTTAGGTGGTATGGAGGTGAGGACCTGTCATTGTTTTGAGCCCTCATTAGTGTGAGTTTCATATTTTGTTTCCTTCTGACTTTGAGAGAAATTTTGGATTTCTTTCCATCAACTGTTATTTCCAGATGTTGCAAGAGGGCTTACAGGATCACATGAGAGACACATTAAAATCTTTTTTCTTTTTCTCAGCGCAGTGATTTAATTGACATTAGCATTCTCTGTGGCTACATTCACCTGCAGAAGTTGAATCTTTCAGTGAACAAAATTGAAGGTATGTAATTGTCTTCTGAGTAAAGTGATCACGGAACTATTTCAGAAATTTAAATGTTACAGTGTGTAATGTAGTTTAATAATACTGAGCTTGATATGAGTGATTTGTTGATCAATTTATACACTGATTCTTTGCTTTCCAGGAGGAGAGAGAAGGAGAGAGAGGAGAGGGGAGAGAGAGACGAGGGAGGGGGAGAGGAGAGGAGAGAGGAGAGCGAGATCACTCAGGGACTCTCCAAGTGTAAATGGAACTGTTTACCTTATTTTTTTCTTTTAAGAGATTGATTGTTATCTTTTCAGTACTTCCAGAATGTTTGGAAATTCCTTTTCCTTCTATCAGTTATTTAGCTCAGGTGAATTAGCCCCTCCCCCCTCTGATGGACTTTTTAATTTGGCTTTTGAATTTACATTTTGGCCCTGGCCAAAAACTTCTGTTTTTTTGTTGTTTGAGCACCAGGGCTTCACATTTTTCCTCCCCTTTTTACGGTCTCTGTCTGCTTAGCTGATTCTATCACAGCATCTTCAGTTTGGTGTATTTTTAAAATTTTTAAATTTATTATTATTTTTTATATGTATGAGTATTTTGTCTGCATGCAGGTTTTGGTGCACCATGTCGTGCAATGCTGGGAGGTCAGAAGAGGGCGTCATCGATTCCCCTGGAACTGGAGTTAAAGATGGTTCTTATCCGCCATGTGGGTGCTGGGAATCGAACCCAGGTCCTCTGCAAGAGCAGTAGGTCTTCTACACCGCGGTGATCCATCTCTCCAGCCCCAAGTTCGATGTATTTTTATGATACCTTTTCCACATGTAATGAAATTTGTTCTACCATGGTCATATTTTCTTCGAAGCTTGGTCCTTGTTTCTGATTTTCTGATTTGATTATTAATACTATGTATTTCTTTCTACCAACTTTTAAGCACAACGCCATACTTACTTCTAGCTTGCCTTATCCTCTAATTATCTCCCCCCCCTTTTTTTTTTTTTTTTAATAAATTTTTTTTAATACTAATAATGGTCTTTCTGCTTCATTTTTCAATCCTCTCTCATATGACTCTAAAGCTCTGTCCTTCACATAGAGAAGCATTGTATCCTGTTTCAAATGCCATTGTTTTGAAAGACTATTAAATTGTTTTATTTTTTTCTATTTTATAAACCTATTTTAGAAAGTTACAAAAACACAAAAACTCGCAGAGAAAAAATCTGGAATGAATACTGAGACTCAGCAGTCACAGCCTAGGGCCAATCTCTTCCATCTGTACCTCACTACTCCTCCTCTGGCATTATTTTAAAGCAAATCCCAGATTATAATGATCTTAGCTTTGGGAAGGTGTTTGAGGATTTACTGCTCAGAGCTCTGCACCCACGCCATACCTCCAAGGTTGATTTTGCTCTGCCCAATCCCACACCTCTGAGACTGACTCTTTTCTCTTACTGGATAAGAAATTGCAGCCTCATAGAAGGCTCTGAAGATGTTCAGTGCCAACACAAGGACAGAGACTGAGCTTTGAATCCTGCTACTTGAGGCGCTCTTCCCTCCACTCAGGTCACTCTTCATTCGTTCTAATTGACCGTCTTTATTAATTCACCAGGAATCTGAGAGTCTGCTGGGTGTCAGATACTGTACATTTTTCTTTTGGGAAAATGCTAGGCTTATAAGTGTTCTGATGCCCACCACATTTCAACTTGCATCAGAATCACTTTTGTGAAATTGGGAATATTAGAGCACAGATTGTTGAACCCCAACCCTTAGAGTGTCTGACCCAGTAGATCTGGGGCGCTTTCTGAGAATTTATGTCTGGAGCGAGGGTGAGGCAGTTGCTGTTTTTGTCTTTTTGAAACAGGGTCTCCCTGTAGCCCCAGCTGTCCTGGAATTCACCATGTAGACCAGGCTGGCCTTGAACTCACCGAGATCTGCCTGCCTCTGCCTCCCGAGTGCTGGGATTCGTGGTGGCGCACGCCTTTAATCCTAGCACTTGGGAGGCAGAGGCAGGCAGATCTTTGTGAGTTCAAGGCCAGCCTGGTCTACAGAGTGAGTTCCAGGATAGCTGGGGCTACAGGGAGACCCTGTCTCGAAAAGACCAATTAAATAAATGAATAAATAAATAAATAAATAAATAATAAATAAATAAAATAAAGGCATGTGCCACTACGCCCAGTGCTATAATGTATTTTTTTATGTAAGATTGCTGCTTTAATTTACTATTTTGTTTGTGCTCATTCTTGCTGGCAACACTAATTTATTGCACTAGTATTTTCTTTGGAGGAATTTGGTGGTATGGAGGTGAGACCTGTCATTTGTTTTGAGCCCTCATTAGTGGTGAGTTTCATATTTTGTCTTCCTTCTGTACTTCTGAGAGAAATTTTGGATTTCTTTCCATCAACTGTTATTTCCAGATGTTGCAAGAGGGCTTACAGGATCACATGAGAGACACATTAAAATCTTTTTTCTTTTTCTCAGCGCAGTGATTTAATTGACATTAGCATTCTCTGTGGCTACATTCACCTGCAGAAGTTGAATCTTTCAGTGAACAAAATTGAAGGTATGTAATTGTCTTCTGAGTAAAGTGATCACGGAACTATTTCAGAAATTTAAATGTTACAGTGTGTAATGTAGTTTAATAATACTGAGCTTGATATGAGTGATTTGTTGATCAATTTATACACTGATTCTTTGCTTTCCAGAGAGAGAGAGAGAGAGAGAGAGAGAGAGAGAGAGAGGAGAGATTCACTCAGGAGACTTCCAAGTGTAAAATGGAATGTTTACCTTATTTTTTCCTTTTAAGAGATTGATTGTTATCTTTTCAGTACTTCCAGAATGTTTGGAAATTCCTTTTCCTTCTATCAGTTATTTAGCTCAGGTGAATTAGCCCCTCCCCCCTCTGATGGACTTTTTAATTTGGCTTTTGAATTTACATTTTGGCCCTGGCCAAAAACTTCTGTTTTTTTGTTGTTTGAGCACCAGGGCTTCACATTTTTCCTCCCCTTTTTACGGTCTCTGTCTGCTTAGCTGATTCTATCACAGCATCTTCAGTTTGGTGTATTTTTAAAATTTTTTAAATTTATTATTATTTTTTATATGTATGAGTATATTGTCTGCATGCAGGTTGGTGCACCCATGTCGTGCAATGCTGAGGAGGTCAGAAGAGGGCGTCAGATTCCCCTGGAACTGGAGTTAAAGATGGTTCTTATCCGCCATGTGGGTGCTGGGAATCGAACCCAGGTCCTCTGCAAGAGCAGTAGGCTCTCTTAACCGCTGAGCCATCTCTCCAGCCCCAAGTTCGATGTATTTTTATGATACCTTTTCCACATGTAATGAAATTTGTTCTACCATGGTCATATTTTCTTCGAAGCTTGGTCCTTGTTTCTGATTTTCTGATTTGATTATTAATACTATGTATTTCTTTCTACCAACTTTTAAGCACAAGCACATACTTACTTCTAGCTTGCCTTATCCTCTAATTATCTCCCCCCCCCTTTTTTTTAACCTGCCTGCAACAATTTTTTTTAATACTAATAATGGTCTTTCTGCTTCATTTTTCAATCCTCTCTCATATGACTCTAAAGCTCTGTCCTTCACATAGAGAAGCATTGTATCCTGTTTCAAATGCCATTGTTTTGAAAGACTATTAAATTGTTTTATTTTTTTCTATTTTATAAACCTATTTTAGAAAGTTACAAACAAACACAACTAGCAGAGAAAAATCTGGAATGAATACTGAGACTCAGCAGTCACAGCCTAGGGCCAATCTCTTCCATCTGTACCTCACTACTCCTCCTCTGGCATTATTTTAAAGCAAATCCCAGATTATAATGATCTTAGCTTTGGGAAGGTGTTTGAGGATTTACTGCTCAGAGCTCTGCACCCACGCCATACCTCCAAGGTTGATTTTGCTCTGCCCAATCCCACACCTCTGAGACTGACTCTTTTCTCTTACTGGATAAGAAATTGCAGCCTCATAGAAGGCTCTGAAGATGTTCAGTGCCAACACAAGGACAGAGACTGAGCTTTGAATCCTGCTACTTGAGGCGCTCTTCCCTCCACTCAGGTCACTCTTCATTCGTTCTAATTGACCGTCTTTATTAATTCACCAGGAATCTGAGAGTCTGCTGGGTGTCAGATACTGTACATTTTTCTTTTGGGAAAATGCTAGGCTTATAAGTGTTCTGATGCCCACCACATTTCAACTTGCATCAGAATCACTTTTGTGAAATTGGGAATATTAGAGCACAGATTGTTGAACCCCAACCCTTAGAGTGTCTGACCCAGTAGATCTGGGGCGCTTTCTGAGAATTTATGTCTGGAGCGAGGGTGAGGCAGTTGCTGCGGGTCCAGAACCCTCCGTGTAGACAAGAGGTGTTCCTGCCATCTGGTGGACAAAGAGGTCACTGCAGTGAGTAGGGACTTCCCAGAAGTCCAGCAACCCATTATTTCACAATGATTTTGAAACCGTGGCTATATACAGAGTGTGCAATGTACTCAAGATCTCTTTGTGTATATCTAAATACTAGCTCAGTGTTCTGTTTAGCACAGATATCTATGCTACTGGCATTTATCTGTCTATAAAAAACATGGACTCTATCATAGAGTTTTTGGCTTAGTGGAAACCAGTTGAGACCACTTCTGACAGACATGCAGCTGAGCTTGGAGGGGCAGATAGATATAAACTGCCAAGCATCTTATTCCTCCATAGATTTCCTCTCACAGGAAGCCTTCCTTGATTGGCCCATTAATTTCTACCAGAATGTTAATATCCCGATATATTATGACTTTTAGAGATGTTTACACTTAGGAAACTATCTGGTCTGGAGAAACTAATTGGAAAATGATGGGGATTTTTTGGCTTCAGTGACCCTTGAGAAATCAAAATTCCAGAGTCATCTCACACTCCCCACCCTACCTGCTTCAAGATGCAGCTGGTGTGCTGCTTTGTTTGGCTTGGTATTCCAGCTTCCTACGAATACCTGTCCTCTGAAGGAAGGGTTGTGACCCTTCCTCCTTCACAAGGATAGGGAAAGGGAAATACTGTTATTGCTAGCATTTTCAGATGGAGAAAGAAATCTGTAGCTACAAGGCTTTAACCCTCACTGTGTGGTTCTTTTTGATCTCTTCTGTCTCTAATTCATTCTGCTACCAGGAGTGCATCCTCTGGGTAACAGAGAAAGCCAAAACACTGTCTCACAATCTTACATTTTATATGTAACTCCATTCACAGTCTCCATTAGCAAGGTCTTTTACTTAGGCATCAAGTTTGGGAATATTTGCTTCGGATAAACTGTAGAACTCAGATGTAATTTTGAACCAATCTAGAGTCATAGTACAATAATAGCAATGATCTAAATCACTTCAAATAATTAATGAGATTTAGGATTAAGTCCAACTAAAGCAAAATTGAATTTGCAACAAAGATAGTTCCCTAATTGTGGCATTTCCAATCTTCTGAAAAGACCTAATTCAGTCATTTAGGGGCTAATTATCAAGAGGATTATCTAAGGCTTTAGTTTCTCACCCTTTCCTGAAAAGCTGGCAATTTTTGAAGCCCTGAGGTGTTAGCATATTGTGGGTGAACCCATAAGGGCATGCAGGGGCCTCCCAGGGGACTCAGCTACAGGTCCCCACTCCCCAGAAGTACAGGAGCCGAAGAGAAGGTAGGCTTTGGGGAAGGAAGTTACATCATTGGCTCATTGAGAGTTTTCTATCCAATTTTATGTTGTTGTTTTTTTTTTTTTAATTTTCAAATCAGCATATAATGTGTTGGATATGATTATGACATATTGGAACAAAGCGTGTTTCTGCAGTTCTCCTTCTTCTAACCTGAACACACCTGATCTCTTCTATTCTACACTTAAAAACTATTTCACACATTCCTGATTTTATTAGTTTGACTCACCCGAAATATTGGAGATGCACTTGCAACTAGCATAACTAAAATGCATTCTGATGTAACACACTGTTTTTAATGATTTTTCAGTACTGTTTTATTAGTTTACTTATTCTGCATCTATTTCTGCCCCTCAGATTTGTCTTGTGTGAGCTACATGCCTTATCTTCTAGAACTTAATGCTTCTCAAAATAAACTGACCACGTTCTTCAATTTCAAGCCGCCCAAAAATCTCAAGGTATGCTCTGTTAATATACTAATTACACATTAACTAGTGTAGTTAAGTGTCTTTCAAGTACCTTAAATAATCAAAAGAGAACTAAAATAGAGAATTCAGAGAAAGCAAAATATATAGGCAAACAGTGTAATGATCTGAATTGAAAGAAAAAAAGAGAAGTATTTATGTCACTGATTTAGGAAAAAGATGGTCTGTGTATTAGTCAGTGTTCTCTAAAGAAACAGAAGCAACAGGACGAATATATAGCTATATACAACTTATTGATTTGCTCGCATGACAGAATTCAAGGAGTCCAACAGTAGCCATGCCACACTGGAGAGGCTGAGAATCCAGGGAACTGCTCAGTCCATAAGGCTGGATGTCTCAGTAGTCCCAATCTGGTGTTGAAGGCCTGATGGATTCCAGGAGATCTGCCAGTCTCAGTACATGCTGGGATCCGTAGGGTTGATCACAGCAGCAAGACAAATTCACCAGTAAGAGAGAGGCAAGCTGCAGGAAAAAAGGGACCAGCTCCCTCTGCCATGGCCTTTAATACTGCCTGCTAGCAGAAAGCAATGCCTACATTTGGGGTGGGCCATCCGGGTTGAGGTAGTCCAATCTGAAGATCCTTTTTCTCTTATTTGTTCCTTAGTCCAGTCAAGTTGACACCCAGGATCAACCATCACAGTCTGTTTATCAACATAGCTTTTTTTTTTTTTTTTTTTTTTTTTTTTTTTTTTTGGGCAGTTTTTTTTTTTTTTTTTTTTTTTTTTGGTATTTTTGAGGCAAGGTTTCCCTCTTATTACCAGCTGTCCTGGAGCTCGCTCTGTAGACCAGGCTGGCCTTGAACTCACAGAGATCTGCCTGCCTCTGCCTCCCAAGTGCTAGGATTAAAGGCATGCACCACCACTCCCGGCTTCAACATATCTTTTTAGAAAGCTTTTCTGAAATCTAGTATTAAAAGACCAACTTCCCTCTATTCTCCTGTCCATATTTAGCTTATTAAATTAAAATATTGTATTATTGCCATCATTATTATTATTATTTTGATTTTGGAGATAGCCCTGCCACATTGCCCAGGCTGGTCTCAAACTCCTGCTCTCCCTGCCTCAGTCTCCTGAGTGCTGGGATCATAGACATGTGCTCCCACACACAAGTCCTTTTGCTCATATTTAAAATAGTAGTGACTATTGCATTTCTTTTGTTGTAGCACAGTAATTTTATTTGAAAAAACTGGTAAAATTTTCCTAGGGACTTACTTTGTCCTGTCCCTTATCCAACTTTTCCTCTTTTAGAAAATAATGCTCTTGTTACTCATCAGCTAACTGGGGTCCTTTTGCTCTGTTGAGGTAGATAGAAGTGGTGGGTAAGTAGAGACTGTGTTAGCTGGGCATGGTGGCACACGCCTTCAATCCTAGCGCATGGGAGGAAGAGGCAGGTGGACCTTTGTGAGTTCAAGGCCAGCCTGGTCTACAGAGTGAGTTCCAGGCCAGCTTGGGCTACAGGGAAACCCTGTCTCAAAAAGAACAAAAAAAAAAAAAAAAAAGAAAGAAAGAAAGACTGTATGACAGCAGCCAACGTCAGCAGGCAGCGGGAGCAGCAGCAGGTGGCACCCTCTCCCCCAAGCCTTGGGTCTGTAGAACATTAGCTCTTCTGGTGGTTACAGCTCGAGGTCAGACTTCCTTAGCCTTTGGAAGGCTAAGGCACTGCAGCTTCCTAGGTACTGGGAGTTGGCTCAGCTTTTGGCTGAAGTATCTGAGGCCCTTGGCTCGGGAGGCTTGACAGTATTCTGGAACTCTTCAGTGGCCATGGCCGGCAGTTTTGGTTCCCTGGCTCTTTACAGCCTCTGTCCCTCTTCAGCCTTAGTCTCCATGTTCCTGTCCTGGCCATTCTACAACCCCCTGCTGCCTTGCAATCTTTATGTCTTGGCCTGCCAACTGCTCAGCTGTTGTGACTGCTACCATTAGCTGCTTTTACTGCCGTCTTGGCTGCTGCTTTCTCCATGTTACCAGCTCATCCGATGCTACTAACACTGGTCAAGAAAAGACCACTTGAGAGAAGCCTCATGTTAGTCCTGATACTATATCACCAGTGGAGACAGTACAGGAAAATGTCTCTCAGGGAATTCAGTGAGCCTGAACCACCAGCTTAGACAGCCAAAGGGGGACTATTTGGACCAATCACAGCACACCTCATGTGCAAATGAAAGTTTGTTTTTTACATCAATCACAGTCCTTTTACTTTTGTAGCAGTCTCAGCAGTCTCTCTTAACTTTAGGGGATTGTTTTGTCTCAGGTGGAAATGGTTCCAAGGCTGTCTAGAGTTCATGGATACTTTGTAACAAAAAAGAGAGTCTGATATAAACTGAAACAGTCTTAGCTGAGGTCATGCCTTCCTGAACTGGAGCATCAGATGTGACTGTTGTGGAGTTTTCTCAAGACTTCTATGGAATACTCAGAGTGACTGTTGCTGCCATAAAGATATTCTGCCTGGCTGTTTTACTAACATTTCTTTTGTTCAAGGTAGCCATGATAGCAAGGGGGAGTCTAACAGCTGCCAATTAGGGAGGTCAGATTGTCCCATTTCCAACATCTTATTTATAGGAAAACAACCATAAGAAGCAATGGTTATAGTGAGAATTTAGTGAATTTATAATTAATAGTAAATAATGATTTTTTTAATTTTTAAATTTATTTTCATATGTGTATGAATGTACTGTCTGCATGCAGGGTTGTGCACCCGTGTCGTGCAATGCAGCGGAGGTCAGAAGAGGGCGTCGGATTCCCCTGGAACTGGAGTTACAGATGGTTCTCAGCCGCCATGTGGGTGCTGGGGATTGAACCTGGGTCCTCTGCAAGAGCAGTCGACGCTCTTAACCGCTAGGCCATCTCTCCAGCCCCGTAAATAGTGATTTTTGACGGAGGTAAAATAGTACTTACTGCCTGCCCAGTGCCCCAGAGCGAGGTTGGTCCTCCCCTCTGTCCTACTCTCCATGTCTCCATGCTTGCTTCTCTGCCCTTGCTTTTGTACTTCCTTTTAAAGGTGTGTTATTTATTATTTTTATTTTATGTGTATAAGTGTATTGGCTGCCCACAGAGATCAGAAGAAGGTGTTGGATTCCCTGGAACTAGAGTTACTGATGGTTGGTAGCTGCCATGTGAGTGCTGGGAATCAAACCCAGGACCTCCATAAGAATAGCCAGTGCTCTTAGCCACTAAGCCATCATCTTTCCAGCCCTGTTTTTGTATTTCTAAAGCAGAAATGAACTACGTGAAAACTGTGGCTTGGGGAACAGCTCTCTGTGCTGCTCCCGCGTGGCACCCAACTCACCCATGTTTCTTGGGGAAATAAGATTCTGACCTGGCAGTTTGAGACCGGCCTGCCTGAGACTCCTGCTGGTGCCCTGGCTGATTGTGCACTGGCTGTACTTAAGTAGGGAGCTTGAAATTCGCTGGGTTCCATGCTTTTCTGCATCAGAATCACTTGGGGGAAGGCTGGAGGGATAGCGCAGCCGTTAAAGGCTCAGGATAAGAACCCTGCAAAAAAAAACCCAAAAAAACATGAGTTCAATAGAATCACTTGGGGGTATTTTGAGACTTTACTGATGTCTGTATCTCTTGCCAGGGATTCTGAGGGGTTCAAAAAAAGGCCCTGGCTTTGGACTTATTAAATGGCCTCCAGGTGACCCTAAAGTGCTCACAAATTTACCAGACATTGCCCCAGAGCTTGTGATAAGTTTCCTTCTGTTGGTGTCAAATATTTAACCAAAAAGTTATTTTAAGGAATGAACAACAATGATTACCCTTTATTATGTATTTATTTTATTTTATGTATAACCCAGTTAACTGAGTTCCAAATTATTCTGCTTAGGCTTGAACCAATATGCAAACCTATTTGAAATCAAGAACTGGACATTCTCCATGCTGACACTGAACCACTTTAGTCTTTTCAGTGTTTCATATCATCCTGTTTTGATCAGGACGTTTTCCTTCTAAAATCTTATTTATCACCATGTCCTAGTTCTTTCTATTGCTGCAAGAAGACGCTGGCAAAAAACAGCTTGGGGAGGAAAGGGTTTGTTTCACCTTACAGCTGTAGTTCATCATAGAGAAGGCTCAGGGCAGGTGCTCAGAGCGGGAACCTGGAGGCAGGAACTGAAGCACAGACCATGAGAAAGCTGCCTTGCTTCTCTGCGCTGTGTACAGCCTGGTTTCTTTCTTTCTTTTTTTTCTTAAATTTTTTTAGTTTTTAATTATTTATTATTTTATATGTATGAGTGTACTGTCTGCATGTAAGTAGGTGCACCCTTGTCATGGAGTGCTGCAGAGATCAGAAGAGGGTGTCAGATTCCCCTGGAACTGAAGTTAAAGACAGTTCTTAGCCGCCATGTGAGTGCTGGGAATCGAACCCGGGTCCTCTGCAAGAGCAGTCGGTGCTCTTAACCACTGAACCATCTCTCCAGCCCCAGTGGCCTGGTTTCTTAATATGACCCGGGAACATCTGCCCAGGGGGCGGTACCACCCACAGCAAGGTAGGTTCTCTCACATCACTCAACAGTCAAGAAAATGCCTCACAGCCATGCCCAGAGGCCAGTCTGATGGAGGAAATTCCCTCACTGAGGGTCCCTCTTCCCTGGTGTGTCAAGTGGTGAACTGAAGCTGTCCAGCACAGGTGGGGTAATATTCCTGTCTCCAAATTAGGCTGCACTGGATGCCTGTTTGTACTCTGGATCAGGCTGCATGGCTTCAAGTCAACCAGAAGTATATTCCCAGAATCATTTAGGTTTGTAATAGCTACTCTGTTTGCTCTGCTTAGAGCCCCAGGGAAATATGTCATAGTAACAGCATGATCCTCCCCTGAGAAAACCATTCCTAGAGTTTTTCTTTTTCTTTTTTTTTTTCTTTTCTCATCACCCCATCTACTCTGCAGAAGACCTCACAAACCAACAGAACAAAGCACATACTCCTTCTTCAACGTTCCAACTTCTTGGAGAATTAAGTCAAATATATCAAATATATCCCATATGCCAGATTGTGTTGGTGAGGCAGCTCAAGCCTAGGGGAACAGCTCCCACGCGGCACCCAGCTCACCTATGCTTCTTGGGGAAATGAGTCTGACCTGGCAGTTTGGAATGGGCCTGCCTGAGACTCCGCTTTCTAGTCCCGCTTGGTGCCCTGGCTGTGCAGTTCTGATGGGGAATGACTAAGGCCTTGCACTGTTGTCAGTACATCTCCTTATTTGATCTTCCCTATAAAGCTATGAGCCAGTTGGTTATGTGCCCTCTTACAGGTGGGGGCACTAAAGCACAGAAAGGCTGAGGATTTTACCTACCGTTTGTAGGGAGGTGGAAAACCTGAGACTGAACCTGTTAGATCTTTTGAGAGGGAAAAGGAAGGCGTTTAATAAGGGGCTGGAGAGATAGCCTAGCGGTTAAGAGCACCGACGCTCTTGCAGAGGACCCGGGTTCGATCCCCAGCACCCACATGGCGGCTAAGAACCGTCTGTAACTCCAATTCCAGGAGAACTCCAGTTCCAGGGGAATCCGAGACCCTCTTCTGACCTCCGTGGCATGCACGACACGGGTGCCACAGACCTGCATGCAGACCGTACATTCATAAACACATACAAAAAAAAAAAAAAAAAAAAAAGTTAAGAAATAAGAACCAGAGTTAGACCTGCAACAGGCAAAGAGTGTATACTCATCATTGAAATAAGTGTATGTACAGCGATGTAGGATAGATACTCCATTATGCGCCTGTGGAGTGTCTGCCACCTAACGAATAGAGGTGGAAGATTTTATTCCCTGAGCCCAGATGGGATGCTTCAGATGCCAAGGCCTGGTGTCCTCGGATAATTTGAAAGCCTTCTTTTGATCCCTGCAGCTGAGCAAGGCAGTATCTCAAGGCTGTAAGACAGGTGGCTCCATAAACAGACTGCCTCAGTCCTGGGAATGACCAGTTGATAAGCCTTTAGCAAGGCCAGACTGCCAGTTTAGGTCCAGTTAGCCATTTCAAGGGATTTCTGACTCCATGTCCCTCTTAATGAAGCTTATGGCTCTCCTACTATTCATGTGTTCTGTCAGAGCCAGTGTCTAAGACTAGAGCCTATCTTTCCTATAAATGAGGCCTAAGTAAACCATTTCCCACCAACTTGAAAAGACTGGCTTCCTTTTTCATTCCATGTTTTTGGGTCTTGTGCCACCAGCCAGAGAAAACACGCATTTATTTTATAAAGAGCAGGGCTTTGTTCTTGCACTTTTTTGTATTGTTCTGTTCTGTTCTTTTTTTTTTTTTTTTTTTTTTTTGTGTTCTGTTCTGTTCTGCTCTGCTCTGTTCTGTTCTGTTCTGTTCTGTTCTGTTCTGTTTTGTTTTGTCTTTTTGAGACAGGATCTTCCTGTAGCCCCAGCTGGCCTGGAACTCACTCTGTAGACCAGGCTGACCTTGAACTCACAGAACTCTGCCTGTCCCTGCCTCCCGAGTGCTGGGATTAAAGCCCTTCACCACCACGCCTGGCAATCTTTTAGTTTTTAACACTACTTGCCATTTAAATTTAAGATACTATGTTTTTGTTTGCTTGTTTATTTTGTGTCTTTATTAATTTCAGCTGTCCCAACAGATAGTATGATGGCTGATCAGCTGTGTAAGGAATGTTGAGTGCACATTAGTATAAACAGGTCAATGAAAAAGAACCTCAGAACTGAGATTCCAGAAGATGACAAGGATAAGAGTCTTAGTTAAAATAGGCAATTAAAACACACACATAATATATGCTATCATTTTTACTATATCGTTTGTGTAAAATGATATTCTGCTGTGATTTTAAATTGCTGTGATATGGAGACAAATGGCAAAAGCAATTGGACAGGAAATAGGGAGCATATTATGCTGCTGAACTCAGTGCTGGGGAACTCACACACGGTAATAATAAACAGGTAATTGATGCATTGTCAAAAAGAAATGGAAATGCTAATGTTTTCAAGAGCACAATGAAATAGTTATAAATGGAGGTAAAATGGTGTGACCTCGTTTTACAATTCCCTTTTGCCTTCAGTTTTCAATTGTGCCTTAAGATCCATTGAATAGAGACACAGTAACAATAAGATGTCCAGAAATGGAACTCTTACAAAATCAGAGGACTAAGGACCTGTGTTTCTTAAATGTCATATCAGGTCTGATAGGTAGGTAGAGCGAGGTATGGTAGAGTTTACTTTTTATTTATTTATTTATATTTTATTTATTATTTTTATTTGTATTAGTGTGTTGCATGAATGTGTGTACGTGCATCTGTGTTGTTCAGTGCCTGCGGAGGTCAGAAGAAGGTGTCAGAGCCCCTGGAATTGGAGTTACCAACAGTGGTTACCATACAAGTGGGTGATGGGAACTAAACATGGGTCCTGTGCAAGATCGGTCAGTGCTCTGTGCCACTGAGCCATCTCTCCAGACACTGGAGTTGTTCTCAAACAGAATTAAAGTTCATTTTAACAAGATGAATATTTTGAACTAGGAAATGTGTGCTTAGATGGCACATTTGATTTTAGAAATTTAAAAGGACCAGTGTAAGCATTAAATGAGGAAAGGGATGGCACTTCGGATTTCTTTTTATTTATCCTGCTTCTGTAAGAGTGAGCAGGTTTTCTGTTTGTAACTCGTTATTCATGTATACTAAGTATTTAACATGCTTTCAGTGGCCACTAGAAGTTTCTTCAGCAACTCAGCAGTGTGTATAGAGAAGGTTTATCATTCTTAAAATGAGAAAGAGTGAACTATACTAGAAAAACAAATGAATAAAGCAATTTTGAAAGTTAGCAATGCTGTGAACAAGTTGAAGAACAATGGTGTGGAAATTGTAAATGCTCTATGATGTTCAAGAGTATTATTAGTCACTATGAGTCTACCATGACGTGATCTAGGGAAAGAATATAAAGGGCAGATGAAACAGCAAGTTGAAGGGCACTAATATATTGTTTGGAACATAAAAAAAATCCATGTGTTTAAAAAAGCTAAGTGGAAATTACATGGAATAGAAGTTCTCAGATGAGAGCAATGTAGAAACAGACCATATAGGGCATTGTAGATCACTGGAAAGAGCTGAGTAAAATTCACCTTTAAAGAAGGATAATTGAGGGGCTGGAGAGATGGCCTAGTGGTTAAGAGCGCCGACCGCTCTTACAGAGGACCCGGGTTCGATCCCCAGCACCCACATGGCGGCTAAGAACCATCTGAAACTCCAATTCCAGGAGAACTCCAGTTCCAGGGGAATCCAACACCCTCTTCTGACCTCCGCGGCATTGCACGACACGGGTGCACAAACCTGCATGCAGACAGTACNACTGTATGACAAGCAGCCAACGTCCAGCAGGCAGCGGGAGCAGCAGCAGGTGGCACCCTCTCCCCCAAGCCTTGGGTCTGTAGAACATTAGCTCTTCTGGTGGTTACAGCTCGAGGTCAGACTTCCTTAGCCTTTGGAAGGCTAAGGCACTGCAGCTTCCTAGGTACTGGGAGTTGGCTCAGCTTTTGGCTGAAGTATCTGAGGCCCTTGGCTCGGGAGGCTTGACAGTATTCTGGAACTCTTCAGTGGCCATGGCCGGCAGTTTTGGTTCCACTGGCTCTTTACCCTCTCGGTCCCTCTTCAGCCTTAGTCTCCATGTTCCTGTCCTGAGCCATTCACAACCCCCTGTTTAGCTGCTTGCAATCTTTATGTCTTGCCTGCCAAGTGCCTCAGCTGTTTGTGACTGCTACCATTAGCTGCTTTTACTGCCGTCTTTGGCTGCTGCTTCTCTCCATGTTACCAGCTCATTCCGATTGCTACTACACTGGTCAAGAAAAGACATTGAGGAGTATTTAGTCCTGATACTATATCACCAGTGGAGACAGTACAGGAAAATGTCTCTCAGGGAATTCAGTGAGCCTGAACCACCAGCTTAGACAGCCAAAGGGGGACTATTTGGACCAATCACAGCAGCAAACACTCATGTGCAAAGAAAGTTTGTTTTTTACATGCAATGCACAGCCCCTTGGTACTTGGGGGAGCAGTCTCAGCAGTCTGCGCTGTAACTTAGGGGATTGTTTTGGGTGCTCAGGTGGAAATGGTTACAAGGCTGTCTGAGAGTTCAGGGATACGTTGTAACAAAAAAGAGAGCTGGATATAAACTGAAACAGTCTTAGCTGAGGTCATGCTCCTGACTGGAGCATCAATGTGACTGTTGTGGAGTTTGCTCAAGACTGTCTATGGAATGACCAGAGTGACTGTTGCTGCCATAAAGATATTCTGCCTGGCTGTTTTACTAACATTTCTTTTGTTCAAGGGTAAGCCATGATAAGCAAAGGGGGAGTCTAACAGCTGCCCAATTAGGGAGTCAGCATCTGTCCCATTTCCAACATCCTTATTTTATATGAAAAACAACCATTAAGAAGCCAATGGTTATCAGTGAGAATTTAGTGAATTTATAATTAATAGTAAATAATGAACTTTTTTTTTGTTAATTTTTAAATTTATTTTCATATGTGGTATGATGTACTGTCGGCATATCAGGTTCGTGTGCACCGTAGTCCTGCAATGGCAGCGTGAGGTCAGAAGAAGAGGCGTCGGATTCCCCTGGAACTGGAGTTACAGATGGTTCTCAGCCGCCATGGGGGTCTGGGATTGAACACTGGGTCCTCTGAAGAGCAAGTCGACGGGCTCTTAACCTAGGGCCACTCTCTCCAGACCCCGTAAATGTGATTTTTTTGGACGGAAAGGTAAAAATAGTACTTCTGCCTGCCCAGTGCCCCAGAGCGAGGTTGGTCCTCCCCTCTGTCCTACTCTCCATGTCTCCATGCTTGCTTCTCTGCCCTGCTTTGTACTTCCTTTTAAAGGTGTGTTTATTATTATTTTTATTTTAATGTGTTGTAAGTTGTAATGGCCTGCCCATAATGAATTCTTTTAGTAGAGAGGTGTTGGATTCCCTTGGAACGTAGAGTACGATGGTTGTGTAGCTGCAATGTTGAGTGCTGGGATCAAACCCAGGACCTGCCAAAGAATAGCCAGTGCTCTTAGGCACTAAGCCCATCATGCTTTTCCAGACCCTGTTTTTGTATTTCTAAAGCAGAAATGAACTCACCGTGAAAACTGTGGCTTTGGGGGAACAGCTCTCTGTGCTGCTCCCGCGTGGCACCCAACTCACCCATGTTTCTTGGGGAAATAAGATTCTGACCTGGCAGTTTGAGACCGGCCTGCCTGAGACTCCTGCTGGTGCCCTGGCTGATTGTGCACTGGCTGTACTTAAGTAGGGAGCTTGAAATTCGCTGGTTCCATGCTTTTCTGCATCAGAATCCACTGGGGGAAAGGCTGGAGGGATAGCGCAGCCGTTAAAGGGCTCAGGATAAGAACCCTGCAAAAAAAAAACCCAAAAAAACAGGATTCAACAGTAGAAATCATGGTTGGGTAGTTTGTTTGAGACTTTTACTGATGTCTGTATCCGTGCCAGATTCTGAGGGGTTCAAAAAAGGCCCTGGCTTTGATTATTAAATGGCCCATCGCAGGTGACCCTAAAGTGCTCACAAATTTACCAGGACATTGCCCCAAGAGCTTGTGATAAGTTTTTCCTTTCTGTTGGTGTCAAATATTTAACCAAAAAGTTATTTTAAGGAATGAACAACAATATTACCCTTTTATTATGTATTTATTTTATTTTTATGTATAACCCAGTTAACTGAGTTCCAAATTATTCTGCTTAGGCTTGAACCAATATGCAAACCTATTTGAAATCAAGAACTGGACATTCTCCATGCTGACACTGAACCACTTTAGTCTTTTCAGTGTTTCATATCATCCTGTTTTGATCAGGACGTTTTCCTTCTAAAATCTTATTTATCACCATAGTCCTAGTTCTTTCTATGCTGCAAGAAGGACGCTGCGCAAAAACAGCTGGGGAGGTAAGGGTTTGTTTCACCTTACAGCTGTTAGTTCATCATAGAGAAGGCTCAGGGCAGGTGCTCAATCGGGAACCTGGAGGCAGAACTGAAGCACAGACCAATTGAGAAGCCTGACCTTGCTTCTCTCTCTCTGTGAAGCAGCTTGGTTTTTCTTATCTTTCTTTTTTTTTCTTAAATTTTTTTAGTTTTTAATTATTATTTATTTTATATGTAGAGGTGTACTGTCTGCATGTAAGTAAGGTGCACCCTTGCATGGTGCTGCAGAGATCAGAAAGGGGTTCCAGATTCCCTGGAACTGGAGTTAAAGGACAGTTCTCTTAGCCGCCATGGTTGAGTGATGGAATCGAACCGGGTCCTCTGCAAGAGCAGTCGGTGGCTCTCAAACCAACGAACCATCGTCTCCAGCCCCAGTGGCCTTGGTTTTCTTAATGGACCGGGAAACATCTGCCCAGGGTTGGGCGGTAACACCCACAGCAGTCTAGGTTCCTCTCATCACTCAACAGTCAAGAAAATTGCCTCACACAGGCCAGCCCAGAAGGCCCAGTCTGGATGGAGGAAAATTCCCTCACTGAGGTCCCTCTTCCCTGGTGGATGTGTCAAGGTGACACTGAAGCTGTCCAGCACAGGGTGGGGTAATATTCCTGTCTCCAAATTAGGCTGCACTGGATGCCTGTTTGTACTCTGGATCAGGCTGCCATGGCTTCAAGTTCAAACCAGAATATATTCCCAGAATCATTTAGGTTTGTAATAGCTACTCTGTTTGCTCTGCTAGAGCCCCAGGGAAATAATGGTCATAGAACAGCATGATCCTTCCCCTGAGAAACCAATCCCTAAGTGTTTCTTTTTCCTTTTTTTTTTCTTTCTTCACACCCACTAGCTACTCGGCAGAAGACCTCACAAACCAACAGAACAAAGCACATACTCCTTCTTCAACGTTCCAACTTCTTGGAGAATTAAGTCAAATATATCAAATATATCCCATATGCCAGATTGTGTTGGTGAGGCAGCTCAAGCCTAGGGGAACAGCTCCCACGCGGCACCCAGCTCACCTATGCTTCTTGGGGAAATGAGTCTGACCTGGCAGTTTGGAATGGGCCTGCCTGAGACTCCGCTTTCTAGTCCCGCTTGGTGCCCTGGCTGTGCAGTTCTGATGGGGAATGACTAAGGCCTTGCACTGTTGTCAGTACATCTCCTTATTTGATCTTCCCTATAAAGCTATGAGCCAGTTGGTTATGTGCCCTCTTACAGGTGGGGGCACTAAAGCACAGAAAGGCTGAGGATTTTACCTACCGTTTGTAGGGAGGTGGAAAACCTGAGACTGAACCTGTTAGATCTTTTGAGAGGGAAAAGGAAGGCGTTAATTAAGGGGCTGGAGGTTGAGAGGTAGGCCAGCGGTTAAGAGCACGACGCTCTTGCAGAGGAACCGACGGGTTCGATCCCCCAGCACCCACAGGCGGCTATAAGACCGTCCTGTCGTAACGTCCATTCCGGCAGGAGAAACTCCAGTTCCAGGGGGAATCCGAGACCCTCTTCTGACCTCCGTGGCATTGCACGACACGGGTGCACCAGACCTGCATGCAGAACACGTACATTCATACACATACAAAAAAAAAAAAAAAAAAAAAAGTTAAGAAATGAGAACCAAGAGTTAACCTAGCAAAGGCAAGAGTTATATGACTCATCATTGAAATAAGTGGGTGTTTTAAGATGACAAGCATTGGTGTAGGATAGATACTCCATTAGCCCTTGTGTGAGTGTCTCGGCCCCTAAACGAATAGAGGTGGAAGATTTTTATTCCGAGCCCAGATGGGATGCTTCAGATGCCAAGGCCTGGTGTCCTTGGATAATTTGAAAGCCTTCTTTTGATCCTCTGCAGCTGAGGCAAGTGCAGTATCTCAAGGACCATGAAGACAGGTTGGCTCCATAAACAGACTGCCTCAGTCCTGGGATGACCTGTTGATAAGGCTTTCAGCAAGGCCAGACTGCCATTTAGGTCAGTTAGCCATTTTCAAGGGAATTTCTGACCCATGTCCCTCTTAATGAAGCTTATGGCTCTCCCTCCTACTATTCATGTTTCTGTCAGAGCCAGTGTCTAAGACTAGAGCCTATCTTTCCTATAAATGAGGCCTAAGTAAACCATTTCCCACCAACTTGAAAAGACTGGCTTCCTTTTTCATTCCATGTTTTTGGGTCTTGTGCCACCAGCCAGAGAAAACACGCATTTATTTTATAAATACAGGCTTTGTTCTGTGCACTTTTGCTATTGTGCTGGTTCTGTTTCTTTTTTTTTTTTTTTTTTTGGTCTTTTGAGACAGGGTCTCTCCATAGGTCTCAGGCTAGCCTTGGAACTCAACTATGTAGACCAGAGCTGGCCTCATCTCCACAGGATCTACATACCTCTGGCCTCCCAAGTGCTGGATCAAAGGTGTGTGCCAACCATGCCTGGCAAATATATATATTATTATAAGATAATATATATATATATATAATAGAGAGATAGTATATATATGTATTCATCTTAGGGCTGGGAAGATAGCTCAGCAGTTAAGATTACTTGCTGTTCTTACAGAGAACCAGATTTTGGTTCCCAGCACCCAGATGGTGGTTCAAAACCACCTGTAACTCCGGTTCCAGGAGCTCTGATGCTCTCTTCTGGCCTCCATAGGCACCAGGTATGCATGTGGTGCCTGCACATGTATGCGGGCCAAGCATGCATACACACAAAATAAAAATAAATGTTTAAAAAGATATTTTTTATCTTAGACGATGAAAAATGTTAATTTGGCCTCAGGTATTTCCTGTACGTTTCAGGTTACACGGGAATCAGCTGCAGCACTATCGTAACTTTAAAATCTCCTAGTGCAGAGGCAGGCAGATGTTTGTGAGTTCAAGGCCAGCCTGGTGTACAGAGTGAGTTCCAGGACAGCTGGGGCTACAGGGAGACCCTGTCTCAAAAGGACCCCCCCCAAAAAAAAATCTCCTAGCAAATCTGAGATCATAGATACATAGAAGGCAAAGTATGGGGACACAGCCGTGACAAAGGTATATCTGGATATGAAACTGTGGTCCAAAGTGAGAGGCAAGAATGAAGAAGGGTCCATTGTAAGTAAGGTCAGATGATAAGTTTATTTCTGGTCTGTTATTAGTATGTAAAAACAGAAGAAGGGAGCTGGTAAACTCCATTTGTATCATGCCAAGATGACTTATTTCATAGTGTGCATTTTATAGATTGTCATTTTTTATAATGGAAACACTTTTCTTTTTTTTTACATTTATTTATTTTCCAGAAACACTTTTATTTTCACATTTCCGTTTCTTTGTGTGGTCTATCAACTTCCGTCTTACTTTGTAGCCCCGTTGTTAAGTTTGCAATGGACTTGACCAGTTTCCTACTTTTAGCATTTGAGAGATGTCTAATGTATTATGTAAAAGTGCTATCTTAGTATGTTTTTTGAGAGTGTCATCACTGTTTACAAGGCTATGAGGATGGGGTCATGTTTATTCTGCAGTTGCTAGGCAACTTTTCAGAATGAGATTACAATGTGCTCAACAAGTTTCCAGTATAGCATTTCAAAAATTTTGGAGTCTTGAGTCTGGAGAGATGATCCGGATGTTAAGAGTACTGGCTGTTCTTGCAGAAGGCCCCGGGTTCAAACCCATATGGTGGCTAACAATATCCCGTAACTCCAGTTCCAGGGAATCTGATGCCCTCTTCTGTACTCTGTGGGCATCGCATGACATGGAGGCACTTGTATACATGTATACAATGTACACATACATATAAAATGAAAAGCAAAATTAAAAAAAATTTTTGACTTTCTTCCTTTCTTTATTCCTTTTTAAATACATACATTTCTTTGCCAATAGTCGAATTAGGCAAAGTTATTTAATGTTATTCTTTGGCCCCATATTCTAGAGCAGCACCAGCAGATGCTGCTGGAAATTCATATATAAATGAGTCAATTTTGATAAACAAGGTGAAGTTGGATAGGTGTGATCTGAGGGATAAATAAAAAAGACTTTTCCAGCAGTTAGGGGGTGACATGTGAGATATCAAGATGGGACCAGGAAAGGGACATAAGATATACGTGTGGATGAAGTGAATACGGTTTACAGGGATTAGAGAAAACAAGAGACTGGGTGATATGGGCAAAACTGAGCAGAATCCTGAAGGAAGACTAAGGAAGTTTAAAATAATGGCTGCCAAGGAGCCAGCAGTGGAGGAAGTGGAATCCTCAGGCTGTGCTGCCCTGTGGCCAGGAGGAAGGGCTGTGCCCCCGTTATCTCTCACCATGGACATAAGAGGATCCGGGTTAGCAAAGGCTTAGTGATGGAGGAATGCTTTTGTCCTAACATGCTCCCTGCAACACATTCTAAGTATACATCCAGAAATCTCGCTGCTTTTTGTGCTGTTTGTTACTGTGGTAAGTCGGAGTGAAAGCAGCAAGTAACGCACTGTTCTCTTTTGTCCCCAGAAGGTGGATTTTTCCTACAACCAAATTTGTGAGATGTGTGACCTGTCGGCATACCGCACTCTCACTCACCTAATTTTGGACAGTATCCTTTGAATGAATGGGGGTGGTAAATGGCTCTGCCTAGTAGTGTATTAAGACTATTACAGACTAGGCCAAATACAACCAGATAAGTTTTTTTTTTTTTTTTTGTCCGTCTTTTTGAGACAGGGTCTCCCTAGAGTCCCCGCTGGCCTGTGGACCGGGGTTATATTGATCTCACAGACATCCACCTGCCTCTGCACCACCACACCTGGCTCAGAAAAGCAATTTACTAAAAATCAGCAGTCATAAAGTGAGAAAAGATACTTTGTTTGCCAAGGACTAAAACTATGAACCAACACTTTCCAGGGGCTTCTAACCTCCAAGAACCAAGGAAGGCAGTCCTTATTGGAAACAGAAGCTTGTACTTAGTTCTAGAACTAGAGGAGCTCTATTAGTGAACATGTTCCTTCAAATTTACTCAAACTTTTGCCCTCGTTTTCATAAATTCAGTATTTAAGAATCTAGATTTATCATGAAGAATATTAGCAGTTGTCCTGTAAGAGAATTCATACTGTTTTCTTTAAATAAAGCCAATCTTTAGACCGTTATAGTTTGTTTTTATTGATTCATTGATTGATTGATGATTGTTTGATTGATTGTTTGATTGATTGATGATTGATTAATGTTGGTGATCAAATCTGGGCTTTCACATGTTAGGTGAGTTCTCTGACACTGAGCTATACCTCCAGACCTTTTAATTTATTTAAAATACACTTTTCCTAAAAGCAAAACAAAACAGAAATCCAATTTTTGATTTGCAATCACCTTTAGAAATGAACTGTACATTTCTCTTGGATGATTCAGGCTCCCATCCAGAGACTTTAAAGATCTCTCCAACTCTTGAGGCCTAAGGAGTTAATTGAGAATCTGTGTTTTTAATGAGCTTGAATCTCTTCTTTACACCAGAGACTGATATTCTCTGGGTAATAAAGGAGTAATGCCTTCTATTTTTCAGTAAGTATCTTTCTACCCACTTGAGAACATTTCAGGGTAGAATGGAGAGTGAACTGATTGCCCCTGAGTGTCTCATTCCAAGGATGTGGCAGCAGCTTGTCTGTAATGAGGCTGAGATTACAGAAGGAAATCTTGGAGACATATTTTGCAGAGAAACCCTTTCTTCATATGTATGGAGTGCTAGAACTTAGCACCATTTCCTTTAGAACTTATGATGAAAAGTGTTCTTGGAATCTGCAAGTTCTCCTGTTTGTAGCCCAATGGAGAGATCAGATAATGATTTTTTTTTTTTTTTTTTTTTTTGGGTCTTTTTTGAGACAGGGTCTGCCCTTAGTAGGTCTCCACGTTCTTGTTCCTGGAACTCCTCTGTAGACCAGGCTTGGCCTTGAACTCACAGAGATCCACTGCTCTGCCTCCCAAGTGGCTAGGATTCCAAAGGTGTGCGTCACCACGCCCGCTCAGATAACTGATTAAATGAAATGGCTCTTTAACGCTGAGACTTTCCTCTCAGTCCCCCAAGAAGATCTGTTAACATGTCTGTGGTTATGAAATTAGCTCAAGCACTTTAGAAACAATTTTATATTATCTTATAAAGGTGGATGTCTACATTCACCATGACATAACATTTTCCTTCCTACTTAGGGAAAGTTTCTCATGAATGAGTCTAGAGGCTTGCTTAAGAATGCTTCTAGTACTGCTGCTTATAAGAGAAAAAAATAGAAACACCCCCAACTCTCATTAATAAGAGAAAATGGAAATGCCCTCTATCAGACAATAGCAAATCATATGGCAGGGAAAAATGGATGCAGTGTACCAACACTAAACAACAAAGAATCTCCATACAAATAAATACAATCTGGTAATAAAACTAAAAGGAGACGAGAAGAAAGAGGTGGTTCAGTATAGTAAGCGTCTGAGCATGCAAGACCTAAATCCACAGGAGGCTGTCAGTGGCTAGAGTAAGTTAGCTGGATATGTTGCTGTGTCAGATAGAGAATGTGATCAGGGTTACTCTACATGATGTGCATATAAAAATTATATTTATTTCAGTATCTCTCTCTCTCTCTCCTCGTTCACTTTCTCTCTCTCTCCCTATATAGATATATTAGTGATGAGCTTAATTATAATATTATAATGAATGTATATTAGTGCTGGGGCTCAAGCTCAGGGCCCTGTGCATGCTAGGCTAGTGTTCTACAACAAAGCCAAACTTCCAGCCCCCTTCTATTTTTTAAAGAAATATAGGCTTAAAACTCTACATTAAAGAATCAACACAGAAAGCCACAACTGGCCAAAGTACAGAATAAGAGACTGCAGAGTGTTTAATGCCCTATCAAACCTCTGGCCTCCAAGGCTAAGGGACCATTGAAGAAGAGGGGGCAGAAAGATTGTAAGAACCATATGTGGGGGATGACCTTGAGTGAGCAGAATTTTCAGGTAGCTGGGACGTTACTCATATGAATTTACAGCAGTGCCATCAGCGTCCACAAGACCCATGAAATCCAAGCCAGACAAATCCCAGAATAGATGTGGAGAAGTGAGGCTGATTCCTCAGCCTTAGCTGAGGAACTGTTGGCAACCAATAACTGTTGGCAACCAATAAGAGAGAATTGGTTTTCTTTAAGGGTGTGATGCTGGATAGGTTAACTAGGTTACAGTGGAAGGACGCACACCAAAGGACATTTGGAGACACAAACTGGACTTGCTAAAGCCTTAATCTATATGACAGAATATATGAAACCTAGCGGGGTGTGAGAGAGGTGCAGATGGGTGAGGAGGTCTAACTATGCTCAAAATATTGTGTATGAAATTTGCAAAAATTTCATAAAAAATAAAAATAAAAACAGAAGTGGATCTGTACTAAAAAAAAAGAAAAAAAAGAATAAAAACCTGGAAGTTTTAATTGATTTATTTGAAAAATAACTTAAACCAGTTACCCTTGTAATACAATGTAATTATGCTAGATTATAGTAATACTTCAGAACAAATTGTTAACTTTAATGTATCAATTTTTCAGTTTGTCACATTAGACTATTGTCCTTCTATGTGTAGATAATTGATAAATTAATCACTCTAAATTGCAAGGTAATAAAATTACAAGATAAACTTTGTCAAGGTTAAGTCAATTTATTTATTATTAAGTAAAAATTCAACTTATTCTTTATCTTAGAAACAGTGACTAATTGTTGATTCAAATGTATTTTGGGATTATAGAATCATGGAATTAAAAACAATGTTAACAGGCTTTTAAACGTAGATGGGATTTTAGAGACCTTCGAGTGCTGATCGCTATTCACTATATTTTGCCTGTAGGGAAGGTCAACACTTTCCTGGAGATTTAGTAAATGGTTGACTTGTGGTTAGTGCTCTGAATTCCATCGGTATTTCCTATTTTGCAATTCACTGAGCAATTACTACTTTGATATCATAGCCATTTAAACTATATGCATATTTCATTTTTCCTAGAGATTCATTCCTATGGCACAGACTATGTCTCTAGTAAGGTGATATAGGTTTTTCAGGACTGGTTTTGATTAAACCTATCAATGTGTCTCTCTCCACTATGGGAATTGTGATGGATTTCCTACTTATTTCTCAGTAACTGTTTTCTGTACACCTGAACCATATTTTATGAGTGTAGACAAATGAATAAGAGCAAATACTGAACTGGTGAATAATTCATGTTGAGCATTTATGAACTACTGACAGCATTGCTGAAATATAAAAATATATTGTTGCCCCCCCTGCCCCTGGGTGTAAAGTTATGCTTGAGTGCCACAGAGGTGCCTTCACTCAGTTTCTACAAAGATCTAAAATTCCACTGCTAATGATCTATTTACAAAAAGAATGGTAAAATTTGAGAGCTGGAATGCAGTGTGATGATTTGGAGTTCTTGGAATCTTTCTCCTGTCTTTTAAAATTATCATGTACCTGAGAGGATTAACCTAGTAAGCTAATTCATTGTAATAGTTTATTGATTTATTAGATTGTATTTCTTCTTATAAGAAATTCCTGAGACCCAAGAAAGAACATGAAATAATAATATTAGGAAGAAGGGTAAGTAACATTCTGAGAAGGTTCTTAATATAAGGAAACAGGACACTGGAGAGATAAAGGTGTTCCCAAAAGCAAACTGGGATCTCAGAGCTCCCCGTGGTCCAGTCTTGCATGTTGGCTGTTATCACAGCAGTGACTTATAATGTGACTGTTGGAATAATTAGGAGAAAGAAACCATGTGCCACTGTAAAGAACACAGTCCTTCCCTGATAGCCTGGGAAGTGTGTTCCAGGATCTCCCCTCAGACACCCAAATCCATGGATGCCCAAATCCTTTAAGTATAGCAATGTACTATTTGCATACAACCTGCCCGCATCCACTCATACACTTTTAATTCATCTCTAGATTTCTTCTAATACATAATAACAATGTAGATGCTGTATCAAAAGTCTTTATGATGTATTGTTAGGGAATAACAGCAAGGAAAAAGTTTACGCAATTTTAATACAGTTGTGGATTTTTTTCATCACATCGTTTCATCGTGTGATTGGCTGGTGGAATAAAAGGATGTGTGGCCTATGCAAATGCAAGGCCTGTTTATCATTTACTGTGAGCCTAATTAACTTAGAGTGCTTGAAATTCACTGAATGCTAAAGATGAATGGAGACTTGGGAAATGAGAGATGATTTTTTTTTTCTGAAATGAGCAGATTTCTCCATAGGGAGGTTCGGTGAATTCTTACCCTCTTCTTTTCAGAGCCCCTTGAGCAGCCACAGGAGAATGGGCTGTCACAGCTAGGGCTGTGACTGCAGCTGGGCATCTGCATTACTCTTCCTTTCTGTCCTCATAGTCCTCATTTCAGTAGGACTGGCTGTAGCAGTCAGAGCTGGAGAGGAAGCTGGGTTCACCAGGGGAGCTAAGGTAGCCTCTAAGGTCTTGGAAATGTACTGTGGACCCAAGAAACAGGCTTTCAGTTGGTGGCATCTCTCAGTCATGTCCAGATACACTTCTGGGCTTGAACTCACAGAGATCTGCCTGCCTCTGCCTCCCAAGCTCTGGGACTACAGGCTGCACCACGACTCCCTGTAGCTTCTGACCCATGTGAGTGCTTCCGAGGGCTACCTACAGCATGTGTTTACTCTGCTGTAATTCAGATCATCTTCTTGGTTGGAGTAGACCTTCTAGGACACTGCTGTTCTCTCGACACTGAGCAGATGGCTAGTTGAAGTTTCTATGACTTAGTTTTTCTTGCCGAAGATTGCTGGCTACAAAGATATTTCATACACAGCTGTGGGAGATAATTTAATCTCTTATTTTCTATATTTCATATTCATGTCCTATTATGATCTGTATCTACAAAGAACTGGTTTTGCTCTAGTTCAGGAATAATTAAGCAGCCCAAAGAAAATGGAAGAGAGTGTAAGTTTACGTATCTATTTGTAGGGTCAGTTTGGCAGAGACCTTGCTGGAAGGTTTGAAATGGCATAATGACCACAATAGAACTGTGTTTCTGTCAATGGATGGAGTCCAAACCCAATGAGGGAGACCTAGGAATTTCTGCTATGATAGCAACATATTATTATCTAGCTTTCCTATTTGTCATTTTCTCTGGCCTAGCTCCTTTTGGATTCAATCCCAGCCTTGAATCTTCCATTTACATGGGAAGAGTTAGAAGACATAGTTCCTTAGCCCCATGTGATTGTAATTATGATCTGAGTACCTTTAAAAGTTAAATCAAATTTGTTCTCTGGCAATTTGATACATGTATATACTGCATTCTGATTGTCCCCCCCCCCTTATTTCCCTCCCACTCCAGTCAGCAGCTCTTCTTCCCTTCACATCCCTTTTCTACATTCATGTCTTTTTATTTTGTGACTCTGAGTTTAGCTAGGGCTTTCTGTGTGATGTGGGTTTCAAACTATCCACATATGAAGACAATGAGACCTCCATCCCCCAGAATCCATCTGTGTCCAGTGGTTCAGCATTGGGGTGAGGGGTAGTCCCCCATGAGCCCCTCCCTGATCCATGTTTGACTGTTGTCCGACCATTCTTACGCCGCCCAGTTGCAGTCCATCACAGCTGCTGCGAGGTCATGGTTGCAATGGCCGTGTCATATTTTGCAGCCCTTTTCTCTCTCTCTCTCTCTCTCTCTCTCTCTCTCTCTCTCTCTCTCTCCCTCTCTCTCCTTCTCTCCCTCTCGTCCATTATTTACACCCTCTCTTCCACAGTGTGTACTGAGCTTTAGAGGAATGGTATAAATGTTCTTTTTTTGGTCTGAACGGTCAACTGTAACTTCTCAGACCTTGATTGAGAAGCCATGAGTCTCTGCATTCACCACCATGCATTGCAAAGAGGAGTTTCTCAGACTAGGGATGAGAATCACTTGTCTACGAGTAGAAACATTAATATTTAGAAGTCAGTTTGGTGTTGTTTCAATTTAACTGAACAAGAGAAGTAAATTCCCCATAAGGCCTGTGGCCTCCCCAGCCATAGATTTTTGGCTGAGTTTCCAGTACCGGGCATGAATTTCTTCCCATGAACTGGGCCTCAAATCCAATCAGAGAATAGCTAGGTACCCCCATAACAGTTGTGCCATTATTACACCAGTGTCATACCCAGGTTTTAATTTTCCCCCATGACTTAACTCTTGACCTCATGCCAACATAATATCATTTTAGAAATGAAAAGTCTGGGCTGGAGAGATAGCCTAGCAGTTAAGAGTACCGACTGCTCTTGTGGAGGACCTGGGTTTGATCCCCAGCACCCACATGGCGGCTAAGAACCGTCTGTAACTCCAATTCCAGGAGAACTCCAGTTCCAGGGGAATCCGACACCCTCTCTGACCTCCGAGGCATTGCATGACATGGGTGCACAGACCTACATGCAGACAGTACATTCATACATATACAAAAATAAATAAAATTTAAAAAAAAAGAAAAGTCTGAGCAGAGAAAAGTCACATAGCTTTGAGTTGGTGTAATTACAAGCAGCCATGAAGCTAACTACATGTTCTGTGCTCTGTGTGATCCCTACTTGCCTCTTCATTTTTCTGGTTCTCTCTGATTAATAGAAAGAGATAGCTGGGAGTTAGACGTCTTCCAGAAAAGGCTGTGAGAAAGATATGGTTTGTCTAGACTGGGTGCCAAGAAGTGGAACGCCCGTGACATACTGACAATGACACTGGGGTGGAGGGCCTCTTGAGTGACTGTATCATGATGAGATTTCTCATCCTCTAATGTTAAAATGTCTGTTCCTTAAAACCTTGTACTTTAGAATGCTGCCCAAGCTGATGGCTGAAGAATACCATGATCTCATTTGCATTCTTCTGATTATAGGTGAAGCAGAGAATCTTTTCCATTTGGCTTTCCTCATCTAGAAGTTGCCTGGACATATTCTTTGTCCATTCCATTTTTCACTGAACTGATTTATATTTTTGTTCTAGTATCATTTTATATACAGCCTAGGTAACTATTTAGCCCGGTACATGTATTGTAAATATGAACTCTCAGGCTATTGTGTGCAGATATTTATGTGGGTAAAAAGTAATCAAAAGGAAATTAGTTTCATATCTTAAAAAAGAAATATTCATGTTATCAATTAATATGAAGGTTTAAGAAGACAGGAAAAGAAGGCGTTATGGAGCTAGGTGTGGTGGTTTGCACATGTACCCCCAGTGCTCCCAGCCTGAGCAGGAAGCTTTTGAGTTCAGGGTCAGCCTGGGCTACATAGTAAGATCCTGTTTGAGACAGTTGGACAGACAGACAGACAACAACATCAACAGCCACAAAAGCACATGAAATTTAAAGTCCTGAAGAATGGGTAAATTTAGAAAGGAATAGGAAAGTACTATTTAAAAAAATACACTGACAGACTGGAAAGATGGCCTAGCGGTTAAGAGCGCCGAGTGCTCTTGCAGAGGACCTGGGTTCGATCCTCAGCACCCACATGGCGGTTGAGAACTGTCTTTAACTCCAGTTCCAGGGGAATCCGACACCCTCTTCTGACCTCTGTGGCATTGCCCGACAGGGGTGCACAAACCTACATGCAGACAGTACATTCATACACATAAAAAAATAAATAAAATAAAAAAGACAAAAAAATAAAAAAATAAAAAATAAATAAATAAATGAAAAAAATACACTGACAAAGTAAGAAAACATTTTTAGTCTAATCTAGAGTGACTGGGAAGATTGGGAGAATTCGAATTGGGTTATAATAAAAATGGAACAGGATGAGAAGGTTTTGCCAGTAATGAACAGACTTACATGCCAGAGTTAAGAGTTTTGAATTTATTCTATGAGAATTTTTCAATTGAATGGGATTATCCAACCAACATTTTGAAAATATTAACATGACTAGACTAAGAGGACTTGAGGGCAAGAAGTCATGGTTCTTAGAGGGTTCCTTCGATAGTTAGGGTGAGTTAAATTGGCAATTGAGTAAAGAGGAAGGGACAATTAAAGAGTCATTTAAAAAGCAAAGGTACCAGGTTTTGGTGATTAATTAGATGCCCTGAAGATTATGAGTGAAATGGTGATGGCGCAGGCAACTTGGAGGGGAAACTTAAGGGTGACATTAATTCCTGGAAACTGGTAAAAGAGGTCGAGGGCAGAGGACGCTAAGTGAAGCAATCAACTTTCTAAAGCTAGGACCCAAGATAAACTTACATTTTTATCAATGAGTAGAGAAGTGGAAGATAAAGATACTGAAGCAGAGGTTACAGCACCTGTGTTTGGAGGGAGGGAGGCAAAGCGAGGGCAGATGGAAAGAGAGGGCCGCTCCCCTCATAACAAAGAATTGATCTTCTGATGACTTCATTTGCTGTGGAGGACACTTCCAGGCTATTCCTCTGGTTAGGAAGATGATAAAGGTCCATTCCTGTCTGGGCAGGGTGACTTTGTGTTCAGACGTCCTGCCTGAGGAGAGCCATATGCATTTCTTATGGAGATCATTAACTAATTCAGTTGTTGTGTTTTCTTTTGCTCACAATGAATGCATCACATACAAAGACAAATGTTACTAAGCACCTGAGAAGCTACGCCTTTAAAAATTTGTAGAATTTATGTTATATCTTATATGGAAAACATATCTAGGGTTCATTGTATATTGGGCATATATTTCTTTAAGCTCTTGTCTCATTTTTTTCTAGTGATAATTTAACACTGATATATTTTACATTTTGATTTAATTGCGTGTATGTGTCTGTCTGTCTGTTTCTGTTTATATGTATATGTCTGAGGCCAACTTTTAGTAGTTGGCTCTCCCCTTCTACCATGGGGTCCTGGGGATCGACCTCACCCTTGGCAGCAGTGCCTTTAACCGTGCATAGTGCTCTCACTGGCCCAATAATGATTATGGTTTTTTTTTCATCCTTCCAAATACTTTTAAGAACATTTTCCTTAAACATGGTCATTGTATATAGACAACGAGATAGAAGAAATTAGTGGTATCGAGAACTGCATCAGTCTGACTTACCTTAGTCTGGCCAACAACAAGATCACAACAATTAATGGCTTAAATACATTACCGATCAAAATACTTCATTTGGTGAGTCCAACAAAATACTGTTCTTTGTAGAAGTAGTGGTTAATGTTTGGTAAATGTATGAATTAAGACTACTTAGGGTTTTTCTTTGTTTTTTCAGTATGGAGTTGGTGGTGGTGGTGGTAGTGGTGGGGTATGTGTGTGTATGCAACCAATAGTCCATACCAAAGTAAAACTACTTTTGAATTTGTGGGCCAAACTAATTTGTTGTAGGTAATTGAAAAGAAGGTATACTTTAACTTTTAAAAATGTATACTTTATTGGAGAATATAGCATTTGAGCATACGTGAGTTGGGTATTGATGCTCACACTTTATTGCATTCAAATGAACCACTAGATGTTTTCTAGGCAGTGAACTTTGGCAGTCCTTCTTGTGAACACATGCTAGTCTCCCAATCTAGGAAGGCAGGAATCCTGCTGAGAATACATGTACAATTTCAGTCAGAAAGCTTATATCTGATTTTTTTTTCCCATGGAGAGCATTGTTTTCAAGCCCTGAGACATCAGATGACTGAAACTCAAATGAAACTGAGACTGTTTACTAAAAAATCAATAGGATTGTAGGAGTCCCAAAGACATACACAATATTTAAAAAATAATGGTATGACCGGGCGTGGTGGTGCACACCTTTAATCCTAGCACTTGGGAGGCAGAGGCAGGTGGATCTTTGTGAGTTCAAGGCCAGCCTGGACTACAGAGTGAATTCCAGGGCCTGTCTCGAAAAGACAAAAAAAAAAAAAAATGGTATGGCATGTGTGTGTGTGTGTGTGTGTGTGTATGTGTGTGTGTGTGTGTGTGTATTATATGGTTTATGGAGTATTCTTCTTTTTCTTCTCCCTCCAACCCTTAGATGGCTTTGTTGGCTTTTGTTATACTCATCAGAGAGTGGGCAGGGATATCAGTGAGGCTGTGTCTTGTGAATTTTTTTTATGTGAACTACCACAGTCGGGTATTGAACCATTGCCTAAAGTGACATCTTGAGCTATTTGCACATATTTGACATATACATATACATCATATGTTTCATTTATTTAACCACAGATCACTGAAGGTTGGCTCAGAGATATGTTTTCTTCCTCTTACAAATTAGAGCTCAAAATATTTTCTAACCCTTCCCCCATCTCCACAGTGAGTTAGGTGAGGGCACAGTGTTGGAGTTCTACTACAGATATGGAAAACAAGATGGGAAGTTTCAAAATTCACCTGAGATTATATGTCTTCTGCTTACTAAGGCGTGTTAGTAAAGTGTGAATGAGAGCAAATTTAATAAATTGGCTTAAAATTTTTTAAGTTAGAAAAAAGTGACATTTTAAAATTATGACAATCTAAAGAGCCATTGGCAACACTTTGTGATCCATTTTGTAGTTTGTTAGAAATTTATCCTTTGCTCTACATGTGTATTGGTTGCTGTTGTTTTGGTTTCTTTGAGGACAGGATCTCACTGTACCATAGTATCCTGGCTTAGAACCTGCTCTGTAGACCAAGTGGTGGTCTACTTGCTTCTGACACCTGAGTGTTTGAAATATAGATATGAGCCACCACTCCAGGCTACATACATTATCTATATTGATATTCCCACCAATTTTAAGTGGGTTATAAGTGGAAATACATATGGGTGTGCTTAAAGGAATGAACATTGTTATTTTATTTTTATTTATTTTTTATTTTTATTTTTATTTTTTTTTTTTGAGACAGGGTCTTCCTTTAGTCCCAGCTATCCTGGAGCTCGCTCTGTAGACCAGGCTGGCCTTGAACTCACAGAGATCCACCTGCCTCTGCCTCCCGAGTGCTGGGGTTAAAGGCGTGCACCACCACACCCGGCTTGGAATGAACATTGTTATTAAGAATTACACATGGAGGCGGGGAATGGTGGCATATACCTTTAATCCCAGCACTCAGGAGGTGGAAGCAGGCAGATCTTAAGGCCAGCTTGGTTTACAAAGTGACTTCCAGGCCAGCTGGGGCTACAGGGAGACCCTGTCTCAAAAAAAAAAAAAAAACAAAAACTAAAACAAAAAAACAAACAACAAATAAAAGGTGATAACACATGGGGCTGGAGAGATGGCTCAGTGGTTAAGAACACTGGCTGCTTTTGCAGAGGACCTGGTTCACTTTCCAGTACCCACATGGTAGTTCACCACGGTCTATAACTCTGCTTCCAGGTGACCTCTTCTGGCCTTTGCAGGTATTGTGTGCAGGCAAACCACTCATACATGTAAAATAAAAGTAAAATAATTGAAAAGAAGAATAATACATGTTACTTTCTTTTTTAATTTTTTTATTATTTATTTATTTTTGTATGTGTATGAATGTACTGTCTGCATGCAGGTCTGTGCACCCATGACGTGCAATGCCGCGGAGGTCAGAAGAGGGTCTCGGATTCCCCTGGAACTGGAGTTCTCCTGGAATTGGAGTTACAGACAGTTCTTAGCCGCCATGTGGGTGCTGGGGATCGAACCCGGGTCCTCTGCAAGAGCGTCGGTGCTCTTAACCGCTAGGCTAAAGCATGTTTTATTGACCTCACATGTAATCTGTGCTAACAGTTGGGTCTCAAGTAGCTTTCAGAAAAAAAAAAAAAACACAGAGTACTTACTTTTTCTTCCTGCCAATAAATGACGTAGGCTCTTCCCATCCCTATCCCATCACCCAAAATGAACTAGAAAATATGCATTCATTTTCAGGGAAATTTTGAGAATTGGAAAGCTTTCTTTTCCAAATTTGAGCAAAATGTATAACCTAAAATGATGCATATTTGCTTCAACAGTTTTAAACAATTTTATTTTGTCATGGAATGAGAAAATGATTTGATTTAGTTACCAACAAGAATTCATTTTACAGTTTAGAGTAAGAAGAACAAACTGACTGCTAATATTTGACCTTCAAATGAGCAATGTGAAAGTTGAAAGGAGGACGAGGCGGCTCACTGGTGGGCCGCTCAGCTTCTCCGTGACTTGACTTCACCTTGTCGGAGTAAAGGCCAGTCGGGTTTTCCCTGACAAGTTGGCAGATGAGGAATGTTTTCTAATTTCATTTACTTAAGAAAATATCTTCTGGGCTGGAGGGATGGCCTGGCGGTTAAGAGCGACGACCGCTCTTGCAGAGGACCCGGGTTCGATCCCCAGCACCCACATGGCGGCTGAGAACCGTCTGTGACTCCGGTTCCAGGAGAACTCCAGTTCCAGGGGAATCCGAGACCGTCTTCTGACCTCCGCAGCATCGCACGACACGGGTGCGCAGACCTGCATGCAGACAATACATTCATACACATAAAAATAAATAAATAAATAAAAATTAAAAAAAAAAAAAAAAAGAAAATATCTTCTCTATAAGATTTTTTCTTCACCCGCGAATCCCAGTAAAAGGAGCTGGGTGAACTAGAAGCAGAAACTTGGCGTCCACATCCAGGATGAGCTCTGGGTTCTCAACACTGGACAAGGGCTTCACCTAGCCAGGTTTCAGTTCAGAAATTCCATGGTTCTGATCCTTTCTCAGTTCTACTTTCTTTCGTGACCATAGGCTATTTAGTCAAACTTTCCTATGCCTCGTTCTGCTCAGACCGTCATTTACCACTTTGAAAGCCCTCAGAGGCAATGTGAAGAATGACCATCTGTCTAGCAAACTGAGTGCTTCAGAGCCCTTTGGGGACAGTGGATCATATGTACATTTGATGCATGGGCATTTTTTTGGAATAAGATATTGAAATCTTATGCTAGTACATTAAATTGATACGGATATGATGGGAAGTTTAGTGTAGTTCTCTTTTGTGTTATTTTTTTCACTATTTATAAATTTTTTGAACTCTGAACAGGGGGATTTGATTTCACTTTGGCAAATAGGGTTATGAGTTTCTTCTTTTTATTATAAAATTTTCAAACATATAGACATAAAAAGAATAGTGTGATCAACCCTCATGTTCTATAACCTTCCTCTACAATTATTAATATTCTGTCATCATGTTTTAAGGAGCTATAGAATTATACTACTGATCACATATCTGGCTCATTACTGAAGTGAAATTTTATAAAAAAGAGGATAAAAATGAGCTCTTGCTACTAAATGTATCAGGAAACATGCGGCAGTGAAAATATTATAGATGGAAGGGAATACTATAAGTTGTTGGGTTTTTGGGTTTGTTTTTGAGACAGGGCCTCCCTTTAGTCCCAGCTGGCCTGGAGCTTGCTGTGTATACCAGGCTGGCCTTGAAATCACTGAGATCCACCTGCCCTTGCCTCCCGAATGCTGGGATTAAAGGCATATGTCACCATGCCCGGCTGTAAGTTGTTTGTTTTTTTCAGTTCTTTAAGTTTTGAACATTTTAAAAGTAATTTTCATGTTATTTTCTTTCTTTCTTTCTTTCTTTCTTTCTTTCTTTCTTTCTTTCTTTTTTTTTTTTTTTTTTTTTTTGGTCTTTTCGAGACAGGGTCTCCCTGTAGCCCCAGCTGTCTTGGAACTCACTATGTAGACCAGGTTGGCCTTGAACTCACAAAGATCCACCTGCCTCTGCCTCCCAAGTGCTAGGATTAAAGGTGTGTGTGTGCCACCACCCCTGGCTGTTTTGAACATTTTTAAGGGCAGCTGAATCTTCAAAATTATTCTTTTATTTTTTATTTTTTAAATGTATGAGTGTAGTGTCTGCATGTAGGTTGGTGCACCCATGTCATGCAATGGTGCAGAGGTCAGAAGAGGGTGTTGGATTCCCCTGGAACTGGAGTTAAAGACAGTTCTTAGCTGCCATGTGGGTGCTGGGAATCGAACCTAGGTCCTCTGCAAGAGTAGTCGGTGCTCTTAACCTCTGAGCCATCTCTCCAGCACCCAAAGTTATTCTTTATTGCAATTTTATTTTATTTTTTATTTTTATTGATGCTTTGTGTATTTCATACATCATTTTCCAATTCAGTTCAGGCATCATATATCCCCTTCCCTTCCCCCCAGCTTTATTGCAATTTTCAACTCAAACTTAAGGTTGAATTTTCCTGTGATGTATCCCTGTACCCCAATACTAAGGAAATCAAGGAATGAATGAAGAGCATGTTATCATGGGTGTCTGGAGGCTGACACAGAGGACAGTCCTTTGGATGTGCTGTTTCTCATTGTCCGAGGAAATGCTTATATGTGGATTATTGAAGAAGTCATTGGCGAGCAAGCCACTCCGCTGCAGTGACAAGGGGAAATAACCATTGTGTTGGCTAACAGTTCTGCACCCTGAGCTGGGTTAGGATGGAGGCTCTTTTGTGGGGCTTGTAGTAATCACCCAGCATCTTATTTGGGGCAGGTCTGACACATCTGGCATGCTGACATGGATGGATTTTCTATTGGTCTCAGGAGCTCTGCCTGGCAGTTTCTGCTAGGCCAGATGGTCTCTACAACTGCTTAACAGCAGAGTAGCCAGGATTCTTATCTGGTGTCTAGACAGAGCTCCCAGATGTAGAAGCAGAAGCCTCTTGGTCTTGTGAAGTCTTCAACTTAGAACAGCACACTTCCACCATGTTCTTTTGGTTAAGGGAAATTTTTACTAGGCTAGCATAGATTTAAGAAGAAAGAACGACACAGGAACATGAACAGCTGGAGTCTACTACCAAGACAACCTCTGTGAGATGATGTTTCTGGAAACTGTGTGTGTTGGGGGAGGTGATTATAGTATTCAAGTGGTTTATTGTGATGGTCTTAAAACAATGTATTAAAATCATGTTTTTAGAGATAGGCATGAAGTTGTCCTGCTGTTTAGGTTTTTAGGTGTGTGACTTAGTTTCTTTTCCTGGTGTGGAATAAACTACTCTGACAAAAGCAACTTAAGTAGGAAAGAGGTTACACTCACATTTCCAGGTTGCAGTCCATCGTCCTGACAGGGAAGTCGCGGCAGCAGGACCTTGAGGAAATCCCCACATCACAGTCACAGTGGGAGCCCGAGAGCGAAGCTGGTGCATGCGTGCTCAAGTGCAGCCCGCTTTCTCCATTCCTACACAGTCCAGAATCCTGGCCCCAGGGAATATTGGTGCTCACACAGGTCTTCACATGTCAGTCAACATAATCAACCCCTGCCCCCCACCAGACTTGCCCAATCCAGATAACTGGGTGCTGAGACTCTCTTCTCAGGAGATTTTAGATTGTGCTGAGTTGACATCAAAAGTAGCCATCACAGTGTGCAAATTCTTTCTCTACTGACTTGAATACTTCCCGGAAAAGAAAATATAAAAATACTAATTGAAAATATAATATTCTGATCTTTCCATTGAAAATCTAGAATTTCTTTATGGGGTACGTGTGTATGCATTTAGGCAATGATAGAAATAATGGTGGGGCAAGAAAGCCTTATTGATTGTTTTAAAACAGATTTGGGGCAGTGACCAAAATGAAGATTTGTCACTGTAGGTTTTCCTACACATTACTTTAAAACATTAAGTGTATTTCGTCTATTGTAGAGCAATAATCAGATCGAGAAAATCACAGGTTTGGAGGAACTGAAAGCTTTGCAGAATCTGGACCTGTCCCACAACCAGATAAGCAGCCTCCAGGGCTTGGAAGGCCATGACCTCCTGGAAGTGATCAACTTAGAGGATAACAAGGTAGTGTACTGGGAGGGGTGGCTTTCAACGTCTCTGGGAGGTGGACATATTGAAGAGTTGGCACAAATACTCCATTTTTAGTTGTTCAAGGACTGTTTCTAGCTTCTATACTCTCTACTTCCTAGAGCAGTATTTATAGAATGATGTTTTCAAAACATATTTACAATTCACCATTTTTGAACATTTGATGATTCCCAGTTACATTATTTTAAAGGTTCAAACTGCAATCATGTGTGCATAATTTTCTGAAGTCGGTGTGTTTATGCAATGTTTTCTGTAGAAAGAGGGCACCGGGAATATTTGGCATGTCAGAGCAATGGGTGATTCCAGATATCTTCAGGCTGATATTACCCCTTGTCTACATTCAAAGAAAAGCCTGGTGACCATTGGTGGGAGGGACTTGAGGGAGATGTTGGTCAAAGGATATAAAGCTTGTTAGATAGGAAGGAAAGTTCAAAAGATCTATTTTATGGCATAATGACTGAATTTAACAATATATTGGTTTGGGAGTAGAGGTGGTATTGAAACAGGATCTCAGACAGCCTGAGCTGACCTTGAACTTGCTGTGTAGCAGAGGCTAGTTTTGAACTCCGGATCTTCCTACCTCCACCTCCAAAGTGCTAGAATTTGCAATACATTACATTCTTGAAAAATGCTAAGAATGATTTTTTTAATGTTCTCACTACAAGGATAAACCTTATGAAATAATATGTTAACTGTATTTAACCTTTCTATTATATAAGCTTCATGTTGCATATGCCATATATGTACAACTCATTTATAATTTAATAAATGTAAATACCACAGGAAAATGAGTGAAAAAGAAGGGACTAGAAGTGATTCTTTATGTCTTGTTGGTAGTAACAGTGTGTCTTTGATGGTTGGGGACTGATCTTGTTTGTATATCTGTTTAATGTACCCTTACTTTAAAAATTCTCTCTCTCTCTCTCTCTCTCTGTCTCTCTCTCTCTCTTTCTCTCTCTTCTCTGTCTCTGTTTAAGGTTTGAATGTATAACCTTGTGAATGATGTACCCCTGAGTTATATCCTGAGTCTTGGTTCCTTCCTTCTTTCCCTCTTCCCTTCCTCCCTCCCTCCCCTTCATCTCTCCTTCCCCTCCAATCTCTCCTTTCTTCTTTCCCTCTCTCCATTCTTCCATCCTCTCACAGCTGTAGAGAATGTACCTAGGGCCTCACGTATAAGAATCACGAACCCTACCACTGAGCTTTCTTACCAGCAACTTGACCCTTTCCCCTATAAGCTTGCATCATTTTTTAGGTTGGAAAAAAAAATCAAGAAAAGTCCATAAAGATCTGAGAATAAGTTAAATTTTAATCTTAGACAGAACTGTTGATCCTCATCTTACTTGATTTGCTTACTAAGTTAATTTAGTGACTTTTCAGGGGAAATCAATTCTAGTGGATGACCTTGGTGCCCTGTGTGTCACAAGACATCAGCACAAGGACAATCTCTGCTTGAAATGCTTTTCATGTCCTTTTTCATGCAATTGCCACTGACTTTTAAAACATTTTTGTTTAAAATGTTTTTTCTACATTTATACAGGGGATCTTGAAAAGGTGGAATATGCTTATTAAATTCAAAGTCAATATAGCTTAGGATTTAAGAAATATGAATGGTGCTAATAATTACAGTACTAAAATAATCAGAGCTATTTTCTGAGTACTTATGTGGTAGACATGATTCTAAACCCTTCACATACCTTTTGTTTTTTTTTGATAGCCATGTGGCCCCAGCTGGCTTAGAACTCGCTCTGTAGACCAGGCTGGCCTTGAACTCACAGAGATCCGCCTGCCTCTGCCTCTCGAGTGCTGGGATTAAAGGCATGCACCACAACGCCCTGCCCCTTTACAGGACTCTTGTTGTGACCTATTATTATTATTATTATTGTTGTTGTTGTTATTTTAGAGATGAAGAAACTGGGCCAAGGCAAATGAAGTAACTTGTCCAGGGTTAAATAGCAAACTGCAGAATAGAATCCTTTGCCTACAGAGTCAGCATGGTGCCTGGGAAATTAAATGAAAAGCCAGGGGGCCTCCCTTTCAGAAATGGGTGTAGGGCGATCCTGGAGAACATGAGGCTTCGATGTGAGTAATGGATATAATTTAAAATTCTCTAGCAGCACTAGTAAAAGGAAAAAAGAAAAAGGAGATAGATAATAATATATTTTACTTTATTTAACCAGATATACCTAAAATATAACTTTAGTACATAATTTACATACAAAATTATTGATGAAATGTTTTCTTTCCTGCTGTTTTACACTCAGGGGTTTTATGTTTGGTATGTATTTTGCATTTGGAGTACATCTTAGTTCACTTTAGCAATATTTGAGGCATTAAACAGGTGCTTGTGGCTCATGTTGGAGAATGCAGGTCTAGAAATACCTTACAAATAGTACATTGCTCTCCAGCTTTCCAAGACAAATTCTTTCTGAGATACATTTGGAGAAGTTTAAAGAAAAATGAGGTACATTCAAGTAGAGAAAGGACTTTAATTTTCAAATGTTAAGGAGACTATATTTTTTAAGAAGTGGCCACACGTCCCCAGAGGGACCCCTTCGGTGACTCTCAGGCCTGTGACAGTAACATGATTCCCCACTGGGCAGGTTGGGGAGCAACCTACGGTCTTTGAAATGATCTTGGAACCATCTGGAATCCCTAAGGGGTTCCTGCAGGATGGTTGAGAATTCTGTGTACTAGAGATGGAGAATTTCTCATGTGAATGCCAGCGTAGGTTTTCTGCTTCTTATATGATTAATTTGATGTTAGAAATACTGTTTTATTTGCAGCAACTTCATCAGTGTTTCACACTTGGCCTTAGGTGTTGAAATGCTCTAGCACCTACAGAACCATCTGAAAGTCTGTCCTTTGAAAGTGTTTACTGTCAGCTGACTTTGGGAGGGCCTGCCCATCAGCTTCCACTCCGCAGGCCCTGTTAGATCGAAACCACCACTCTCTTTCAAGCTCTGCATGCTTCTAGCAGTGGGATAGTGGTGAGGGTGACTTAGTGAAAGCTAGGCTACTTTCCATTTCGTGGTGTTATCATATTAGTGCTTATTCTCAGTACTTCTTATACATTTTTGTAATAACTAATATGAGAAAATTCATAAAACAATAGAAGTGAGGAAAGCTTCAGTCCCAAATAACCGTTGCACCCGACTAGGCTATGAGTCTTCATCATTTGCAACACTCTGTCTGGTTTGTTTTGTTTTGTTTTTTTTTTTTTTTTGGTCTTTTTGAGACAGGGTCTCCCTTTAGTCCCAGCTGGCTTGGAGCTCGCTATGTCGACCAGGCTGGCCTTGAACTCACAGAGATCTGCCTACCTCTGCCTCCCAAGTGCTGGGATTAAAGGCATGCTCCACCATGCCTGGCCATTCTGGTTTTTTTTTTTTTTTTTTTTTTTTTTTTTTTTTAATTTTATTTATTTCTGTATGTGTATGAATGTACTGTCTGCATGTAGGTTGGTGCACCTGTATCATGCAATGCTGTGGAAGTCAGAAGAGGTTGTTTGATTCCCCTGGAACTGGAGTTAAAGACGGTTCTCAGCTGCCATGTGGGTGCTGGGGATTGAACCCTGGTCCCCTGCAAGGGCAGTCGGCACTTTTAACCGCTAGGTCATCTCTTCTGTTGTTTTTTGACAGTGGCAGCTAACCAATATTTTGCAGTCCTTTGTGTGGGGAAGGGTAGTCTTTGTGAAGTGGTTCTTTCTTCCTGCTGTTTAGCAGTGGCTCGGGCAGCAATAACCCTAACCTTGGATCCTAGATCACACTTTCGTGTGTATGAACAAAAAGAACTTTGAAGGAGTTGAACAGACTTTGGCAGGGAAGTGAACTTGGTCTCTCTTTGGATTTACATTTGTAGTAGGCTTTGTAGTAGCCCCCGTAGGCTCCAAGTATATGAGCACGTAGCACGGTTTGGTGGTGCTGCTTGAGGCGGGTCTGGAATCTTGAGGAGGAAGCGCGCACTGCGGGTGGGCTTCGAAGGTAGGTAGGTAGCTTGCCCACTTCCAGTTTGGCTCTCTCTGCTTCCTGTGTCAGTTTGAAGATGTGAGCACTCGGCTTTCTGCTCCAGCTGCCTCCTGCCACGCCTCCCCGCCATGATGGATTCTTATCCCTCTGGAATGGTAAGCTCCAATCATCAACTCTTCCTTCTAAAAGCAGGTTTATTCATGCTGCTTTATCACTGCGACGCAACAGTAATTAACACGGGCTCGAAAAGAGAAATGTTGGAGTCGGTGATTCCTTGAGGTTCCTAAGTTCTCCAGGGACTGGCAACACTGAAGGGGCAGCCTCGGCTGAGTGCTGGAGATGCTGACAGGACTCATACCTGCTGCTGTCAGTCTCGGGTCCACCTGGGTAAGACGCCCGTGCCATTGGATGCCAGAAAGAAGGAGGCCTCTTTGGAGGCTTGTAGTCTCTTTATATCTAGAAGAGCTGGTCAAGGCTGGAGAGCCTGAGCCTCTGTTTAATCCCAAAGACAGTGGAAACTGCCCCTGGTTCTCTGCTGAGTGATAATGGCTCATGGTCGGAGGTTTGGTTTGTAGCTGACTCATTGCTTTTTCAAGACTTTTTGCGCTTTCAGGTCAAGGCTAATGTGACTTTAGCCTTTAGTCATAACCTACTCAGTGCCTACTTCATAGTGACAAACCTGGCTTACTTCTTGGTGACCTACTCTATGGAATTGGAGTGAGCCTGCAAAGAAGGCAAGGTCTTGGCTGAGTGCACTAGGCCATCAGTGTAGGTCAGAAGGCCCGTATGGCTGGTCCACGTGATGTAGGACAGAGACCAGCACTCTTATAGATGAGCATGGGTCAAAGTACTCCCTTGCATAGGCATTTGGGATGCAAAATTGGTCTTTGTATAGACCAAGCTTCCTTCTGCCTCAGGGACTTCATACATCTAGACTCTCTTCTAGAGGTTTTGTTTAAATCCTTATGTAATTTCACTTAGAATATTCTATCAGGACTTTAAAAATAGCCTGTGACCACCTCTCCTGGCCTCCCCAGCATGTCTCCACATTCTGCATCTCCCACACTGCCTTATGTTTACCATTGTTCTTGCTGCTGCACAACATTGCAGCCCGTCATGTTTCATACCTACATCTTGAAGAGTTCTTTTCTTCCCCACTACAATGTTTGCCTCTCACCCTCAGGGAGTTTATCTTGTTCACTTTGTGCAATGCCTGGTTGAGGGTTGGCACTTAAGAATACTGTTGTCTGGAGAGATGACTCAGTGGTTAAGAACACTGGCCGCTCTTGCAGAAGACCCGAGTTTGATTCCCAGTACCCACATAGCTGCTAACAACCATCTGTAACTGTGGTAACATGCTCCTTCTAAGAGAAATGCAACTCGGTCCTGCTAAGGGAGAGGTGGGAGAAGTAGCTGCTCGTGGCCATCTGGGGAGCTGGCACCTTGGCGCAGGCTCCCAGCAGGCTGCTGTCTGCAGCCCAACCTGAGTGGCTACTGCCTGTCTCAGGTTCTTAGCCTGGGATGGCAGACCGCCACCCCATCTGGCCATGCCACCTTCACAAGTCGAGGGGCTGATGGCTCCCAGGACTGGAATTTCAGACTAGTGCCTGATTGGCTACCTCTAGTCTACAACCACGGCAAACCATACTCTTCAGGCTGGTGACCTGCTCGTCATGCTTCCAGCCACACTGCTAGCACACCAGGCTGGTGGTCTGATAGACCTCCTTCCAGTCCTGCTAGCACACAACACTTGAAACTCAGGTCTGCTTTGGCCTACACATGTGCAAAGTAACAAATGCAGAGATCTTGTCAGGTGGTAATGAAGATCTGTTTATTGTATGTTGCAAGTCACTTTTTAAAAAAATTATTGTTTTACATATATTTTTTGTACAAGATTATGTTACAAATAGAATCTAGACCCGTGTCCCACTCCCAACCCCCCCACCCCACCAGATTCACCCTTTCAGTCAGTTCTTTGATGCAGTCTTTTCTGTTGTTGGTGCTGTTGTTGTTGTTTCCATTATGTATCACTCCCAGCAAGAAATGTTTACAACTAGGTTATTGGTACTAGCATCCACAGATGAGGGATACCATTTGTCGTTTGTTATTCTGGGACTGTGTTACTTTACTTAATATAATATCTTCCAGTTCCATCCACTTACCTGCAAAGTTCATGATGTTGTCTTTTTTTTTACTGCTGCATAGAACTCCATTGTGTAGATGTACCACATTTTCTCTATCCACTGTGTCGTTGAGGGGCATTTGGGTTGGTTCCAGCTTTTTGCTATTGTGAACAGAGCTGAAATAAACATAGCTGTGCATGTATCTCTGCGGTAAGAAGAGTCTTGTGGGTATATACCCAAGAGTGGTATGACTGGTCAGATGGTAAGCTCACTTTGTCTTCCAAGGGTTCTCCACACTGCTTTCCATAGTGGCTGTACAAGTTTACATTCCCACCAGCAATAGATGAGTGCTCCCCTTTCCCCACAACCTCTCCAGCACTTGGTATCATTTATTTTCTTGATCCTAGCCAGTCTTATTGGAGTTTAATTTGCATTTGGTTGGTTTTAATTTGCATTTCCTTAATTATTAGTGATGTTGAACACTTTTTAAGATGTTTCTCAGCCATCTCTAATTCCTCACTTGTGAAGTCTCTGTTCAGCTCTTTGCTCTATCTTTTGAGTGATTCATTTGTTTTCTTTCTTCTTTGTTTTTTGAGTAGTTTATATATTCTGGAAATCAATACTTTGTCAGATGTTTCTGTGGTGAAGGTTTCCTCCCACTTTGTGGGATTTCTCTTCACTTCCTTGATTGTTTCTTTTGATGTACAGAAGCTTTTGAGTTTAATGAGGTCCCATTTGTCAATTGTCGACCTTAATTCTTGCGCAGCTGCTGTCTGATTTAGGAAGTCTTTTCCTACACCTTTGTCTTGTAGTCTGCTGCCAACTTTTTCTTCTATCACCTTCAGAGTTTGGGGTTTCACTTTGAGGTCTTTGATCCATCTGGAGTTGACTTTTGTACAGGGTGAGAGGTAGGGGTTTAATTTCATTCTTCTACAAGTGGTGATCCAGTTTTGCCACACTTGCTGAAGATGCTGTCTTTCCTCCATTGTGTCTTCTTGGCCCCCTTGTCAAATATGAGGTGGCTAAAATTGTATGTGCTCAAATTTGGATCTTCAGTTTTGTTCCATTGGGCAACAGGTCTGTTTTTGTGCCAGTATCAAGCTGTTTTTATGACTATAGCCCTCTAGTATAGTTTGATGTCTGGTATAGAGATCCCCCCTATATTGCTCTTTTCACTCAGGGTTGCTTTGGCTATTCGGGGTCTTTTGTTTTTCCAAATGAAATTAAAGACTTTTTTTTCCCAAGCCTGTGAAGAAACTCTTGGGGATTTTAATTGGGATTACATTAAATCTGTACAAGAGTTTGGGTAGAATGGATATTTTTACTATTAATTTTCCCGATCCATGAGCATGGGAGGTTTTTTCTATCTTCTGATGTCTTCTTCAATTTCCTTCTTCAGGGGTTTAGAATTTTTGTTGTAGAGATCTTTAGTATCTTTGGTTAGGTTTGTTCCTAGGTATTTTATTGTTTTTGAGGCTATCCTGAGTGGGAAGGTCTCCTTATATTCCTTCTTCAGTTGCGTGTTATTGTTGTAAAGAAAGGCTACTGATTTTTCTAGGTTAATTTTGTATCCTGCCACTTTACTGAAGCTCTTAATCATTTCTAGGAGTTTTCTGGTGGAGTTTTTAGCATCCCTTAAGTAAACATTCATATCATCAGCAAATAGGGATAGCTTGACTTCCTCTTTTCCAATAAGTACTCCTTTAATTTCCTTTTCTTGCCTTATTGCCCTAGCAAGTGTTTCAAGCACTATATTGGAGTGGTGACAGGGGGCAGCCTTGCTGAGTTCCTACCTTTAAAGGGAGTGTTTCTGTCATTTCCCCATTTAGGATGATATTGGCTATGGGTTTCCTGTATATGGCTTTGATTACATTGAGGAATGATCCCTCCAATCCAATTCCCTCTAGGACTTTAAGCATGAAGGGATGCTGGATTTCGTCAAAGGCTTTTTCCACGTCAATTGAGATGATGGTGTGTTTTTTGTCTTTCAGTACATTTATATGTTTGATGATATTTATTGATTTTCATATTTTGAACCATCCCTGCCTCTCTGGTATGAATCCAACTTGGTCATGATGGATGATCTTCTTGATGTGAGTCTGTATGTGATTTGCAAGTATCCTGTTTAGAAGTTTTGCATCTGTGTTCATTAATGAGATTGGTCACTTTTTTTTTAGAATATTTTATTTTGGGGCTAGAGAAATGGCTCAGAGGTTAAGAGCGCCAGCTGCTCTTGCAGTGAACTGGAGTTAGAGACGGTTCTTAGCTGCCATGTGGGTGCTGGGAATTGAACCTGGGTCCTCCGCAAGAGCAGTCAGCGCTCTTAACCACTGAGCCATCTCTCCAGCCCTGCAAGTCACTTTTATAGGCTGAATGATGTCATCTCTTAGGGCCAATCCCAGACCCCTGCATCATGCCCCCCTGCATACATCACTCACTACCACTCTGCCCAGCCTCATGTGCTGGGTCACAAGTTGGGTCATGAGCTACTCTCTCATGGGACAGGGTCAGAGAAGTCTCATTATCCCCATTTGTGCCCCTGGTAGATGCTGGCTGGAGAGCTAGCTCATTCATACCTAACTCAAACTGGATTTTCCCACATGTAACTCCAGTTCCAGAGGGTAGGACATCCTCTTCTGACTTCCAGAAACATTGCACAACACAGGTGTACTTACATACATGCAGGCATAACACTCATACACATAAAATAAAAAATAATAAAATAAAGATAAATAATTAAAAAATTTAAAAAAAAATAAAAAGGAGTATGACTGGCTGAACATGAGTCTCAGGAGCTCCCCACAATGCCCAGATCTGCCCCTCTCCTCTGAAGCACTTGGTTGGTACTTAAGGTGCACGCAGTAAGATTCTGGAAAGACTGTATAACATGGAGGCTCAGGTGTTTTCCTAGTGGGTTGAGAAAGGAGAAAAGGCCTGGAGATCAGAGGAATTGTATTACTGGAGAGAGCGAGAGCCTTCAATAAAGCAGAGAATAGTGAGGAAGACTTCAGCGAGACTCCTGAGGTAGAATTAATGAGGCAGAGTGGAGGTGGTGGGTAAGGAAAAGATGTTATTGAAGACTGCAGGTCTTCATCAGGTGATGCAGATAGCTGGGTGATAGTGGTGCTAGCCAGCACCATGATGAGGCCTAGTTGTTCATTTTCCCTACATTTATAGAGGCAGAATCCCATTCTGATATAGCTGGGATGTTGGGAACTACACCATGCTATCTCTCTAGGATGGCAAATATGTCTGTGGAGTGACTTCTCTTGGAACTAATCCTGTCAAGTAGATTGGGTTGAACTGTGATTCCCCAGAGAATGTGTTTAAGCACTCCCACCTCTAGAAACTATGGATATGCCCTTGTTTAGAAAAAGGGTTTATACAGATGAAATTAACCTCAGGAGGAGATTATTCTGGAATTAGGGTGGCCTTAAAGCCCATGTGCTTGTAAAGATGGAAGGGGACAAAACACGGACTCAGAGGCCAGTCCCTGTGCAGATGGGGGAAGAGGCTGGAGTCCCTTCAAGCCAAGCATACCTGGATCTAGCAGAAGCTGGACGAGGCATGGAAGGAGTTTCCTCTAGAGCCTTCAGGGGAATCATGAGCTTGCCAAGCTCTTGGTTTTAGCCTTATATGCAGATTTCTAAGAACTAGGTCCTGTTATTTTAAGCCTTCAAGTCTGTTTTGTCATAGCAACCTTCGAAGGCTCATGCAGCATGGTACTGTGTCTCTACGAAATGGAGAAAAGTCTGAAAGGTTTTTTTTTTTGTTTTTGTTTTTGTTTTTCTCTTTTTGAGACAGGGTCTCTCTTTAGTCCCAGCTGGCCTGGAGCTCGCTATGTAGACCAGGCTGGCCTTGAACTCACAGAGCTCCACCTGCCTCTGCCTCCCGAGTGCTGGGATTAAAGGTGCGTGCCACCTACCACCGGGCTATCTGAAAGTTATTTTTAACCAAGGTCTCTTACTATTTCTCCGTTCTATAATTTAAGAAAATTCTTTATATCTTAAAGTTTTAAATATTCTCATGTTTTCCTATAATTTCAAGTTTTGAATTAAAAAAATATTGTGTTTAAATCCAACTAGTATTTATGTTTGTGGGCAGTATGAGATAGGCATCTAATTCCCCTGTGGAAGACAAATTGTCTCAACATTGAAAAAAAATCTAACTTAATGGTAATGAGATATTCTATTAATGTATATGTCAGAATTTATTGAATCATTTACCTACTGAAACTTGTTGTGTTTACAGCTTACTACTAAAAATAATGTTGAAATATATTCTTACGTGTAAATCTTTGCATGCACTTCTACTATTTTCTTATGATAGATTTTTGGAAATACCATTACTGGGTTTTGGGTGTCTGAAAGATTGTTTATTTGTTTCTTCAATGTTCATACTAATTAGAACTTCCACTGTAATACATAAAGTTAGACTGTCTTATTTCAGTCATATCTTACTATCCATTTTTCAACAAAACACATTTAAAAGTTATGTCGATCTGGTAGTGAAAACTGGTATTTTGTGTGCTAGTTTACATAAAATTTTTCAGTTATCAATGAGGTTGAACATTTTTTGTTTGTTAACCATTTGATGTCCTTTAAAAAATGTCTTGGCTATCATTTACTTTATGAAAGTTGTTCTTTTGCTTCTTATTAAGGTATTTTTAGGTATCGTAGTAAAACAATTTATAGTATACGTCAACATTTTCTGCAGTATATTCTTTATGGTGTGTGTGTGTGTGTGTGTGTGTGTGTGTGTGTGTGTGTGTGTGGTCTTTTTGAGATTGGATCTCCCTATAGCCCCAGCTGGCCTGGAACTCACTATGTAGACCAGGGTGGCCTCCATCTCACACAGAGCTGCCTGTCCCTGCCCCCTGTGTGCTGGGATTACAGGTGTGCACCACCATGCCCTGCCTATATAAATTTTTTTTGAGACAGTTTCTCCCTATAGCCCCAGCTGGCCTGGAACTCATTCTGTAGACCAGGCTGGCCTTGAACTCACAGAGATTCACCTGCCTTTGCCTCCCGAGTGCTGGATTTAAAGGAGTGTGCCACCACACCCAGCTACTACCTTCAACTCTTAATCCACAGTTTAGTTTATCTTATAATTGAGATAAAGATATAAATTTTCCTAATATATAATAGAGGTAATATGATGACAACTATGTTTAAAATCCCCATAATAGCTATGTTGCTGATTTGGGCTTCAATTTTAGGATATGATTCATTGGTTCATCTGTTGATTTTTACCCCAGTAATGCATTTATCATCATCACCATAATCTAGTTGATGCATCCCTGCTGTTTGAAAAATGTTGTTTTTCTGCACAGAGTCTTATGTATGTAGCAGTAGAGAACATTTAAAATAATTTGCACCCATTATTTTTCTGAGGGGATACACACACACACACACACACACGCACTTAAAAAAGAAAAGAAAGGCTTGCACAGACTTCTTTAGGTCTGGTAGTGATGCTTAGAAAGTATAGCCATGGAACTGAACGACAATGATAATACAACACAACAAAACCTATGGGATACCTTAAAAGCAGTCCTAAGAGGGAAGTTTATAGCCCTGGGTGCCTACATTAGAAAAACAGAAAGAGCACAAGTGGACGATCTAACACTGCAGCTAAAAGCACTTACGAGACAACAACAGATGAACCCTAAATGCAACAGACAGGAAGAAATAACAAAAATCAGGGCAGAAATCAATGAAATAGAAACAAAGAAAACAATACAAAAAAAAAATCAATGAATCCAAAAGTTGGTTCTTTGAAAGAATAAACAAGATAGACAGACCTCTAGCCCAGTTAACCAAAAGAAAGATCAATAGGGGCTGGAGAGATAGCCTAGCGGTTAAGAGCACCGACCGCTCTTGCAGAGGACCCGGGTTCGATCCCCAGCACCCACATGGCGGCCGAGAACCGTCTGAAACTCCAATTCCAGGAGAACTCCAGTTCCAGGGGAATCCGACACCCTCTTCTGACCTCCGCGGCATTGCACGACATGGGTGCACACATTTGCATGCAGACAGTACATTCATACGCATAAAAAATAAAATAAATAATTAATAAAAAAAAAAAAAAAAAAAACAAAAGAAAGATCTCAATACTAATCCGAATGAAAAGGGAAGTATCAAAACAGACAATGAAAAGATCCAAAAATCATAGGGGAATAATCTTCACAAAACCTATACTCTACCCAAGTTTGAAAAGTTTAGAAGGAATGATATGATATATCTGAATCCTGCGTGGACCACCAAAGCTAATCAAGAGAGATCAACAGCTTAACCAGCCCCATAATACATGAAGCAACTGACGATGTACTAAGGAAACCTCCCAACTAAAAAACGCCCGGCCCAGACAGTTTCACGGCGGAATTCTATAAAACATTTCAAAGGAGAACCTAAACCATTATTACTGAAATTGTTTAGAGGATTATCAACACAGATGGAAATCCTCCCAATCCTTCTATGAAGCCCAGCATTCACTCTATACCAAACAGCAAGATACAAACCAAAAAAGGAGAATTATGGAACCCATCTTCATTAACTGACACATAGATGCCAAATTCTAAACAGGGATACTGGCAAATCGATACCGACCCAACACAGAAGACATCCCATGAGTCAAGTTGGAGTCATACCAGAGACTGCAGGGATGGTTCACATATGAACATCAATTTAAATATCATCAACATATAAATGGACTTCTGAAAGACAAAAAACCACACAAATCAGCTCAATTGACATGGAAAAAAGCCTTTGACGTGAACATCCAGATCCCTTCTATGCCTAAAGTTGTGGGAGGGGAATTGGATTGGCAGGGATCATCTCAATGTAATACAAGCCATATACGGAACCCATGCCAAATTATCTCTAAATGGAGAGAAAATGGCATTCCCCTTAAAGTTAGGGAACCAGCAACGGCTCCCACTGTGCACTCCATTTCTTTTAATATGCTTGAAAATGCTCAACAGAGCAATAAGTAGGAAAAGGAAATTAAAGGGTACTAATTGGAAAAGAGGAAGTTAGCTATCACTTTTTGCATGATGATATATTTTTACTTAAGGGTATGCAAAAACTCCACAGAAGAAAAACTCCTCCAGAAACATTTAAGTGTAAGAGCTTCAGTAAAGTGGCAGGTTTAACTACAAATCAGCTTTCTTTACACACAGAACGAGTGGGATACGAAAAATCCCGTACATAGCTTCTTACAAAAACAATGCAAGTCTAGAAACAAACCTAAGGAATACAGATCCCACTCACAAAGCCCAAAAAAAAAAAAAAAACCTAACTAAAGACACCAAAGTCTTCAAAAAATTTAATCCCTGAAGAAGACATCAGAAGATGGAAAAACCTAACCCAGGCTCCCCAAGAGTTTCTTCACTGCTTGGAAAAAAAAAGTCCTTAATTTCATTTAGAAAACAAAACAAAAAAAAAAAAAACAAAAAAAAAAGAGCAATACAGGGGGGATCTCTTAACCAGACTTCAAACTATACTACAGGGCTATAGTCATAAAAACCAGCTTGGTACTGGCACAAAAAACTAAGACTTGTTGATCAATGGAAGAAAACTTAAGATCCAAACTTGAGCACATATAATTCCAGCCATCTCATATTTGACAAGGGGGGCCAAGAAGACAATGGAGAAAAGACAGCATCTTCAGCAAGTGGTGTTGGCAAACTGAATACCACTTGTAGCAAGAATGAAAATTAAACCCTCCCTCTCACCCTGTACAAAGTCAGACTCCAATGGATAAAGACTTCAATGTGAAACCCCAAACTCTGAAGGCATAGACAGAAGAAAAAAGTGTCAGCTAATATAAGACATAGGCAACGGAAAAGACTCCTAAATCAGACAGCAGCTGCACAAAGAATAATGGGATCAATTACAAATGGGGGACCTCATTAAACTCAAAAGCTTCTGTACATCAAAAGAAACAATCAAGGAATGAAGAGAAACCCCACAAGTGGAAGGAAACCTTCACCACAGAACATCTGACAAAGCATTGATTTTCAGAATATATAAACTACTCAAAAAACACAAGGAGAAGAAAACAAATGACCACTCAATAGATGAAGCAAAGAGCTGAACAGAGACTTCACAGTGAGGAATTAGAGATGGCTGAGAAACATCTTAAAAAGTGTTCAACATCCTACTAATTAAGGAAATGCAAATTAAAACCATAAGGTTTTCATATTACTCCAATAAAGACTGGCTAGGATCAGAAAAACTAATGATACCAAGGCTGGAGAGGTCGTGGGGGAAAGGGGAACACTCATTCACTGCTGGTGGGAATGTAAACTCATCTTACAGCCACTATGGAAAGCAGCGTGGAGAACCCTTGGAAGATTTGGAATGAACTTGCCACCTGACCCAGCTATACCACTCCTGGGCATGTACCCTCAAGACTTTTCTTACTGCAGAGATACATGCACAACCATGTTTATTTCAGCTTTCTTCACAATAGCAAGGAGCTGGAACCAACTCAAGTGCCCCTCAACTGACGAGTGGATAGAGAAAATGTGGTACATCTGAACAATGGAGTTCTATGCAGCAGTAAAGAAAGATGACATCATGAGCTTTGCAGGTAAATGGCTGGAGCTAGAAGATATCATGCTGAGTGAAGTAACACAGTTGCAGAAAAACAAACGACTAATGGTATCCCTCATCTGTGGATGCTAGCCCCAATTACCTAACTGTATGGAAAACTGAGCAATGTCAATGTGATCTAAAAACAACTCTGTTCTTATATTGTGAATCCCTTAAAACATAATAAACAAAAGAAAGTATAGCCAAGAGCAAATGACAAAAGTAGAAAAAGGAAGAAAGGGAGGGAGGGAGGGAGGGAGGGAGGGAGGGAGGGAGGGAGGGAGAGAATTAGCAGATTTTGGGAATTAGAGAGTGGCTGCCATGGTCCAAGGAGCTTAGTTAGTGAAGGTGCCAGCAGGCTATTCTTGGGAGCAGGGGGTTGAAGTTCTAAAAAGAATTTAACCGCTTTGGCAGTATTTTAATTTCATTTATTTGAGGTGCTGATATCTCTCCACCTTCTCTAGAAGTCTGCTGCATACACAGCCTTGGCTTTTATGGAGAGCTGTGAGGCCGGGGTCTGCAGTGGTGAGGCTGTACAGGACAGCATCTCCATGCAGGCCAAGCAGCAACCCCTGCACACTGCTGACTTAGCAGGAGGCCTGTCCCAGGGTGGCTCTCCTCTCTCTGCCCCCATCCTGCCTTTGGAAGGAGTGAGGGAAAAATTGGATCCTCTGATTCACACAAGACGCGCTGACCCCAGATGACATCTTGGTGGTAATTTTATATAGTGCATGATTATTCTCACCATGATGTTTGTAACATATCAAGATCTTTCTATGTCAATCACTATACGTGCTACTAGCTTCTAAAATGAATGCATAGTGTTTCTGCTATAGGACTTGTGTTTTGACTCATTTAATCACATAATGATGGATAGAGTTTTTAGGAATTAGAGATGTTTTACTTTTAGTAACAAAGTTAGACTGAATATTATTCTATGTAAATTTTGTCAGAATGTTGTTCCCTTTCATATAAATCTGAAGTGGATATGTGGGCACATATAACACAGCAGATCACTCTTTGGAAAGAAGGAACCGGCTTCCACTCTCACCAACGGTGAACACAAGTGTATGCAGCCAGACCTTATTGGTGAGACACTGTGAATTCAGAAACATACTTCTCCTCTTTTTTCTGTTCCCTCACAGACTTTCTCTTAACATTTGTGTTAAGAGCTATATGCTAGACAGAAATCAAATCCATTGCTCAAAAGACTTGCTGGAATATGATGAACAAAATTTGCTTTCCACCTTCCTGAATAATGCACTGCAAAAGCAGCTGATTATTTTTTTTTCTTGTAGATGATCCAAATGGCAGTCTAGTGGATAATCCTGTCATCTTCTGGGAAAGATGTGTCTAGTAACATATCATGTCTGTAGCTAGATACTGTGTGGGGGTTGTATGCTGAAACTTCTGAGTGTACCTTTTGTATTACATCATGGAAGATGGCATCCTTTGAACATGGTGGTTTCCTTCCTGACTGAGCTTTGGGGTTAATTTGGTAGCACTTGTGGCAGGACAACTCCGGAGTTACTTGTGATTGATCCTGATGTCAGAATGTTTTAACATTCAGAAATATGAGAAATGGTTATTAATTTATTATAAAATCTACTATCAGTATGGTGGTGCATGCTTTTAGTCCCAGCATATAGGAGGCAGAGGCAGGCAGATTTCTGTGAGATTAAGGCCAGCCTGGTCTACATAGTAAGTTCCAGGCCAGGTAGGGCTACAGGGGGATCCTGTCTCAAAAAAGACCAAGAAAAAAAAAAACTGCTATATGTGCCTGAAATAAGATTGTAATTTTGTTAACTGTAGAAGATTTTTTTTTCCTTTTCTTTTTAATCTTAGAAGACTCAAATAAACCTACTTGTCTTAGTTTGGTGGAGGATGCAGGCCTGCTGTCACCGAAGCTGTCTCCCTGGTTAAATTAGGGTATCATGGTGCATGCTTTTGAACCCAGTACTCCGGAGGCAGAGGCAGGGGATTCTCTATGAGATCAAGGCCAGCTTGGTCTTCATAGTGATTTCCCAATTAGTTGGGGTTACAGGGAAGCTCTGTCTCAAGAAAAAAAAGAAAAAAAAGACACCTTTCTAATTGGATACATTTTCCCTCCTTTATAACCTATACACAGAAGTATGTACATAATAGAGCAGTGGACACTTAACAAAAATGTCATATAATTTTCACTGTAATTCTGTTGTGGAGAAAGTGATAGAACCACATATGTCCAAGCATCAAGAAGGCTTTGCCCATCCCAGACAAAGCGGGGGAGTGATGTTACAGGGCTGGAGGGCTAAGACAGGGGTGCTATTCTGTTTCTCTTCCTTTACCTCTTTCTTTATTTCTACTTAAAATAAACACAGATGAGAGGAAAAGCTTACTGTTCTCTAGCCTGAGAGAAAAAGAGAAAATGGGGCCCTGTGTGCTCACATTTACTGAGGGAGCATACACTCATTTCTGTGTTCTGCAACAGCTCTGTAGAGTTCTCATTAAAACGCTGGATATTCAAACAGGACAAGTTTTAAATATGTTGAACTTAAAGGATCTAATTATATCGGCTATTACACTGTGTTCCCTGTTGTCTTTGTTCATTGTCTGTTGATAATATATTTATTTTTTGATTAAACAGATTGCTGAGCTGAATGAAATAGAATACATTGAAAATCTTCCTATCCTCCGAATTCTCAATCTTCTAAGAAATCCAATTCAGGTGAAAGATCATTTACATGGGGAGGAAGGGGGGAAGGGAGGAAAGTAAGGACTGTAACCATACTCTTGATAAAGAACAGTAGGAAGGTGAATTCAGCTTTTTCCTTCCTCCCTCTCTCCCTCACTCTTTCCTTCCTTCCCTCCCTCTCCCTCCCTCCCTCCTCCCCTCCCTCCCTTCTTCCTTCTTTCCCTCTTCTGCTTCTGAAAACAATTAGAAGAGCTCAATAAACTAATACTTCTTTTTTTAGGGACTTATGAGAAATTTTATTTCATTTTAATGTTTTAATTAAATCTTTGTGTATTTCATACAGAACATTTTAATCAATCTTAATCACCTCTACCCACCCTTCCCCACTATCCCCTCCCACAGAGCCCCCCCTCTGGAATTCATACACTCTGTCATTTGTGTTAAGGCCATCATGTCAAGTTAGTGTCCCTGGATGTTCCTTAGTACGAGTTCATCCACTGGGCTCTAGTCTGCCCATCTAGACTCTCAAGAAGATCAGCTCTTCCTCACCCAGCAGTAATCAGCTGCCAATATTTCTTAAGCTATGATTGGATCTGCTGCCCATTTCCCCAGTTCCACGTTGAATTTTTGTCTGCATGAGTTTGCATGGTTCTTTTGCATGCTGACACCATTGCTGTATGTTCGTATGAACAGGGTTCCAGGCACTTGGAGCTTGTAGGATTCTGTCTCCATATAGTCACATACCCCCTCCCTGGCTCTTACAACCTTTCCACCCCCCTCTTCCACAATGGTCCTTGAGCTCTAGGTGAATGAAGCTTAATATAGGAGTCCTGTCCAAGAACCCATACTCTGTAGACTCTTAATCTCCACAGTTCGGCCACTTGTGACCTTTTATGTTTCTGGCCCTCTGTTGAATGAGGAAGCTTCATTAATGAGAGTTGAGAGATCCATTAGTGTCCTCTTTACCTCTTGTTCTATGTTTCAGGAGCCTTAGGTATAGAGGTTGGATTGTAGATGTGCTGCTTAGGTTTGGGCAATTCACAGACAATGTCTGTGTGTGCCCAGTTATGGTACTCTGTGATAGTCTCCATCTGGAGCAAGAGGAGCTTCTTTGATGAGTGGTGACTGGGATACTTGACTGTAAATATAAGGAAAAATATTTTGCACATAGTAAGAAATTACATTAGTCTAGGCATGTGACAGCCCTGGAGATTTCTCTAAGATCTATGACCTCTCCATCCATGTGTATTTGGCTATGGTAAACTAATATTTCAAACAGCTTGTTTTAAAGAAGATTGCCTCCATGGTTAGCAAGCTGTCAGACTGCACCAGTTTCAGTAAAGCCTGAAATTGAATGTCAGGTACCTGCTCTGCACGGTCATTTATGGTTCATGGTGGGTGGTGGTAAAAACTATAGCAGGGAGCTAAGAAGGTTGCAGAGCAATGGTTTTTCTTTTCTTTTCTTTTCTTTTCTTTTCTTTTTTTTTTTTTTTTTTTGTCTTTTCGAGACAGGGTCTCCCTGTAGCCCAAGCTGTCCTGGAATTCACTCTGTAGTCCAGGCTGGCCTTGAACTCACCAAGATCCACCTGCCTCTGCCTCCCAAGTGCTAGCAATGTTTTTTTCATATTAGAGAATATAAGACCCCCGAGGTCTGGCCAGACTATGGCTCCTATCTTATAACGGAGGAAAGACAGTGTAAAATTAGGAACCTTAAGTAATTTGCCTGGACTTAGCCATGAAATAGAATAGCTGTAAAATAATTATAGAATAAATTGATATCCTAGAGGCTTGTAAAGCTTCTGGGATTTAAGGATCAGAGACAGTTTTTCAGGTTTCTCCTGTTTCCTTCACTGATAAATCCATTCCTCCAGCTTCCCGCCCTTGCTCCATGTCCGTGTGGCTTTCACCGTGTTTTTCTACCTGTACACCTCACATTTCCTCCATAGATCTCTGAATCTCACTTATTTATTTTGTTTATTTATTGATAACTGTGTCTGAATGAGAGAAAGAACAAAATAAAAAACTAAAACAAAGATGTAAAAATAAAACCAGATATTGGAAGAGTGCAATTTCAATGGCTCTTGAGGAAAGTAAGGATCGAGACGTAACAGTGGCCATCACACCCCAGTTTCTGATCCATGATGCGTAAACTTCCATGCACATGAACACATTTATATACAATTGCTATCACAACTCTTCTGTGTTCTAGTATATAAGAAAAGCTTTCAAGAGCCGGGCATGGTGGTGAATGCCTTTAATCCTAACACTTGGGAGGCAGAGGCAGGTGGATCTTTGTGAGTTCAAGACCAACCTGGTCTACATAGCAAGTTCCAGGACAGCTTGGACTAAAGGGAGACCCTATCTCAAAAAAGACAAAAAAAAAAAATCATTCAAAAGTTTTAATTTCTGGGGTACAGTGTGGCATTCCAGGGGTATGTGTACTACATGGAATAATCAAATCAGAGTCATTAGCATTTCTGGCTCCCTTTTCTTTGTATTAGAAACCTAAGTTAAGATCCTTTGATTTAGTTCCTGTGCATTCTCATCTATGAAAGGCATCCTCTACTAATAGCTTGCCCTTCAGCGAGTTGAAGCATCTTATCCAAAAAACACTCAATTAGTTTTAAAGGCAGATAATCCTAACATCACAGATGACAGGGAGCGAGAAGGAATTTGTCTCAAAAGCGAGTATCATTTTATTATTGTAAGACAAATTCATAATGAGTTATACCAACTAATATAGAAGAACACAATAAATAGTAAATCCATGATAAGATCATAAGAAATAGTAAAATTTCATTATTTTCAGTAATGAAACTCTTTGGTGTTAGGAGAGGGTTTGGAATTTTATATGAGATGCTGCACCTTGCAGAGGATAATCCTACCTACCCTGCTTATCTCTCAGGGAGATTAATAAGATCCGAACATCTGAAGAGCTTTATAAATGACAAGGTGCATTCCGCATGTTGGTTGTTAATTTATGGGGGCTGGGAAGTATGAAAATGCAGAGTGGTTGTGGAAGACAGGCTAGTAGGTCCTGAAAGGACCAAACCCCTGAGAACAGAAAGCTGGTGCCTGCCGACCTGGGGAAGAAGGCAGTTGAATAGCTCTCTTGTTATTTTAAATAGGAAAACACGGAATACTGGTCCTTTGTGGTATTTATGCTCCTGCGACTGACAGAATTAGATCAGAAGAAGATTAAAGTAGAAGAAAAGGTATGTCCGTGATCTCATTTCTTCGTATGCTTTCTGTTAATGCGCTCTGAAGCTGGTGCTGCAGGACCAATATAATCAATCAGTGAGACACATAGCATTATGCAAATTAATTCTTCCTTAGGAGCAATTTCCTTGTCCTAGGATTTGTCAGTTGAACCCTCTATAAAGCTTGGTGTCAACACATGGTGACAGTTGTGACATTGTACAATCGAAAGCTGGGCAGTGAGGAACAGTCTCCCTCCCTGATGTCTAGGCTGTTGTGGCTGGTTAGCAGTTTCAATAGCTTCCCTGTTGGCAGAGCCTGCAATGGTCTATATGCTATCTTTTTTTTTTTTTTTTTTTTTTTTTTTTTTTTTGTCTTTTCGAGACAGGGTCTCCCTGTAGTCCCAGGTCTATATGCTATCTTAAAAACCAACAACGGAGCCGGGCGTGGTGGCGCATGCCTTTGATCATAGCACTTAGGAGGCAGAGGAGGCAGGTGGATCTCTATGAGTTCAAGGCCAGCTTGGTCTACAGAGTGAGCTCCAGGCCAGCTGGGGCTATAAGGAGACCCTATCTCAAAAAGTAAAAAAAAAAAAAAAATCCCAAAACAAAAACAAACAAAAAAACTCCCAACAACAGAATGTATTATATCATTCTACATAATAAAAAGATACTCAAATCACTACTCTGATATTTTTAATTCCTTTACTTGTGCTCTTTAAAATGATTTACCTGATTCACATAATTCTAGAGTAACCAGACTTTGAATGCTTTGTAGCACCTGGTAGCTGTGGCAGAAATGGCTACTAATGAGGGATTTCTTACCTTGGATACAATTTGAGATAAGAATAAAATAGGTACAAATAGGTAGACCCATATTTCATCCCATAAACACTTTTCTGCAGCAGAGGCTGGACACAGTTCTAGATGCTCCCGTGTCAATATAATATTCCCATACTCTCAATAGATTTCCTCTTTTAACATTTTGCAAATAGAATAAAAATTAAAGCCACATATTAAGTAAAGGTATAATGTATTTAGAAGGATGGCAAAAATGTAGGATTATACACTAAGGAAAAGGCCTGCATTCTTGAATGGATATAGGCAGGGTTAAGAGGGGGTGGTGAGTAGCCCACGAGTTGGTAGGAGTAGTTCTAGATGAGAAGACATAAAGAAAAAAATTCTTGGGAATACAGAACAACAAACTTTGTTCCATCTTCTCGTATTGGAAGTTGAGGTGTTTATTGTATTAAAATGAATCATGGATTCAGAGATTTAGGTTTTTTTTTATCCCCCAAATCGGGGAATAAAAAGAAGAGGATCAAAGGACTCCAATAATTATTGTTTTTTAGGTTTTAGGAAAGTTAGAGTTGACATCAAGACTGAGTACCATCCTCCTTTAATCAGGAAGCAGAGGCCGAGTTAGACGCTAGCCTGATCTACATAGCCAGTTACAAGCCAGCCAGGGCGACATAAGTGAGACCCTGTCTCAAAAAAGGTGTGTGTGGAGGGGCTAGCTCAGTGGTTAAGAGCACTGACTGCTCTTCCAGAGGAGCTGGGTTCAATTAATTCCTAGCACTTATGTGGTAGCTAACACCCATTTTTTTTCTTTTTTTTCCAATTTATTTATTTTTATTTTTTTAACAATAAGTAATAAGTTATGAATACAAGCATCCTTCATGTAGAACCAATTTGCAAGCAGCTATGCCTAAACCCACACAGCCCATGTCTCCCACCATCCAGCTGGTGGGGCTTTTATGTGCAATCATGTTGATCAAATAAGTGTCCAGACTATGTTGCTGTAGTTTCACAATTCACCCCAATCACAGTCCTTACATTCTACCACGCCCCCTCTTCCGCAGATTGTTCCCTAGGTTTAGAAAAGGGGTACTGGAGCTAACACCCATTTTTAATCCCAGTTCTAGGGGATCTGACGGCCCCTCTCTGGCCTCCATGGGCTTTGCATGCCCCGCACATAGATACATGCAAGCAAAACTCTCATACACATAAATTTAAAGCTAAAATAAATACATAAATTTTTTTGAGAAGACTGTATACTAAGGCTCAGGAGCATGTGTTAAATTGCCTTGTAAACCTGGAAACATGTCTAGAAAATTTCATTAATGAAAGTCTAAGCTTTGTCTTCTGAGAAACATTTTTCCCCCTTTCTTTCCTAATTCCGGGAAGGTTTCAGCAGTGAATAAGTACAACCCTCCTCCCGAGGTGGTGGCTATCCGAGACCACCTGATCCACGTCGTGCACAGCATGATGCAGCCGCAGAGGATCTTTGACAGGTATTTAAGACTCCACAGGTAGAGCTGAGGGTGGGCAAGCCTCATCATTTCCTCTGGCCTCTATTCTTGTGGCTCATTCATCCCTGTAAAAGCTGCCTTCTCACCTTTGCTGGGGAAAAGGGCCACGCCTTTATTTGGTAGCCAGTATTGTCTTACTCATAGCCTGTGTTTTGGAATGTGTTGTTCACTCTTTGGTGGTTTTCCCAATTGGTGATGAGCTGATTGACCCGCGCTCTTTCATCTGGTCACTTGTATGCTGGCTAGCTGAGCCAAATGCCAGTGAATTCTAAGTAAAAGTTTGTTAACTTCTCTGCCTTATAGAAATGCAGACCTTAATCTCATTCATAGAAAATCATTATTATTTATATGTGTATTATCATTCTCATTACTATGATGAAATTCAAGACAGAAAGCAGTTTAAGACAGGAGGGCTGTCTCATGGCTTGAGGAAATATAGTCCATCGAGGTAGGAAGGCAGAGGCAGGAGCAGCTCCCAGCTGTGACAGTGGGAGCTATTTCACATCTGGGAAGTAGAGAGATGGGACTACAGGGGCTCAGTAGCTTCCCCCCTGCCCCGTACTCCATCCTGGATGACAACCATGGGATGGTTCCTCACACATTCAGGGCAGATCCCTACTCCCCTCAGTTATTCCTCTCTGGGAACACCCCCAAAGATGCACCCAAAGATGCATCTCACCCATGTCCTAGGTTTTCTTTCTTAATGCAAATAAGTTGATTATCAAAATTAACTGTCATAATATCTATGATAAAACTTTCTTTAACTGTGAGCAGATGCTAAATACTTCTGCCCAAGAACATTCTATGAATTCAGATTATTAGGGAGTCCCTAAAAGGAAGCCCGGCTGGCCTCTGGGCTGCCATCAGCCCAGCAGGGAGGAGCCGCCTAGTTGGGCTGAACACATGAACAGAGTCTCTCACCTCCAAATTTGAAGACAGACTTACCATGGTTTCTCCATTTCCTTTTCAACAATCTGTCACAGCAGATGGCCATTTATGCTATAAGTATAACACAGAAATTCTATCAATACCCAAAGGCATTTTTAAACTCCCTGTAAAACTCTTGGGTATAAACAGCTTCTCTTCCTCATGTGCCGTTTGCTCCTGCACTTCACACGGTTGGTTTCCCACAGAGAGCAAAATGTTTTATTTCACAAGCCAGAACATGATTTTTACATATCATGTAATCATATCGACATTGACAGTTTTAGATGTTTATGAGAACCCTCTAGGTGAGATGATTTATCCTTTATTTGTGTTCATCTGGAAAAGCACATTTGACTTGGAAGAAGGACGTTAATGCCCTCCTTGTTTTCCTTTTCTAGTTCATAATGTTACTTGCTGGATGCTTTAGGATATGTCTATGGAAGCGCATGTATGGAAGAAATCTGTAGCAGTGGTTGATGAACATCCATTTCTTGATCATTTCTGGCAGTCAGACAAACAAGGGCAAAGGCCAGGCAGGTGTGGGGGTTGAAGGATGGACCAGGTTCACAGTTCTGTTTCAGTAGCTGGCATGGAGCCAGCCCCAGAGACACCCTTCCCACTCTGGGCCAGCACACAGCCCTAGCCGTCAAGCTCCAGGAGACAAACCCTGGCTCTAGTCCTTATAAACTGTATGTTGCATTATTGAAGAGCTCGGACCTGGCATGACTGGTGTCAGGACACCCAGTGAGAATGGCAAGGCAATCCTGGAGTGGCCTGGAGGTCCTGGTTGGCCCTTTGCTCCTGGGTATGGCAGACTTCCCCAGGATCATCTTGTTCGGGTTCTGTCCAGATTCTGGCACCGGTCATTTCTTCAAGAAACCATGATCTTACAGAGAAATAGTATTGTCAAGTCCCAAGTGCTAGAGATGGTCATTGCTACTTGGCTGGTCATTGTTTCTAACGCTTAGTGGAAAAGGTAGGGATGGAATTCTTTTTATCTGTCCATCCATCCATCCATCCATCCATCCATCCATCCATCCATCCATCCTTCCACATCTGTTTCTGTATATCTACATAGATCTACTTGCATTCACCTATACAGACTAATCTCCAAATGCAATGATCCTTACCAATAAATTTAAGGGCTACAGTTAAACTTTTATTTAACTCCCCCCCCATTATGTCTATATTTCCTTTTCTCTTACCCCGTGAATTCTTTTTTTTTTAATTTTATTTATTTTTTTATGTGTATGAGTGTACTGTCTGCATGTAGGTTTGTGCACCCGTGTCGTGCAATGCCGCAGAAGTCAGAAGAGGGTGTCGGATTCTCCTGGAACTGGAGCCGAAGACGGTTCTCAGCCGCCATGTGGGTGCTGGGGATCGAACCTGGGTCCTCTGCAAGAGCAGTCGGTGCTATTAACCGCTAGGCCATCTCTCCAGCCCTACCCCGTGAATTCTTTTTTGTTTGTTTGTTTGGTCTTTTGGGGACAGGGTCTCCCTATAGCCCCAGCTGTCCCTGAACTCGCTATGTAGACTAGGCTGGCCTTGAACTCATAGAGATCCACCTGCCTCTGCCTCCTGAGTGCTGGGATTAAAGGTGTGAGCCACCATGCCTGAATTCTTATTCTCAAAGAAATAAAGGAGGATAAAATTACAGAATCCTGTAATAACTCAATTTTTAGATCTTGTACCATGATGATATCAGAATCCCAGTGCTAATACTATGACTAATGATTTGAAAATCATTAAAAGCAGCTCTGAGTTTTGCCTGTGTCCTACCGTTTAACCTCTTTCCAGCTTTTAGCATGGCAAACTATGTTCATTGTGGCATTTGTACAATAATGATTTCAAGTGTACAGTCAGTTTGGTGACATTGAATGCACTCACAGTGCTACATAGCTACCATCATCTCTTTCCAAATATTTTTTATTATGTGTATGAGTGTATTGCCTGGATGTATGTAAGCACACTTGTGTCATACAGTACCCTGGGAGGTCAGAAGAGGGTGTCAGATCCCCTAGAACTGGAGTTACAGATGGTTGTTAGCTGTATGTGGGTGCTGGGAATTGAACCTGGGTCTTCTGCAAGAGCAGCAGTGCTCTTAACTGTGGAGTCATCTCTCCAGCCTGTTTCCCAAGTATTTTCAAACTCTCAAACAGAAACTATCCCCGTTGAGCAGAGTCCCTATTTTCCCAGCTCCCAGTCTCTGATGACCTCTAGTCTACTTTTTGTCTCTGTAAATGTGTCTGTTGACATAGTTCATGAGAGCATTAATGACTTCATGTTAAAGCTAGCGTGCGGCACTCAGCCATCATGGTGTGCAGCAGTGACAGGCCAGCCTTTGTTATTTAATCTTAGTTCTCAGTTCTGGTCAACTACTGGTCCTTCCTTAATGTCCCAGGTCATTTTGGTGGTATAAAACTCATTTTCTAGTTGATTCCTTAGAAAGAGTTATGGGGCCAGAATCCTTCGTGTTGTAGTGGTTTATACCCTTTATATTTGAAAACAATTTCTGCTAGTCCAGAATTCATGGCTCATAAATAGCTTGAAGAGGTGGCTCCATTTTTTTCACATAAAACATTGTCAAAATCCCATCATTCAATATGTTTCTCTTTCTAGTTCAACTTTTTCTTTGTTTTGTTAATTTTATTTTAAAGGTCCAGTAATTTTAGTACATTGAGTCTTGTTACTGGTTTTTAGACATCATGTGTCATTTTATGTATTAGGGTAAAAATTTTACTCTTTAACATTTTTCCTATTCTTTGGTTGGATTTTTAAATTTTTCTTTTTATTTATATTTTATGTATATGAATGCTTGCTACCTGAAGACACCAGAAGAGGGCATTGGATCATCTAGAACTGGAGTTATGGATGGTTGTTAGCTGCCATGTGAGTGCTGGGCATTGAACCCAGGTCTTGTGGAAGAGCACTCTTAACCTCTGAGCCATCTCTTGAGCTCCTTGGTCAGAAAGATTTTCTTGGTCAGGAAGATTTCTTTCTCTTATTTGTCACTTTTTCTCCCAAGCTATTTGTCTTTTTAGGCATTTTTCTTTAAAAAAAATTATTTCAGGGGCTGGAGAGATGGCCTAGCGGTTAAGAGTGCCGGCCGCTCTTACAGAGGACCCGGGTTCGATCCCCAGCACCCACATGGCGGCTGAGAACTGTCTGAAACTCCAATTCCAGGAGAACTCCAGTTCCAACACCCTCTTCTGAACTCCGCGGCATTGCACGACACGGGTGCACAAACTTGCATGCAGACAGTACATTTATACACATACAAAAATAAATAAAATAAAATTTAAAAAAAATTTAAAAAATTATTTCAAAGGACTCACTGACAGACGTGCAGTTATGAGAAACAGAACAGAGGAATTCTGTGTACCTTTTACCCCCTTTCCCCAATGGTGGTGTCCTGATAACTTTATTAGTAGAGTATGAAGCCCAGGAAATTGACCTGGAAGCCCTCTGACTTACCAGATTTCTCTAGTTTTGCAGGTACTCAGATGCACCCAGCTCTACTTAGTTCTGTGCTGTATTGTAACACATCAGTTGGGCTGAGCAACCCTGCAGTCAAGACAACAGTTTTATCACAGGACTCCCTTCCCTGCAGCCAAGACTCCCTTGAGGCATCCCTTAATAGCTGTAACTTCTCTTCCCCTCCTCATCTTCCCACATCCCTGGCAACCACAAGCCCATCCCCATCTCATACTATTGACATTTCAAGAATATGATATGCATGGATTATGCTGTATAACTTTTCCAAACTGATAACCTTCCATACTATGTGGTATAATTTCTTGGGAATTCCTCCAAGTAGGTGTATGTATTCATGGCTTATTCTTTTTTGATTGTTAAGTAATATCCCACAGTGTATGTATATCACCATTAGTTTAACCATTTAGATGTTAAAGAACATTTAGATAGATTTCAGTTTGGGGGTACCACTAATAAAGTTGTGACTATTCATGAGCACATTTTTGCAAATGTCCAGTTTGCATTCCACCTCCTTCCAGGGGGTACCCAGTGGTGTTTGGAGGGTTCCTGTCCTCAGATCTGTCACACACACCCACTCCTTCCTCCTTATGCAAAGGCTCTAGTTCCAGGCAGCCTCTGTATTCCCAGAGAAACCTTTCTACTTCGGTTATGCATACTTTTTGTGGCTTTTGCTCTCAAGCCTTTCCCCCTTTTGAAAGAGTATTCACAGAGGTTAGAAAGCCATGCTGTTTCATAGTTCTCACAGTCTTCACTGACCCCACGCCTCAGTTATACTTGCCAGCATATTTTATTCTATTCTCTAAGAACACGAGGTGAGTGTGTTATAGGAGATTGTAGTAATAATTTCATTCTTCAGTCTTCTGGCCTCGAAGAAAAGCCTAGAATCATAGATCAACCCTTCCTTTCCTTTGAGCAAATTAGTCAACTTTCTTTATTTTGGTTTATTTGTGTTAAAGGAGTATAATGACAGAAACAGCCTCATTAGCTTCTTATGATAATTAAATGAGGGAACACGTGTACATCTCTTAGAGCAATGCCTGGCCCTCAGTAATTCTTCATGTAAACTTTTATCATTATCTTGAAACTTGCTTTGCATATCTGTATCCCAGTGCCAATTCTCATAATTCAGTCACTTCTCTCGTTGATAAGTCCTGGAAGGACTGCTTTAGCAATCAAGAACTAATGTGACTTGCCATATGTTTCTTTTAGGAAGCCTTGATAAAGTAAATTTATGTAAATTTGCATCTTACCTTATTTATTTTCTATTTGTTTCTAGAAAATAGGGGCATCCTTCAATAAATGCTCCTTAATTATGGGTGTGATGTAGAAACATCACCTAATGCAGGTAGATCATACACTGCATCTCTGCTGGCAGGACAGTAAACCATTCTGATCTTGTTGTAGCACTCTGCCCAGTCTGGATGCCCCTTATCCTATGCTGATCCTAACTGGTCCTGAAGCTTGTGGGAAACGGGAACTTGCCCACCGCGTCTGCAGACACTTTAATACCTACTTCCGATATGGGTAAGTTTGTTTATTAGCATGTAAGTCTTGGAAATTGGTCCGTGTTGTTGGATTCATCAATGATTTCTTTCTACTAAGTTCTCAGAGCATGTTACTTTTTATGTGTTTGAAGCAAGTCCATAAATAACAACTTCTTTATGTTTTACCTCAGAACTAGAAGTAAGTTGGATGTTCAGTAGATGGTAAGTCCTCATAAATCCAGAGTACCAGGAATCTGTGAGTCCTTGAAGGTAATTTATTATTAAAATTGGATCAGTGTGATTACCTGGTCTTGACATAATTAGGAATCTGTACTCTCCCAAAATAATGTGGTAAAGATGAGTGTTAAAGTGCATTCCGAGTTACAGAAGAACTTAGCAACTAGCAAGAAGAAACAAACTATTTTTTCTTTGGTAAAGCTGATAGGAAATACATAACAGTGGCCTGCCAACCAGAGAAACAAATGAAGCACATGTAAGACAATATGTACCTTTCCCTCAGAAGGTCTGTTAGCTTCTTTGCCATTTATTACACTGTAATCTACACTGGCTTTTATTTTGATTTTGATTCTCCAAATGTTTAAGTTAATTCAGTGCCAGCTCAGATCATTCTCTAGGGTCTGATAATGCTGATCTTCTTAACTGGGCAGAGTGGTACTTGAAGGCAGGGTCCATCTGCTGCGGTGCTGTTGTGTGACACCTACCCTGGAGCCATGAGCAAACGTCTACTCACTCCAGATAGGAATCAATGACAGACGAAAGTAACATTTCCACCCAAGTCCAGTGTAGTGTACCGAGGATTTGGGTTACTTGGTTTCAGGAGTGTGGATGAGGGTTGCTTACAGGAGCATGAATGACACAACAGCAGCCGCATCACTGGAAGCCCATCTCAGAAGAGGTGATGAATCATGATGCCTGCCGGATCCCTGGAGCTCTCTCACAACAGGCTATCAGCAGTGCTTAGTGCTTAAATAAGGGGTGGGAGGGGTTGTGAATCTGCTGTTAGGAAGACTTGTGAGTTTTAATCTTATTGAGCCTTAAGGAACCTTCCTTTAGAACTTCCTGAGTCTTTAGTGAGCTTCCCTCCAGGATGGACAGTGTAGTTTGGAGAGAATCGCCACATAGCACAAGTGGCAGGGCAGTATGAAGTAGAGTGCCGTGTGCCGCAGTGCGCTGTTCTGCGTGGACAGCCTCCCCCAGCTCTGCTTGGGCCTCAGCCTGGCAGCTCCGGAGCGGCACTCTATCCCCAGACAGGTCATCCTCTGCCGAGACACATGTCAGGGGAGATGGGCAGCACAAGGGTTTCCTGTCCTTTCCTTGGGGTGAACACTACACGCTCAAAAGATTTTCTGTAGCTAGTGTTTTGATGTGTGAGTACCCCAATAGCTACCTAAATAGACCAGGGGAAAGTAGAGACATCACAGAAAGTCACTCCATTGGACTCACAAGAGTTTTAGAAGTCCATTTTTGGAAATCAGATTTGGAATTGCACTGTGGTCTTTTGAACTGTTTTCCTCTTTTGGTGTTTTATGTGTGGTGAAGGAATTACTTTGAAATTACTATGTGTCTGCCATTGAGTTGAAGATGTAACTACAGAGCTATACGCCAGCAAGAAAAATTAGTTTCTAGTGCTCTTACAGAAAAAAGTCCCTTCTCCTCAGCTGAACATGTTCAAACAATGTAAATACCACCTTAAACAGGGCCATTATTTAGATATTTACAAATTACAACCCGCACTTAGACATTCTAGGGCAGAGACACTACAGAATAACTTAATGTTTTTTTAAATGCTCTGAAGTAACAAAAATAAACCAAAAGTTAATATTGGAATGAAGAAGTATAGAGCCTCATATGTTCATGTGGGGGAACCCAGTCTGCTCTTAAAGAGAAGCTGAACAAGCGCGGGGCGGGGGTGGGGGGGGTGCACGCCTTTAATCCCAGCACTTGGGAGGCAGAGGCAGGCGGATCTTTGTGAGTTCAAGGCCAGCCTGGTCTACAGAGTGACCCTGTCTCGAAAAGACCAAAAAAAAAAAAAAAAGCTGAACACAAAGAATAGGAGGTCAGACCAGGTCATGGGGCAAGCACTGACTACTGTGCTAATGTATAAATTTGGAATCTTTTAGCAAACCAGAGTGACCTAGAGAGCCATGACTTTTTCTGTCTCCTTTTGTGTCTGTGGTAGCAACTGGTAATAGTGCCCTGATCCTTTTTATTTACTGTCGATATGCTCCTGCCAAGATGTACTTGTTCTGATGTGTTTGGGGAGGTATTTATTGACTTATCATCAAGATTCTGGTCCAATCTGCTCCTTAGTTATTATCTGACTCAGTTACTAATTAAAAACAATTATTTTATTTTTTATTTTTGTTGTATGTGTATGAGTGCATTGCTTGCATGTATGTAAGTGCATCCGTGTCATGCAATGCTCATGGAGATCAGAAGAGGCCACTGGATCCCCTGGAACTGGAGTTATGGATGGTTGATAGTCACCATGTGGGTGCTGAGATTTGAACCTGGGTCCTCTGCAAGATCATCATGCTCTTAACTGCCAAGCTACCTCTCCAGCCCTCAGTTACTCATTTTATTCAATCCCATAGTTCCCTTATTAGGATCCTTACCCATTGTGAGTCAGGTGATTTATTCAATGTCTGTTTTCCCTGCTTGTCTAAGTCTAAGTAGGGGAGGGACCAGGTCAGCCTTGTTCACTAATGAGTTATTGATGTCTAATCTAACATATGACCAGGTGCTTAGTACACATATAATAAATATTTGTTAAATGGCTAAGTAAATAGACAGCTGAATTAATGATCATGTATGCAAGGCTTAGTTGAAATGACTTTGATAAACAAAGGTGATTTTCCTGATAGATATATGGGGGAATGGGTGGATCGAATTATTCATTCAGTAAATATTGATTTAATGCCCCGAACCCCATGTTCTAGTCCCTGATAATACAGCAAGAAGACTGATGAGGTCCTTATCTTCATGAAATTTATAATCTAGTGAGAACTCATGCCTTAGATAATTAAAGCTATGTCAAACTTGTGTGCAGGAATGAGACAGCAAAACGAAAGCCCAAAGTGTTTTTTACAACTCTCCTGTTAGTGTTGCCACTGTGATTCTTCTCTTGTGACTGGAGTTAGTGGTAAGTTGAAAACACTCCTGCATGTCCCCTACCAATCTCACCGTCATCGACCTCCATGAAAGGCTCAGAAACACAGGCCAGCCATCATCATCATCTTTGTGGAGCAGAGATCCGGGCCCATTAAGTAGCAAATCATTCTGAGAACTCCATCAAGACCTGGATCAAAAGACCATGCCATTGGATGACAAAGAAGGGCATAAGATAGCTAGAAATTTCATCCATGGAGAAAGTAGATGGTTCTATCATTATATGCAGCCATATTCTAATTAAAACTAAAGATAAAATCAAAGCACATCATCAGGGGAAAGTCATTGCTCTTATTTAGAGTTTTCTTATGTTCCCTATCCAATATAAGTTTTGTTGATTTTAATTAAATGAAAGAAGGCATGAATACAGTCTCCTTGTGAAACATAAGAGCAGAGCATCTACAAAGGCGTTTTCCTGACCGCTTGTTGGAATCTTCTTTTTTCCTCTTATCTATCTCATTTTCTCCTGGTGTTTTAATTCCTTTTACAAGTTGTATTGACCAACATCAACAAATTCAATGCAAAAAAATTTTTTTGATCTTTTTTGAGACAGGGTCTCCCTGTAGCTCCAGCTGGCCTGGAGCTCCACTATGTAGACCAGGCTGGCCTTGACCTCACAGAGATCTGCCTGCCTCTGCCTCCCAAGTGCTGGGATTAAAGGCGTGTGCCACAACACCTGCTTCAGTGAAATTTTTACTTACTAAGTTGCATATCCGTATCCATATATATAATACATGGCGTCCTGTTGTATAACAAGCAATGGTGGGCTGAGGGGTTTTGGTTTGGTATTAATTTTGGTTTCACTATTTCTTCTTTTTTAGTCTTTCTTTTGTTAATATTTTTAGTTAATATTTTAATTTTATGTGTATGAGTATATTACCTGCATGTAAATAAGTGTACTCATATCTTACAATGCCCATGGCAGTCAGAAGAGGGGTTGGATCCCCCAGAACTGGAGAAGTGCTGGGTGCTGAGGCCCCTCAAAGCAAGACCCACGTGCCTGCTCCTCCTTCAGATCTGAGGCCCATCGTGTGCTCTGAAGCATCCTGAAAGATAAACTTGATTCGCCCTCCAGCTCTGTTTTATAATAATCCCTGTTTTCATGATTTTGACTACCATTTTTTTTTTTTTTTTGCTTTTGAGACAGAGTCTCCTGGAACTCCCTATATAGACCAGGCTGGACTTGAACTCACAGAGATCTGCCTGCCTCTGACTCCTGAGTGCTGGGATTAAAGGTGTGCACCACCATGCCCGGCTCCAAATATATATTTTTAGCATTATAGTAAAGGAAAAAAACCCATATGCCATTTAGCTGCATGAAATGGTAGGAGCAATAGTAACCTGCGTTCAGTGTATCCTGGCACGTCTGTTTACACAAATGTAACAGCCTTACAGACTGTCTCATTCAGTCAGTCAATCAGTTATATTTAATGACCATGGTCCATGTGCCATAGACTGGTAGTAAAACTTAAATAAACAAAGATAATCTTGTCCTGGCTTCATACAAAGCAGTATAGGGTAAGATATAAGCCGGAAATGTTGCCTAACAAGAGAGTTTGATGAGGGCTGGATATAGTTTCAGTTCCCAGCACATATGTGGTGACTCACAACTGTCTATACCTCTAATTGTAGGTGATCTGACACCCTCTCCAGGGCTCCTGCCTGCATGTGGTACACGTAAACTCACACAGGCACATATACACGTAAAATCAATCGATCAGTTAATGTTTTGATTTTTGAGACAAGGTCCTCCTAGAGCCACAGTTGGTCTGGAACTCACTGCATAGACCAGGCTGGCCTCGGACTCAAAGAGATCCACCTACCTCTGCTTCCCCATGTTGGGATTAAAGGATGTGCCACCACACCCTCATTTAAAAAAATAAAGATAGTTTAACGAAGCCTGTTAAAGGGAAGTGAAAAGCCTGTGATGGATGCAGAAACAGGGTAGGATGTAGGGCCTGGCAGGGGTGCTGTCCTGAGAACCACAGGCACATTTCAGCAAGTGAGCAACCTGAAGGCCAAGCTTGAAGAAAGGGGATGGGCCAAAGGCAAGGCTGGAAAGACCTCCAGACTCTAGTCAAGGGCTTCTAAGCAGGGGATGGAATGTTGGTTGTGCTTTAGAGAATGGCTCGTGTAGGCAGTTTGGGATAGGGCTTGAGGAAGGAAGAGAAGACAAGAATAAAGTGGGCGGGGGTAATGGCATGAGCCAAGTCAGCTTTGTAGACTCAGACTCCAACAAAGCAGGATGGACTGGAATTCCATGCGCTCACGATCCTTAAATTGTGTCCAGCCATTTATTGACGTGTGTTTTCATTGGGTGTTCAGACCAATGTGATTTACCTGCCAGAAGTGGTAGCTTTTATGGTTACACATTGAAAGAACTCAGTAACCATATGGTGTGCTATAATGTCCTTGAACCATGTGCTCACACTAAACCTCTGCATAAGTATCAGTTGAACAAGCATTGCTGTACAATTCAGTTTCCTGAGGTAATCTACTCCAGACCTGTGGTTCAAAATCTGCTCGCTTCTCAATCACTCCAAGGAAATCTACTTCCTCATCTATCTGCTCATTCTTCTTAGGCATCTTTCTTCCTGTTGCATTTCCCTGGTTATTTTAGAATTCTGTCTTTTGAGATGGCCATCCAGATTCTTTTCCTTTCCACACACATGGTTTGTTACCAGCTTCAGTGACAAGTAGTCCTTTTCAACCAGAGGTGCAGTAAGGCAGGTGGGCTAGTCTCCTGCTCCGGCTTTTTATCAGATACTGAAGCTAACAGGAAGTGTGACTCCTATTACAAACCATGATTCAATTATTTATCGTGATTTAACTAGTAAATTAATTAGCAAATAATAAATATTTATGGGGGTTGAAAATGATGGCCCAAGAAAATTCATTTATGTTAAATTTGGCACTGATTTTTCTAAGTAAGCTTGACGAAATATTGCTTTTGCCATGAAGTATTTCATTTTCAGGATGCTCATATCTGAGCAGCACAACACACAGTGAATGTTTATATGTGTGAAAATTGAGCGACAGATTCAAAAGCCCACATGTGGGTCACCTTAGGTCCTTCTTAATAGAAAGTCCCACAGCCTTCCCAGCTGTCATCGGCACTCTCCACATCAGTGGAGCCATCTTTTTGTTTACCTGCCGACACACTTCAAATTGCTTCTTTGTTTTGTCTCTTTTTAGAAATTCTTCAGAACTCCCTGCCACTCAATTCCTTTGTTAGGAAATGTAAATTCACTGTAGCGTGTAAAGACTCTACTAAGGGTTTGCAGCCCAGGATGCCAGGCCACGGATTTATCTTCCCTGACTGTCAGGGGACACCAATAGACAGAGGGTCCCAGGTCTCTGCCAAGGCACAGGGAGAAAAGCCAGTGTGTTCTAACAACAAAACAAAGGTCACTGTGTTTTGAATGTGCATTCTTTCCTAGGTATATGGTTTCAATGTAATGTTGAGACCTTAAAATTTCCTAGTACTGTTAGTTCTTGATTATAATAGAAGGACAACAGTCGCATGAATTTTAAATATTTATGTCTTTGACTTTGTAATGGAGAGGCTTTTGAGGCTTAAGTTTACCCTCCTAATTAGTGTGCTGTTAAAAACAAGTTGACTTTGGAGCCATTCTGGCGTGGCTGCTGGGCTACATATGTAATCGCAGTGCCCAGTTCCATCATTTGTAAAATAAAAATAAGCAATAATTCCTGGTTCCTGTTTTCTGTAAGAAAAGAATGAAGCAGCAGGCCAAGTGTCTAATAATTCTTGCCTCCCATTTTTAAACTGTTTGATAGTTTAAAATCAACTTTATTCTCAGAACTGGGGAGTTGAGAACTCCATATTCTAGTTCTAGGGACAAAGCCAGCCTGCAGAACACTGTAGAACGACCTTGAGCAAGTCACCTTTATGGTCACCTATATAAGGGAGTTCTTGGCAGCTGTTGCTACTTCATGTGTTTCATTTTTCCTTTATTTTACAATTACTTAGCAAATGCCTGCATTAGGCTGGGGGTCAGGAATGCAAAAGTACAGGGCAAAGTTCTCCCAGATATGTACTTTGTGCTGGGGAAGACAGGAACAATCAGGTAACTATGAAGGGGGCAGTGGTGGTGTTGCAGAGTACTTGGTGTGTGTGTGTGTGTGTGTGTGTGTGTGTGTGTGTTTGTGTGTGTGTGTGTTTAGGAATGCAATCTGAAAACAGCAGATAGAAAAGGCCTCTCTGGTGGAGTTGAGAATTCATTCAGCATTAGAACCATGGGTTCCCATAGGAGATTCATGCAAAATTTTGGTAGGAATCCAGGAAGGAGAATGAGAGGTTTCTGTCCTCAAGTGGAGGAAGAGATGGACCCTCAGACCAGCAGTTGGAATGAGGCTGGTTTAGGCTGAGCCTATGGGAGCATAAAGCCCCACATACTGCACCAGGGAGGTCAGGAAAAGCATTGGGATTGGGAGGGCGACACTTAAACTTCATACTGAAAACCAAGTGGCCAGAGAAGGGAGGGGAGCCTGCAGAAAATGTCCATAGATCAGAGAGACTGTGACACCTTGGGTGAGTAATCCACATCGCTGTGCTCCTTGAAGTATCATTATGTGGTGGCGGAGGGGCTGATTCCGAAGGTGATAAATAGCGGTGAGTAAAGATTTGATGTTGATGAGCCAAAATCTGTATAATCCTCATAGATTATAGTGATTAAATATAGTCTAGCCCTTCAAAGCCACAGTGTTTTCACAATCATATTACTTTATGATTTATGATTTGTGGATCAATTTCATTTTTTAAACATTCTTCACAATGAATGCTTTTCCATTGCAAACTCCAACTTAATAGAAATAGACTGAGTTCTCTGTTTCTCTGGCTTCAGGGCTTGTCACACCACCAGACTGCCTTACTTTGGAGAAGGGGATCGAGTTGATTATCATTTTATCTCTCAGGAAGTTTTTGATGAAATGCTGAGCATGGTAAGAATGTTTCCTGTCATTTTTGTCACACAAGCAGTACATATTCTTTGTCAGAAATATGAAGAGATAATGATTTTTAAGATGGAAAAAGTTAAATTTTGTTCATGTTCTAAATCTTGTTCAGTTTGATTTTTTTCCCTTGGAAACCCTGATCATTGCTTTATGGGTGGTAATGCACAATACCCTTGTTTTTGAATGAATTTTCTTTTCTTTTAAATTTTTAATTTATTTTTTGTATGTGTATGAATGTACTGTCTGCATGTAGGTTTGTGCACCCATGTCATGCAATGCCGAGGAGGTCAGAAGAGGGCGTCAGATTCCCCTGGAACTGGAGTTCTCCTGGAATTGGAGTTACAGATGGTTCTTAGCCGCCATGTGGGTGCTGGGGATCGAACCCAGGCCCTCTGCAAGAGCAGTCGGCACTCTTAACTGCTAGGCCATCTCTCCAGCCCGTGAATGAATTTTCTTAAACACGATTTGTTGCTTCTTGGCCTTCACATGAAAGGAAGTTCTTACAACCTTCATATGTTTGACCAGTTGTGAGTATACGCTAATGTTAACACATGTACACCCATAACTTCATTAACCAAAAGAGCATCTGTGCCTCTTGCTTTTCTTCATTGTGAACCTTAGTTTTGTTTATATTCCAATACTTTCTTCCAGCACAGGAATCACACACCACTTTTTCTTAGGAAGCTTACTGAGGAAGAGATGATCAGTTTTCTGTTTTGGCTTGAGAAGTCAGCGTTCAGCCTGTACTATCAGTGCATTTCACCTGCTTTCCTCTTTCCTTTCTCCTTTCTCTTTTTTTGCCCCCAGTAGTAGAGCTGGCTTAGTCCTTCAATGAATAAAATCATGGAAAACTTTAAGCTTAGCCTGTGCAGTTTCCGTTAGCTTCATTTTGGATAACAATATCTATTGTACATGTTCTCAGGACTTGTCTTGTGTTCACAGAGAAACTCGGGTGAGCAAGTCCTGCCCTCCTTGGGCTACTTTCTCTGTAACCTGTCAAAAGGACATCTTGGGTATTATAAACCTTTTTTTCCCTTCAGGGCTGTATTTTGGCAGTTCTGTCTGACTTATTAAGAATGCTCTGGTATCTTATATTTCTAAATGCCTTAAAAAGAGATTTGAGGAGTCTCTTCATAGGACTGAGAATCATTCTCTCAGAACTCGAGGATGAAGGTCAGTCAACTCCCACAATTGATATTAATTTCTGCTGTTAGACTATGAGGCATTTTTCTCTGAGTTTGGTTTGTCTGTTCTTAGTACACACCACCAGCTTCCCTAATGTTCCATACCTTATCAGGTCTATAATCAGATTAGTCTGGTTTAGTTCTTTGTCTAAGAAATCACTGTACTTCTGTACTATATTTAGCCTTGTAGTTTGACTTGCTCCACAAAAATCCCCATGTGTTTGAGAACTACTCATTTTACTGTCTCTGCCAATGTATATTACTTCAATGTAATGTAATTTCCTTCAACTTAGGTTTTACCTCTCATCTTTTCTTTAAAGTGTGACACTGTCTCATAAAGTGAGCTAAGTCTGGGGATTATAGATTTACGACACATTGTCAGCTTCTCTGATTGTGCCTACACACTCAGCCTTCTGCACATAGAACACCCCTCCACACAACACCTGCCCAACAGCCTGGCTCTCTCTACAGACACCCTGGCCTACACCACCCCCTGCACACCTACTATGGATAGTCACACCTACCTACTGTCTTGACAGGTCGAGCATATGGACCTGCCCCTCATCCACATGTCTCTTCCAACCAACACCTCCTCCTTCCATCTACAGACCATTCATTCTCCTGTGGGTCCACATATGAGAACCTGAACAGTCATTTACCCTCAGAAGCGCTCCTCTCTTGTGGAAATGAAACCACAGACCTGGAGCCTTTTGTTGTGTGACTTTTGCTGCTTATTAGGAAAGCCAGATGCAAGCAGGAAATGAAAGTCAGAGCTGGGGGAACTGCATCATCTCAATGCTTAATGAATCAAGGGAATGGGATCTCCTTTATATTATATATACAATGCAAGGTTTCTTCCAATCACATATCCTTCTAGAAAATGTTTATGTGAGATCCACAGAGGAGGTAAACAGACATACATCAGAAAGGTGTATACACACACACACACACACACACACACACACACACATCCCACACACGTATATATTCATATATTGGAAGGCAGGATACATGATAGAGTATTAGCATTCTTCAGAGAAACAGAACCAGTAACTAGGAGGTGGTGGTGGTGTGTGTGTACATGTGCACATATAGAGATTTAGTGAAAAGCTTATAAGGATGCGGAGATTAACAAGCCCAAACCTGCAGTGTGGGTGGGCATCCTGAGGTCAAGGAGAGCCAGTAGTGAAGCGAGGCTCAGAGGCACCGTTTGTTCTATACAAGCCTTAAACTGATTGGATGAAGCCCACCCACACTCTGAGGGGCAGTCGGATTCCTCTAAGCTCACCAATTTATTTTACTTCATTAAAATTTTTTAAAACTTTATTTTTATTTTATGTGTATGAGTGTCATGCCTGCAAGTATGTAAGTGCACCTGCATTGTGTAGTGCCTGTGGAGGACAGAAGAGGACGTTGGATCCCCTAGGACTGGAGTTATGTACAGTCGTTAGCTGCCATTTGGGTGCTAGGATTTGAACCCAAGTCTTCTGCAAGAATAGTCAGTGCTCTTAACTGCTGAACCATCTCTCCAGCCCCCAAAGTTTACCAATGAAATGTTAACCTCACCTTCAAACGTTTTCCAAATTGGCCCACAAAACTAACCATAACATACAGGAAACTAGTCCAGGCATTGGTAGTATACATATTTAAATACATACATACCGGAAGGAGTCAGACATTCTGTCTTTCAGAGAGCATGGATTGTGACATTGAAGGAGTAAAAATTTAAGAATATTTGTTGTTGAGTTTTTAGCTTTGATTACAACATTTTTCCGATCTCACCCAACATACACATCCCCCAGAGACCTACCCGACCTCAAGAGACAGCCTCTATCTCCTGCCCAGCAACACCTCTCCTCTGGGAGCTAGCCACTCCCCCATGCACACATCCCTAGACCATCTGGAGCCAGAGGGGAGCTTGAGACTCAGCAGCAGCTGCTGCTGTTTAGTAACTTGCAGTATTAGAGTCCTAATTGTTTGCTCTCCTAGTAATGCTTCTGCTGTTCGACTGGGTTGGATGCAGCCCTGAAATATTCACTTCTTTGTTTATTTTACAGTCATGCATATCAGAAGTCACATTTCCCAAGGTCATCCATGTTTTTGTCCCTTCTACTGTTACCAGTTTAGATTATACCCAGTGGTTTAATAACTGTATCATTGAAGAAAAGTCACTATTTTAAGGTTATTTTTACCTGCATATTTTTGCAGGGGGCAAGGGAATACAGCTGTCATAGCAAATGAGCTTCTATAATACACAGCACGGTATTTATAGTTTAAATGGCTATAGGTGCAGGCAGCAAATTCTCTTGAATAACATTTGGGACAATTTCAATAAAAAGCCATCTTAATGAGTAAAACCAGGATGCATCTATATTTCAAAGCTTTTTGGATATTAGTGGCCTTCAGGATTATTCACAACTCACGCCTTATCTTGAAATGCAAGGCCTTTGGAGTAGGAGCCTTTTCTGGGCTTCCTGGAATGCTGGCATGGCTGAAAAGGTGCAGGCAAAGGGCCAGCTATTAGTTTTGCTCTCTCAGTAATTATGGTTTGCGGTGTGAACTTGGTAGGAAATGGGTAAGTAAGCAACGTGGTTTGTTCTACCAAGATTCTATTCTTAACCCTCTTTTAATATATTGTCAATAGATTACTCAATAAGCCTGTTATTTTCATCAGATGAGAATTCTGAATAAATTTCTCCATCATAGTTTGATACTGTTTCATAATTCCTTTGTCATTTTGTCATTCTTACGAAGTTACTGATATTTCCAAGTTTTATAGAACTATACGGAGGTAAACCATCAAGTACTCTTATAATTGCATTATAGCAGCAGTAATGTGACAATCTTTGTATTTTTATAATTCCAGGGGAAATTCATCCTAACATTTAATTATGGTAATCACAATTATGGATTAAATAGGGACACTGTGGAAGGTATTGCAAGAGATGGGTTAGCAAGCTGTATTCATATGGAAATAGAAGTAAGTGTTTTGTGTTTTTCCTTCAATTGTGTGTATGTGTGTGTGTGTGTGTGTGTGTGTGTGTGTGTGTGTTGCATGTTTGAGGTTGGGGCTACAATGTTCGGGTAGCACACTGCTAGGTAAGAGAAATGCATACAAAAAAGTGTGAGAGTGTTAAGTTTATAATTAGTCTGGGGGAGGCAAGGCCTGTGAAAAGTTAAATGACAGAAATTAGATCATGGTGTCATTTGAGATTATTTTTATTTCCTCACTAAATTATTCTTTTCGTTTTCCCAGCATGTCTCCCTTTAGATGAGCTACTATTGATAAAGTGGGCTTTGTACAGGGTACAGGTGTGGGTGGCTCGCTGTCCCCTCAGGACCGTGTCTGCGTCAGTGGGAGGAGTCACCCTGCCCCTTCATTCTTCACGGGAGCTCTGTGGGTGGGTGGTGCTGTCATCTGGCACGGAGTGTAGCATCGTTATACTTGTAGCAAGTTAGACTTGCAGATTTCAGATTGTTCTCTTCCTTGACGTCCCACCCCACCCTTCACCCCTACAATCTTCTCAAATTAGAGTGTATAGATATTTTTCCAAAATTAAAACCAAAGGAAAACCATGAATTTCCCACCCAGTTGTTTAAAGGTTTATTAAATACTTGAAATCTTCAAAGATAATTGGCTTTTTCCCCCCAAGCTTTCACTGAGGCAGTTTAACATTTTGTAATAAAAAATGATTCAGGGGCTGGAGAAATGGCTCAGCAGTTAAGAGCACTGGCTGCTCTTGCAAAGAACTCAGGTTTCATTCCCAGCACCCATGCGCTGGTTAACAACTATCTGTAACTCCAGTTCCAGGTGGTCCACCGCCCTCTTCTGACCTCCAAGGCACTGTATACACATGGTGCAGTTATATACATGCAGAAAAAACACTCATGCACATAAAATAAAAACAAATAAAAATAATTTAACTACAATAAACACATAAAAGAAGACGGACAAGGCTGGTGCTTTCCTATTGATAATGAATCTTTCCTTCATTTTCCTTGAAACTTCATGAAGGAGTTGACTGTAGTCCCTTTTTTCTCCTTCCGGTATTAGTTAACTGTTCCCTCACTTCAGTGAAACTGGGCACATTTCTGTCAGCTCTTTAACTTTCTGCAGTGTCTTTCCATTCTTACCTGTCTACAGCTGGCTGGTTTGGTATCTTTAAGAAGGGTGAGCTTTATTTCTCTACATAAAAAAAAAACCCTCAGTTATAAAAATTTTCTACTTTGGACAAGGTAGAAACAAAACTAATGCATGTTTCAGTGCTGAAGTGCCTCTTCTTTTTCTGTCTCTACCTTTTCCAGCTCAGCAGTTATCTGAGTGATGGCTCCCCCCTGTTTTACTTTCTTCCAGGAGGTCAAGTCTATAAACTGTATTTTATTCCCCTAGTCCTCCCCAGCTGAAGTATTTTTTCTAGACTGCCCTTGCCGTTGACACTTCCAAAAATTGTTATAAAAGGAGCTTGTATTTCTTCCTGCTGATTTTTTTTTTTTTTGTCTTTTTGAGACAGGGTCTCCCTGTAGGCATAGCAGGCCGGGCACTCGCTATGTAGGCCAGGCTGGCCTTGAACTCACAAAGATCCGCCTGCCTCTGCTTCCCAAGTGCTAGGATTAAAGGCGTGCGCCACCACGCCGGGCCCTGAATTTTTAAAGCAAAGATTTTGAACTAGAGTTAAACTGATGACAGAACTGAGATGGGTCTTGGAATAGCTCTATACTTCACTTACAAGGAAACCGATAATCAGGAAACTTGCAGAGCCTATCTATAGTCACTGGAGAGCTGAAGTCACAACCAAGACCCTTCCGTTTACGTTTACAGATTACCCTTGAGCTGTTTCACACTGTGATCACCTGGTTAGCTGACTCCGGTCTCCCCCTCTCTGAATAGACACTGTACGATGTAGAACCACAGTGGCTTCGACAATTATAACCAATATTTAAAATTTAGACTTCTGAAGGGAGGAAACTTTGAAGGCAGAAGCTCTGGTCCCTAAGTGGTCAGTACTTTGCCTGGCCACAAAACCAAGGTAGCTGTGGTGGTTCCAGCAGGAGCAATAGCTGTGGCAATGGCAGGAGGTTTTAATTACTTTGAGAAAAAAAAAAAAAAAAGGCCTTGAAGGCGAGGAGAGCCAGAGAAGTGACAGGGAAGCTACAGGTTACAATATGTGCGTCAGCTTAGCCAAGCACACTGGGGGCAGGGCCTAGCTGTGACCAAGAAGACTTGTAGTATTGTTTTGTATTGTTTTGTTATTGTTTTAGACTATATTGTGAAAGGCCCACCTCTCCCTCAAACTCAAGGACTGTATTTGTGACTGTAGTCACCTGATTATGATGGTGGATTTACACACAAAAATTTTGGACCCATCCTATCCTGGGTGCTGGTATAGAAACAGGAATGATCCCAAGGTAATGCCAGAGGGTTACCATGGGAGCCTTCTCTGTGTCCTGTGCTTCAGGGGTGCCTGTTGAAATATGGAATTGAATTACTGTTTGATAATAAAGTGGTAGTACTACTGTGAGCGGCCCTATTTTATATCCAGCAATTTCCTTTTTAACAGTCATACCCATTAGAACGATTAATTAGAGGGAATACCAGATAGAATGAATCTAATAGTTCTTATGTTAATTTCATATTTGATGAAGAGAGAAAGTAATCCAACCTTGAAATATTATAGGAAAATAACAGCTAATTCTACAGATAAGATATATTCTTCAATATAACACTATTATCTCAGATGTCTCCAAAATGATCCCCAAGTCCTATATCTGTTTCCTACTTCTTATCTTCTCTTTAAATGCCTAGGGTGTAAGAAGTTTGAAATATTCCCATTTTGAGCCTCGATATATCTTGGTGGTGCCGATGGACAAGGAAAAATATGAGGGTCACTTGAGGAGAAAGGGGTTATTCAGCCGCGCAGAAATCGAATTTGCTGTCTCCAGAGTGGACGATTATGTTAAAATTAATCAGAAATATCCAGGATATTTCGACGCAGTGATTAATGCAGGTCAGTAACTCTCAGCAAAGTTTTACTTTTGAAGTGTGGGATTTTGAACAGAATTACAAGTGGATATCATAGAAAGAAACATCTCAGGAAATGTGTGTCTGTGTATGTGTCTGTGTGTATCTCTGTGCGTGTGTGTGTGTGTGTGTGTGTGTATTATAACTGTGAATTGCAAAAACCTACAGAAAGAGGTAAGAATCTCCAAGATCCAATCTTCTACTGTTCTAAACTGAAGATTAACTTTATCAGTTCATAAGATCTTGACTAATAGATTTAGTAAAAATGGTCTTAAGATTCTTTCCCTCAGGGATAATTTAAAAACAAAGACATATTATATATAATTTCACATTTCAATTTTTAGGAGGGCAAGTGAAACTCAGGTAGTTTTGTCATAACTTACCTATAGATAAAAACTACTGAAAATTTGGAAAAATCTGGGTAAAACAAATATTTTTCCAAAACTATCTTAGGGTAAATTCTGGCATTTTATTACAGGGTAGAATGACTTAGTTAACAATAAAATACTGTTTATTTTTAGGAAACATAGGAGTCAAGATTTTTCCCTTTGGTCTTTTTTTTGAGACAAGGGTTCCAGCTGACTTGGAGTTCTCTATGTGGACCAGGCTGGCCTTGAACTCAGAGATCTGCCTGCCTCTGCCTCCCAAGTGCTGGGATTAAAGGCGTGTGCCACCATGCCCGGCAGAAGTCAAGATGAATTTTGTCACCACAAAGAAATGACAAATATTTGAGGGGAAGGATATGCTAATTACTCAGATCTGATCATAAATACAATGTACATTTGTGTTGTAGATACCCTGTATGTCTATTAAAAATAAAGCTTCTTAGAAATGGTCACTAATTTAAGCAGTAATCATGGAGAGATTTTATTGAAATATAGAAATTTGTCTATATTTTTAAATTACACTATGTCATATATCCATAAAGGGGTAGGAAACTGGTGAAATGGTTCAACAGGTAAGGCACATGCTGGCAAGCCTCACCAGCTACATTTGATCTCTGGGACCCACATGGTAGAAGGAGAGAACTGACTCCCACAAGTTATCCTCTGCCACACACATGTCGTCCCAATAAGTAAATATAATAAACAATTTTTAAACAAATATCTTTGTCATACTATTACAAAATAAAAGGGAAGATTCATAGCCTTAGTACAAAGGATTTTGCAATTATATTTTCTTAAGTATATTTAGAAGAATCTTCAAAAAACTATTGCTGTTGACTGCCTTTGGTTAGATACTAGCTAGATAAGAGAAATTAAGTTAAATCCTATGATATTGCCTATATTCAATTATTATGCAAATGACAACTTTATAGGGTTCAATTTAGGTTTTGACCTCTAAAACGTGTTAATGTATTACATATCTGTATTGGTTTTATACCTCTATTTAGAAATGTTCACAGTTAATGACTAAAAAAATGCCTGCTCATTAGCTTAAGAGTCCAGGAGATTATAACTGGATTCTTTGTGAGGGATCTCAATGGGCTGGGATTAAGGTGTCATCTGAGATGATGTCTCATCTGAAGGCTCTACAGGAAAAAATTAACCTTTGGGCTTAATGTTGGCAGAATGCAGTTTCTTGGGGTTGTGGGGCTGAGGCTCCTGTTTGTTGCTGTCTATAGAAGTTCCACTTTCTCCCTCCAGTCTGCACCTTACCCGGATCTGTATGGTGGCCGACATCTCTTAGCCAGCAAACAGTACATCAAATCTTGTGACTTTCCAGTCTTTGACTTTTCTCCTGTCACTAACCAGGAGAAACTATTCTTTCATGGAACTCATCTGATTTTCCTGACCCTCTTGGATAATCTCCCTTTGGATTAGTCAGAGGATTAGCAACCTCAACTACATCTGCTCATCCCTTTTGCATATAATGTAACATGATCAAGGGAATAAACTCTCCTTGCTTCCAGAGGTTCTGCTCACGACTGGGGAGGGGGCTGACATGTTACTAGGGTCATCTTAGAAGTCTGCTATCATGAGATCTAAGATCTCCTGAGACCAGCTGAAGCGCAGGAATGTAGGTAGGAGCTGGGTGCTTCAGCAAGGCTGATTGTTGATTGACTTAATCTAGTTTATCTGTTAATCCAGTTGTCTGGCTTAATTGGCTTTTGTGGCTGTGGGGGCAGAGTTATCCTCCCAGCTGGTATAAAAGGTAGAGTTGTGTGAATCTTGAGATCTGAGATCTCCTGAGACCAGGTGAAGCAAGGTACCAGGGGGCACAGGCTAAAGAGCACCCCCCCTCCCACCAACTGGGATTACAAAGACATATGAAGGAAGCAAACAAAGCAAACCTTCAACACAATGAAGAGGCATTTAGGACTCACATTGGAATACAGGCAAGGAGAAGCCCATATGCCAGGAACATGAAGAAGAGACAACACAGAAAAGGGGCAGGATAATTCTGCATCAAGCTCTACCAACCCTATGGAAGATTCCTACAGTGGGATCCCCCTGGGGATGGCCCAGGACACAGATATCAGAAACACAATTGGGAACATATTTTAAAAACTACAAGATTATAGAGACCAAATCAAAGAACTAAGAAAATGAAGAACTCAAGAAGGACCTAGAGAGAGAGAATGACAAACTCTGGAAGGAAGTAGAAACACTGAAAAGATCCCATGCTGAAAAAGATAAGGAAACCAACCAGCAAAGCAAAGAGCTACAGGAAGAGATTGAGACGCTCCAAAAAGAAGTAGAAATACTAAAGAAGTCAAAAGAGGAAATAAAAAAGGAAATCAAACACTCATCCAATCAAGAAGAAAGGAATGGGAAAAGCCTCAGAAGCAGAATGGAGGAAGAAGAACAAAGAATATCAGACCTGGAAGATAACACAGAACAACTAAAAACCTCAAGTAAAGATTATGAAAAATTTAAAAATACACAAAAGTGGAACAACCAGGAACTGTGGGACACTATGAAAAGATCAAACCTCTGCATCATAGGAATAGAGGAAGGAGAAGAATCCCAAGANGGATGGGGAAGACATGGGTCTAGATTGATAAAAAAAAATATAAATAAATTACTACAAAACAACAACAAACAACAACAACAACAACACAACAAAAGAGCACCACATTCTCTGAACTGCTTAGCCTTCTTCCAGCCCAGGAATTGCATCTTAACATAAGAGTGTTTTACAAGATGGAGAAAGTCCTCTTCCGTTGGAATGGTTAAACTTCAAAGGCAGTCTGTCCCAGGTCCATATTAGAATCATGCATTGTCAATAGTTCAGCATGAAGTATCAAACTCTTGGGTCTCTGGAATGGTATTCCAGAGACAGAGCAGAATTGGAACGGACATAGGTTATGATAAAACTAGAGTTTTAAAGAAGGATTTTCGCAGGGGAGCGGAGGGCCTAGGGTGGTTAAGTGCCAACTGCTCTTGAGGGGGACCTGGTTCGATCTCCAGCACCCCATGGAGCTGAACGTCTTTAACTCCATTCCAGGGAATACGACGGTCCTCTTCTGACTCTAGATGACACAGAGAGAACGACACGGGTGCACAAACCTGCATGTAGATAGTACATTCATACACATTCGAAAATAAATAAAATTTTGGGGCTGGAGAGATGGCCTAGCGGTTAAGAGCACCGACTGCTCTTACAGAGGACCCGGGTTCGATCCCCAGCACCCACATGGCGGCCGAGAGCCGTCTGAAACTCCAATTCCAGGAGGAACTCCAGTTCCAGGGGAATCCGGCACCCTCTTCTGACCTCCGCGGCATTGCACGACACGGGTGCACAAACTTGCATGCAGACAGTACATTCATACACATACATAAATAAATAAAATTAATAAAAAAAATAAAAAATTTAAAAAAAAGAAAATAAATAAAAATTAAAAAAAAAAGATGATTTTCCAGCAGGTGGGGGATTAGGAGGAAAAATTTAAAAAATTAGAATATAAGTTATTTTTTAAAACGTGTAAAATATAATTTGTTCTTCAGCAGTTAATCCTTAATTCTCCCATTTTTGTTTAAGTATTAACAATTTCAACATTAAATTAATATAATTATGGTTAAAAAAAAGTCTGCTTATCACAACAGTAATAAAGGTAAGTGTAGTGACCTAATCAGTCCACTGGCCACTGGCCACTGGCCACTGTCTTATTTGGACTCTGTCTTGTTTACTGTAGATGATCTGGACGTTGCCTACCAAAAGCTAAGTGAGCTCATTAGAGAATACCTGGGATTGACTGAGGAACCTAAGAAGCTGGGCCCACCTACAGGTACCACACCATTTCCTGTGTAATAGTTTTCTTTTTCATGGAAAATGAGACAGATGTGTTGTGCTATGGCCATTTAGCAGGCTAAAGGTGGCCCAGAGTCTTTAATGACTGCATTTCCCCTGAGGTGACCGCTCCCACAGTCGCGCCACATGACTGCTCCCAAGGTCAGGCTGCATGAACCAGCCCTCTGAACTGGTAGCTCTGCTTGGCTCCAGGTCTATAGTGAATCTTAGGGAGAATCCCTCAGGAACACACTGGGCAGTTCCTGGACAATGAATAAGAGTTGATCTCCTGGTCCAGAGTGCAGCTTTCCAGAACTTCAATTCTTTATGGGACTAGGGCATAGTTGGACCCATCAGGTGTATATTTAGTCCAAGAATTTTAGTACAAAAGTTTTCTTACCCCTTTTCTTTGAACTGCCCAGTCCTAAAAATGTTGCCCTGTAGTGAGAAGCTTCCTTGGTTGGGCTGCTGAGCTGTTCTGGGCTGAGGATGTGTGAGAACATTTATTTGGAATCTAGGAGTTCTCAGTCTAGAACTTAGGTACATAACTACTTTGAGATGTATTTGAAATGGTTCCTCTAGATTCACCTCATACCCATTAAAGTGGCTACTTAGTAAGAAAAAAACAAAACAAGCAACGTTTTTCAATGTAGATGTGGGAGATTAGAACCTTGAGCTGATGGGAATGGAAAATGCTGCAGCTAGCACAGGAAATGGGTTGTAAATTCCTCTAAAAATCACAACCATTGTATGATTCAGCAACCTCACTTCTGGACAATTACACCAAATAACCGAAAGCAAGATTTGGAGGAAATACTTCTACATCCGTATCCATAGCAGCATTGTTAGTGGAAAAAGTTGAAGCAGCCCAAGGGTCCATTGACAGATGAATGGATAGTGATGATGTTGGATAGTCTTAAATGTTATTTTGTCTTAAAAAGGAAAGAAATTTTGACTCACCATGTAACATGAACCTTGGCAACATCATGGTAAATGAAATAAGCCAACCAGAGTGAGCAAATACTGTACAATTGCATTCATATGCTGTATTTAGAACAGTGAAATTGATAGAGATAGAAAATGGAAGCGTGAGGATCAGAGGCTAAGAGGGGGATGGAGTGTTACTGTTTAATGGGTAAAACGAGTTTTCAGAAGACGAAATAAGTTCTGGAGATGGATGGTGGTGATGATTACAACAACGTAAATGGACTCAGCACATTGAACGATACTCTTAAAATGGTGAAAATGGTAAATTTTATGTTTTACTACAGTCAGATCCCTCACTGGACTGAACTTCATTCACATCACACATTACAAAATGTTAACCTAAGACTGTTGCTGCTTTGTACACACTGCAGCTGGGTGGCCCAAATGTAATTCTGTTTGCCTTGTGGCATTATTATGGCAGATTGAGAGGGAAGGCCAAGTCATGGTTTTGACAGAGTTCAAGCCCATTGTGCCATTTGCAATTTTTTACTTTTCCTAGGCAAAGTGCTCCCAGTATTTTGGAATGAAGTCAGTGTAATGGCAGTAAACTCAGCAGATACTCGCTGAGATCTTTCATGTTTGTCTCATATGTTGAAGTAACCATCATACGACCTTCCAACTAGAAATCACTTGAAGAAAGCTTAATCTATCAAAATAAGCATCTGTGGAGGAGAGGGCTATGCTTCTTCTACAAAGGGAGGGGATATTAGGCATCAGTGCTTAGAAGGCTGGCCACCCAGTGGTGTAGTGCAGTGTACTTAGTGAGGTTTGTAGCTCCATGGAACTTTCTCTTGAGGAACTCTGGCTCCCTTTGCTTTAAGTATTTGTTCTCCAAGTGGCCTTCTGAGCTTTAATTTGGTCCCCTGTGTGGGCCTGGCCCTGTGGGGTTTGTACCTTATGTTACAACACCCTGCCCTGATCCTTAAACCTGACCCATCTCTCATTGTCAATTAATAAATTGGTGTGCTGGCTTTTATATCATCCTCTTGTGGATTTGGGTAAACACTGATTAGGCCCCTGAGTCTGACCAGTTCTAAGTAGCTAAGAAATATGTGTTTCTGTGTGGCACTTCTGAAGAGAGGAACAACAAGCAAGACTTAGCACAGCAGCCTGTGGACTCCCCGGCTGTGTTCTGTATCTCTCCCTATTACATACAGTGATCAGGATGCACTGATGACTAAGTGCAGTTACCATCTGACAAATTAATAGACCAGATAATGTGTGCACAGGAAAATGGACTCCCATTTTAAAGAACATCATAAAATTTTATTTATTTAGAATAGCTAGGTTAGGCCTATCTGATTTAATGAAAGGTATAAATTGTAGAATTTATAAAAATGTTATAACTCAGAAATATTTACTAATTGAAAATGAGGCACCATGTATTGGAAAATGGGACTCCAGATGGAAAAATAAGTAGGATGGATTATAATCAATCAATCAATCAATCAATCACATTCATATACTCAATAGAACCTTGCTTTTCTGAAAGGTTTAATATTTTGGAAAAGAGTGTTTTCTTAAGTCAAAAACCTTGGTTATGTATATATATAGTTAATTTGCAGAGGGAGTTATTATTATTATTATTATTATTTGCTGCTTTAAAAATAAACCTCAGCCAGGTGTGGTGATGCACACCTTTAATCCTAACACTTGGGAGGCAGAGGCAGGCGGATCTTTGTGAGTTCAAGCCAGCCTGGTCTACAGAGTGAGTTCTAGGACAGCTGGAGCTTCAGGGAAACCCTGTCTTGAAAAAAACCAAAAAAATAAAAAATAAAATAAAATAAACCTCCACTCAAGGTGACCTGTAGAGGTCAGTCATTTATTTGAACATATTTAAAATTCTGAGCATAGTTCTCATTAATAAGATTTTATGGTTTCTCTAATGGCCCAAGAAGTTCAAGCCAATAGTTTCTGTGAATTTCAGGATTGTGAAATCCACACCGAAGAGTGAGGATCAACTGTGTATGGAATTAGTGCAGGACAAGGGTTAGCTCACTTCTAAGTTACAGTCCATCGTTGGGGGAAAGTCAAGGTGACAGGAGTTTCAAGCAGCTGGTCAAATGACACTCACAGTCAAGAACAAGGAAATGAATGCACTGCACGCATGCTCACCTGCTTGTGCGTGCCCAGTTCGATTCCTACCCCTGTCTAGGGAATGGTGCTGCCCACAGGAGGCTGAGTCTTCTCACATCAATTAACAAGACAATCCCTGACAGACCTGCCCAGGGGCCTATGCAGTGGATACAATCTCTCATTGAGACTGTCCTCCCAAGTGGTTCACAGGGCCCAACCATACTTGTTCCCTAAAACTCTGAAGACTCCCTGAAAAGGGGTCCAGACCCCAGCAGAGCCAGCATCCCGGACCCCTTTGCCTCTGCTCTGAGCTGAGTCATTTTGATCTGAGTTTTTATGGGTTAGGTATGTTTATATAAATATCTATATTACATATATAGATGAAACTCCTAGAAATCGAAACAAGCATCTTTGTATAGGGAATTGTGGGTTTTTTTTTAAATAATCAAGCTGTGAAAGGGAAGAAATTGAAAAAAAATTAAGATTCTAAAAAAGTTAGCCTGAGCAATTAGATGATATCTTAAATATAACTAGTAATCATTAACTTGAATAAAGACGAATTTAAAAATAATCTTTTTTTTCTAAAATAAAAAGGAAACTACATGTAATATTATGGGACATTATTGAATCTAGCTTCCAGAGATAAGTTTTTTTTTTTCAGGGTTGGATTAGAATCTCTGTGTGTTTAGCTTTAGTACAAACAGAAATCTATGGTCAATAGCATTGTCTTTCCAAAAGAGATCATCCTACAGCAATCTGATCCAAAGACAATTTCCAAATATTTGAAGAACACACAGCTTCCTCTCTAGCAGTCATCTGTTACTAATTTGTAACTGGGAATGCAATGATGCCCACTCTTGACAACAAGAAGAACATAGAATGAAGAAAGTCAGCCCAAGGCCTGTCCTAGAACTATGGACTCCCCCCCACCCCCACTGGACAGGCTAGCTGAATCTTCATTTAGTGCATGCATAAAATAACTTTAAATATAGAATAGTGGTGAGTGCTATTAATTTAAACTGCGTATCAATTTAAGTATGCAATTAACTTATTTTTTCCTATAGTAACGTGGGTAATATTTGTTTCTAAAGATGACATAAATCTTATTTCTATAAAATAAAAACTCACTGCACTCAGTGTGAGGGGTCTCTCCCCTGCACTAGTCTCTATGTAACATATTTCTGGGAGAGTCAGCGCTTCCTGTGATGCCTTTGGAAGCTGAATGAACGAGCAACCTGAAATGATTATAAAATGAAATTACGTTATTTGGAATTCTGACTAATGGTGATGGGAAATGATGATGGTAGTGGTGAGCCAGACAGGGAAACTAAGCAATTTACCAGCCATTATCTGTGTATTAAAGGGCATGATATCATTTAACTAAATGAGGTGAACTGTTGAATAATCAAAGCAGCAAAAAGTTCTGAAGGTCTGATAATAGGATTTAAAGAAATAGCACCCTTAGCATTGAGTTTCATTATTCTTTTTTATTTTTATTTTTATTTTTGACAAGGTCTCCATGTAGCCCCAGCTGGCCTGGAATTCACTATGTAGACCAGGCCGGCCTTGAACTCACAGAGATCCGTCTGCCTCTGGCTCCCAAGTGCTGGGATTAAAGGTGTGCGCCGCCATGCCTGGCTTGTTTTTTTTTTTTTTTTTGTTTCATTGTTCTTATATTTTTACATCTTTTTTAAATTATGAAAACATATGTTTATATTTCTATACTTATATGTGTGTATACACTCATTGTTCTTATATTTTTACATCTTTTTTAAATTATGAAAACATATGTTTATATTTCTATACTTATATGTGTGTATACACAAATATGCATATATTTATATGTGTATATGTAATTATATGCATGCAAGCATGTATAGTTTGGCACTTAAAATTTTTTTTTTACATGTATTTCCTTTGGGGGGCTGTGTGTGTGCAAGTGTCACAGCAAGGATGTGAAGATCAGGGGGCAACTTGCAGGAGTCAGTCCTCTCCTTCCACTCTGTGGAACTCAAGGATCGAACTCAGGTTGTCAGCCTTGGCAGCAAGCACCTTTACCTGCTGAGCTGTCTCATAGACCCCAGTTTGCTATTTCAGTCATATTAAGTGTACAGTTCAGTGCCATTATTCAGATTCTCAGTGTCGTGTAACCATCACCACTACCCATTCCAATTAAGCAATAATTTACCCTAACCCCTGATAACCTCTAATCTACTTTCTGTTCTCTGCGAATTTGCCTATTCTAGTTAGTTTCACTGTTTTACATTTTAATTTAACCTTGTTCCTTGTCTAAAGTTGTGTTTTAATCTCTACTGGTGATAAACTCAGGTGATAACAATGGCGAACAGACCAACAGAAACGTGTAGAGAGAGGCTCCCAGTCTTGTTCCCTCCCACTCAGGAGACAGGACTGACTAGATACAGAGGAGGTCCAGACGGGAAGCTCACAAGCCCCTTTGCCTCAGCGGAGGAGAATGGTGGCCAAGGAGACTACTCTGGGGTCACTCCAGAAGTCTCTGTCAGAGTGAGTTAAGACTGGTTTCTTCCAGCCTGTTCCAGATTGAGGTGTCACCTCAGTGTCCTCTGGGCTGGGTCATGATGGTATTTAGTCACTAGATTGTACCAAGGCTCTCATCTGTAAACAAGCACCTCCTGGGGATCTCGTGTCCGGGAGACCAGAGCCGTTCACCTTGCTCCCAGGATGATTGAGGGAAGCAGTTCCTCCCTGCAGTATCGACCTCGCCAGTGGCCTCTGACAGCCAGGGAACTCTGGAAGGGGTTGAGGGTCGCAGTATGAACCACAGACCAAGGAGATTCTCTGACCCTCATTGCTTATGACACACTTGAATTTTCCCTCCCCTCCCCTCCCCTCCCCTCCCCTCCCCTTCCTTTCTTCCTTGCATTCATTAGTTACCCACTAAGTTCCTGCTGAACTCTATGAACCTTGCTGGGTACTGAAAAAGAGAACCTTCACAGCACTTATTTAAAGTGACAGCCTTGGGGCTGGAGAGATGGCCTAGCAGTTAAGAGTGCTGACTGCTCTTGCAGAGGACCCGGGTTCAATCTCCAGCACCCACATGGCGGCTGAGAGCCGTCTTTAACTCCAGTTCCAGGGAAATCCAAAACCCTCTTCTGACCTCCGAGGCATTGCACTATACGGGTGCACCAACCTACATACAGACAGTACATTCATACACATACAAAAAAAAATTTTTTTTTAAGTGACAGCCTTTAAACAAGGAAACCAAGGAGTAGGACTTCATCTGGATTATGTGACCTTCCTCTGGTATTTGAAATCAAAGCATTAAGCTCAAAGGTGGTAAACATTTAAATCTCATTCACATGGAAAATCTTTCCATCTACAGATCCAAACTGGGTCTATGAATATATACCTGTATATTCATTAGAGTTCATATTTTTGCTTGATTAAAATTGTCTTAACTTTATAAAATGAGAGCTTTGAGGCCTCTTAGCCCCACTGCCCCCAAGGAGAAGGAAAATTCTATATGCAAATTTCTTCTTTTTAAGGGTTTGCATGCATCACAAATGGGAAATAAGGTTTTGTTTTTTTTTTTAATTATGTGTATCAGTGTATTGCTTATATGGAAGTGCACCTGTGTGGTGCAATACCAACGGAGTTCAGAAGAAAGCATCGGATTCCCTGGAACTAGAGTTATGGATGGTTGTTAGTTGCCATGTGGGTGCTGGAAATCGAACCTCAGTCCTCTACAAGAGCAGCCAGTGCTTTTAACTGCTGAGCTATCTCTCCAGCCCCAGGAAATAAGGTTTTTAAAAAATATTTTCTTTGTTATTGCCAGCCTGGTGGTGCACGCCTTTAATCCCAGCACTTGGGAGGCAGAGGCAGGTGGATCTTTGTGAGTTCAAGACCACCCTGGTCTACATAGTGAGTTCCAGGACAGCCAGAGCTACAGGGAGACCCTGTCTCAAAAAGACCAAAAAAAAAAAAAATATAAATATATATTATATTTTTTTTCTTTGTTATTTTTATTTTATGTGTATCAGTGTATTGCCTGGATTTATGTAAGTGCACCTGTGTCATGCAGTGCCCACAGAGGTCAGAAGAGGGGGTTGGATACTCTGGAACTGGAGCTATTGATGGTTGTTAGCTGCTGTGTAGGTGCTAGGAACCTAACCCCAGTCCTCTGAAAGAGCAGCCAGCCCTCTTAGCCACTGGGCCATCTCTCCAGCCCAGAGAAATAAGGTTTTTGTTAGTAATTTCTAGCAATAAAGTTCCTTTGTAGCTAACTTCTTTTCATATTAAAGCAGGCGCTCCCTCTAGCAAGAAGACCACGTCTGGGGTGCCGGCACACCTGGTCCCCTCACCCAGGCGCTTGGCGAAATTACAGGTGGACGGCCGGATAGCAGAACCTCCCTTGGAAGTGCAGACTCATGCAACCGCCCCTGAAAAGCAGAACCAGGAGCTGACTGAAGAGGGGCATCCCCATAAAAAAGAACTTTCTCCCAGCAGCCACCCGAACTCAGAGGCTCCTCAGCCGGGCGGTTCTTCAACACTTGGTGTTCCTCAGCAGGCCCAAGACATAGCACCAAAGGCAAAGGAAGAGAATGGTCAACCAGCAGACCTTCCTCCAAAAATAATAACCACCGAGGCGGATGGCCCCGAGGATGAGCCCCCGCTACCCGAGGTGCAGGCAGATGGAGTGGGACAGTCTGCAACTTCCACCACCAAAGAGCTGCCTCGGCACCCCGCTCCGCAGCAGGAACTCACCCCTCAGCCAGACCAGGATAAGGAATCTGGGGAGGCCGAGGCTTCTCCTAGCAACCCACCGGGGTTTGAAACTGCAGAGGGACCTGACTCAGCTTCCCTCGACCCTCAGAGAATACAGGACGGGGAAACCAAGTCAGCCAGCCCTGCACCCAGCAGTTCTCCTCACAATCCTACACATTCTTCCGGTCCTGACTCAGTGAAGCCCGCTGAGGGTTCTCAGCGACCTCCGAAGGAGGAAACCCCCAAAGCAGTTATCCAGGCCAGTACTCCTTACCCAGAAATGCCACCTCCGGAGGACTCAGCTACAAACTCAAAACAGACCCAGGGCAGGGAGCAGCCGGTGGCTCTGCTTCCAAGGAGCCGGCTGGCCCCCACCAGGCTGCCCCAACCCCAGACCCTGGCGCCTTTCCAGAGCAGGAGACCCACACCCAAGCTCCTCTCTCCCAGCAGGGAAGAGGCTGTGGGAACAAGCTCAGATCAGACCCCGGCTCCCTCTCCCAGGTGTCTCCCAGCTCAGGATGGAGACCCCAGTAAATTTCCTCCCATCGGCCCTCCACAGTCCAAACCACCCCCAAACCTGAGCCCCCATGCAGCCCACAGCCCTCAACAAGGCCAGGAAGGAAAAGCTAGTGAGGTGAAGCTCCCTTATATCAGTCCCCAGCTCCAGGAACAAGCCCCACAGCACACCCCTAACCCTTCTCAGGAAGAGGAGGTGACCACAGTGCGGCTCCCACGGATTCCTACACCCTTCACAGAACCGGAACCGCAGCAGCCTCAGAATAGGCCCGGCTCGAAACCTGCAAAGGAAAGGACAGCTCCTAAAGTAGGCCATTCCTCCAGCAAGAAGATTGTGGATGTGCAGGCTGCACCGCACAGCCAGGATCCCACTAAGCAGAGGGAAGCTAGGAAAAAAAAACTCCCCACGCAAAGCGAGACAACTAAACGGCCAGCACACCCGAGAAAGGCGCCACCTGGAACCGCTCAGGCACCCACACAGCTGGAACCCTGGAGTAAGCCAACTCCCACAAAGATGTCCGACCCACTTGATTCCGGGCCTCCTTTGAACCCTCAGGAGGACCAGGGTCCCCAAGCCCACACTGGACCAGTGCGCAAAGACCCCCAGTCCCAGGAACACAACAAGTACAAAGTACATCACTCCAGAAAAAAGATCCAGACCAACTTCAACGCAAAGGGCCGGGTTCGGGACACATCCCCAAAAGGAGCATCTTCCAAAGGAGAGATTTCTGAAGGAGTATCTCAAGAAAGGGAAGCTGCCCTCAGTGGGGAACAGCCAGCCCAGGAGAGTCAGACCCCTGCCACATCGGCACAAGAGGTGCCTCCAGGGAGCAGGGAACAGGTTCAGAAAAAGGGAAGGTCTCAGAAGAAAGAGGTGGTAGACAGTCCCCTAGCACAGGAGAGCGCGTCCTCCACTCAGCTGCCTGCGAAAGAGACGGGAGCCCATAAAGGCACCGGTGAGATCAGAGAGGGATCTGTCCAGAGGTATAGCACATCTGCTTCTAAGCAGCAATCCAAAGAAAAACAAACCCGAAAAAATGGGGTCCTCTCACAGGACAAAAACCAAGCCGCTTCCCAGAATCAGGTGTCAGTCGAGAAGGCGCAGGACGGCAGGCCAGGGAGACTGCGTGCCAGGGGCAGCCAGAGCATCAAAGTGTAGGCCCTCCCTCCTTATAGACTGTGAGTTCCCGAAGCTGTGTTGTCACAGAATAGAAAGCACTGGCCAGGACACCGAGGTACCCGTAGCTTCCTTCTGCAGCCACTGGTCAGTGCAAAGAGGGGCCTTGGGGTCCCAGAAGTCTTTGCACTTCCATGTCCCTTGTACTACTTGACATTGCAGTGGTTAAGAGTCATAGTGGAGGTTGGCAGCAGCTGGGCGACAGCTGGGTGGGTGCTGCCAGTGCATAGACCAGTCTAGAATAGGCAGGTGCCTGCAAGGAGCCTTTCTGTTCTGCCACCAATTCCAATAGGACCTTGAGGTCTGGTTGGAGCAGGGCCAGATCACCATGTTTTGTTCTCTTCTTTGGGAAAGTTCACTGCTAGACTAGAAAGTTTCTTCATGCCTTTTGTGTTATTGGAGGGGCCTGAAGCAGTAAAGATCTCTGAAAAAAAGAAACCTTGTTGTTTCGGAGACTCCCAACTTGCCATTGACCCTGAGGCTCCCTGGTGGAAGGAAAGACTCATCTCTGCAGGCTCTTCAGGAGTGCCTTGTCTATGTTGCCTAAACTTACTTGGTTCTACATTTTAAAATGAGTACCTTCCTCTGCCCTTGAATAAGAATCTCATTTCATCAGCCCATGCATTTGTTATGCCAAACCATCTGGTTGAATCATGTTAAGAGAATTAGTGGAGAGAGAATTCAGTTGAATCGGTTTTTCATTTATTCATATTACTCTATTGTATTGCTGGCCAGTGACAGAAGTCCAACCAGAACCAGTTTACGGAATCTGTAAGGAGGCAGGTGTGTATCGTGACCAAACTAGGGGAAGGGTAAGAGTTCAAAGATGGCAGCCAGGCACACTGAACACCACCAGGATCTTGTCATCACCCGGGCTTCTGACTTGAACTCACATCACTTCACACCTCTTTTTCTCCATTTGGCCCCATTCTTTGGATTACAAATGATGGCATGTGGGTTTGTCTACATGGCAGGGACCTGACCACCAGCAGCTCTCAAGTTTACTAAACATCTGGTTTACATCTGGCAGCTATCACTACTACTATAAAGGAATTAATGCAAGTCTTCCTTGATTTTGGAGGTTTTCTTTTTCCCATTGTTTTCTTTTAATCCAAAGAAAAGCTGGCTGCCCTAGTTTGGATCAAGCATCATTTTTAGACCAGTTGATTCTGAACAGGACATGGGTACCTCTACTTGCACCCCATGGGCCCACTGCTATGAATGGAGACTGCATTCCTGGAAAAGAGAATAACTGCAGTCAAGGCAGTCAACCAGAGTCCAATTAAAACACTACAACATAATCATCTGAGCACTTTCGGTGTATACAGGCTGCATTTGACATTCTGTTTTTAAAGTATATAACTGACAACTCAATGCCTGTGCGAGTCTTCCCTTAGACAAAAGATATATGCCCACAAACTATATGAATATCAAATATTATTTCAAGTACAGTAGAAGGAATTGATATTTTAAAATTCCAAGATATCGGATCCTCTCATCAAACAAGAATCCTCTTAACTATGTGATGTTAGTAATTATCATCTGATTTATCTGGTTTCTCTATGATGAAAGTTATAGGGTGTTTTTTTGTTTGTTTTTCTTTTTTCTTTTTCTTTTTTGGTCTTTTTGAAACAGGTTCTCCTTTTTAGTCCCAGCTGGCCTGGAACTCACTCTATAGACCAGGCTGGCCTTGAACTCATGGAGATCCTCCTGCCTCTGCTCCCAAGTGGGATTAAAGGTGTGCGCCACCATACCTGGCAGGGTGGGTTTTTTTTTTTTTTTTTTAAAATTTTTTTTTTAGAGGCATCTTCCTGGAGGTCATACAAAGGATAAAAATTAAAGACAACATAGGAAAGACAATGACCAGAACACCATGGCAGGAGTTAGGACAGGACTAGGTACGGCCTGAGATAAGGCATTGGTGCCAGGGCTGGTCAAATCTAGTACATATTTATGTTGGCTGTGGAGAGAGTAGATTGGTAAAGAGGGCAAGAGCACTCCAGCGGTCAGCATCTGTCTTGGGGGATGAACTTTAGAAATGTACTGGTGTCCGCTTTTGTTCTGGGGCGTTGTTGCAGTTGTCATAGCGTTTGCATGGAAAACACTTGGCACATCCCCCTTCTAATGTGGAGGACTCTCTGACTCTCCTTGTCTGGGATTTATAATAACCAAAGGCTTTTTGTGTTTTTATTTTTGTAGCATGAAGTTTTATGCCTCACATTCAGAGTGGTTGGATGTTTTAAAAGGGTAGAAGAGATTGTCAACTTGTTTTTTTACTGCTGTTATTATCTTGATGCAAGGAAAAGTTCTGGTTTTTCAATAGGAGTATAAATATTTAAAATTATAATTTTCCATCTGCATTAACAGGCAATGTTCATATAACTTCCAGCTGGTATTTATCATGAAGTGATCTTTAGAAAGAGAAAGAAAAACCAAAAAACCACTGTGGACTTAAAAGTCACTGTATTCATAATATCTTTTTTGTTAGTCTGAAATGATTAGGTTTTTAAAATGTAATATTTTCATTAGTTCTTTGAGAATTTCATACATGCCTAAATGTATTCCGATCATATTTATCCCTATGCCCCCTTCTTCTCCTCCCAGATCTACTCCCTACTTTCCCACTCCCTTCCAACTTCATTCCCATGGAGTCCAGTCTGTGCTCCTGGGTGTGAGAGTGTCCACTGGGGTGTGGTCCACCTGCCAGGGGCCACACCCTTAAAGAAAACTGACTCTCCTTCTCCCAGAAGCCATCAGCTGTCTATAACTCCTCAGTTAGGGGTAGGAGATCCTGAGCCCACCCCCCTTCCATGTTGGAATGTCGACTGGCTTGATCTTGTGCAGGTCTTATGCAAACAGTTGCTGTGAGTTTGTGAGGGCAGTGTCCTGTCATGTCCTGAAGACACTGTGAAGTTCTTGTCCTTCCTGACTTCTGGCTCTCACAATCTTTTTGTCCTCTCTTCCATGATGGTCCCTGAGCCTTGGTCAGGGTGGGGTGGGGTGATATAGGTGTCCCATTTGTGGCTCAGCATTCTGCTGATACTTATTCTCTGCACTTTGATTAGTCATGAGTCTGCATTAATCACTGTCCACTGCACAAAGAAGCTTGTCTGATGAGGACTGAGAACTACATTTATCTATGAGTAGAGATATGAATTTAGAGGGCAGTCTGATACTATGTCCATTTAATAGAATAATAAAGGAGGTTCACCCCTGGGGCCTGTGAGCTTCTCAACCATGGGTTCTTGGCCAGATTTATAGTATCATCAAGTTTGTGTTTCCTCCTGTGGAGCAGGAACATCATCCTGTTAAAGTCTGGCACCTAGTGTTATGTAAGGCAGAAGAGCCCTCTTCCAATATTTAAAGAGCTGAATCAGTTATTTTCAAATCCTTAAAAGATAAAACCACAATTAAGCAAATCACAAAAGAGGAAATAGGCCGTGGTGGTGCATGCCTTTAATCCTAGCACTTGGGAGGCAGAGGCAGGCGGATCTTTGTGAGTTCAAGGCCAGCCTGGTCTACAGAGTGAGTTCCAGGACAGCTGGGGCTACAGGGAGACCCTGAAAAGACCAAAAAAAAAAAAAAAAAAAAATCAAAATGAAGGAAATAAAATATGCCAACAATTATTTAACCTGGCTCTAAATTAAAATAGAGTTGAAGACATGCACAGGTTGACCAAGATATAAACCAGACTAATGTCTGTTGAGTGAGGTTGCTGTGCAAGAGAAGTAATTGGCATACCTTCCCTGGGAACAGTTTTCACTATCTGTCAAAGAATAATTTTGCATATCGTTAGTCTGGTAATTTAAATCCAAGAATTATTATGAGGAAATAATTCGTATACAATAATATTTGGTTGTTAGCTTATCCCTCAGGCCCAACAATATTTATAACACACATTTATGATAAAGTTTAGAAATAATCTAAACATTTATAGAATTTTAAAAATACATTTATTATACAGCCATCTTCTAGAGTACTATGTTGCCATCAGCTCTGTGTTGTTAGATTATGAATAACTTTTCTCTCATTTACATTTTTGGTATTTTTCAATTTTCTACAATGAATCTATGTTTATTCAGAAAGGAAATATACCCCCCCACACACACATACATCTTTTTGAAGAGCAGTCATGTGATAGTAGCCTTATGGTCTATTTCCTTGAATAATGAAGAACTTTCTAAGACTTGCAGGTGGCTTGAAGAGAAGCAAAAAGGCTCTGTCCAGAGTTAGGTGTTCTGTTAGGGGACTCTACAAAAAGGCTCTGTCCAGAGTTAGGTGTTCTGTTAGGGGACTCTACAAAAAGGCTCTGTCCAGAGTTAGGTGTTCTGTTAGGGGACTCTACAAAAAGGCTCTGTCCAGAGTTGGGTGTTCTGTTAGGGGACTCTACAAAAAGGCTCTGTCCAGAGTTAGGTGTTCTGTTAGGGGACTCTACAAAAAGCCTCCATATATTGGGTGACTTCTTAGAATGGAGAGAATTTAAGTTTCCTTATATGATTTATGATCCATTTATACCAACTGGCTCTAGTTGTTGGTGATGAAGAATCCAGCTGTCTCTTTTATTAAGTAGAGTGCTTTTGTACTGGAAAATGGAATGCTCTTGTTATTTATTAGATCACTGGCTTAAAAGATTCTTTGAGCAAGACCCATAGCTAGAAGTACATTTTACAGTATCATGAGCCAGTAAACATACCTATACATAGGAAACGAAACATCCCAAGACACCCTTCCTATGGCGATGCACTCTGATATTTTCTGCACTGCTGGGTTTTAGTTTATTTATTTATTTATTTATTTATTTATTTATTTATTTAATATGTATGAATGTACTGTCTGCATGTAGGTCTGTGCACCCATGTCCTGCAATGCTGTGGAGGTCAGAAGAGGGCGTTGGATTCCCCTGGAACTGGAGTTAAAGACGGTTCTCAGCCACCATGTGGGTGCTGGGGATAGAACCCATGTCCTCTGCAAGAGCAGTCAGCACTCTTAACTGCTAGGCCATGTCTCCAGCCCTGGTTTTAGTTTTCTAAATGGAGGTTGTAACTTACTAGTTGATTTTCTCAATGTTACTTTGCAACTTACAGGTTGTAAAGCCCTGAACTGGGCCCCCTAGACCTCAACCTCATCCTGTTTGTAGAATTGGTTTGCCAAATTAACGATATTCAAAATTGTAAGTCTTTGACAGCTTTCAAGTTGGTTGGATTGATTAGACTCATCTTGTACTGAATTCTTCTCTGAGACAAGGATCTGGTATATTCTGTCTTTTGGGGCTCAGGATGAGATAGATCCAAAATTCCAAAAATAAAAAAAAATTCATATGCATGGTGATAAGCTCTCCTGTAAAGTTTACAAAATCACTTCAAAACAGTCTTGATCAGTGGTGCTGCCACCACAAAGCACTTGGCTACCTCCCTTGCCTCCCCCTCCATGACCACCCTGAGCAACATTATTACCATAAATAGAGACAGTTTCACTATTGATATGCTATCTAGCACAATATGTTAATGAATGAATTTAAATGAGTAGTTGAATCTGAAAGACTAACTCTAGAAATAACTTGTTGGTACTGAAGAGGCATTCAGAGAAGAGAACAAATCCACCCCCACCTTGTCAAGTATTGGTTGCTGATAGGGTAGGAGTAGACCTCTAATCTTGGGCTTACTGTGGGAGGAAAAGGCTGGAGCCCTTCTTCTAAAGGTGGTAACCTTGGAAATTCTTGATTACAAATAACACTAAAGGTCAAAATAATTCTTGGAAACTTGACATGTACCACAGTCTAGCTAGGAGTAAATAAATGAGTATATTGAGTATCACCGAGAACAAAGTCTGACACACAGTAAGGATGGAGATGAGTGTTGGTTAGCATTAACATGGAAGCAGCATTAGAATTAGAAAAGGACAATATGTTTTAATCAAGCTAAGTGGAAACGTTGGAGGAAAATTCTTTTATGACTTTTGACACCCTTACTGAATTAAGGAGCTTAAAACATTAAAATATTGCGGGGCCTGGTGGCACATGCCTTTAACCCCAGCACTTGGGAGGCAGAGGCAGGCGGATCTCTGTGAGTTCAAGGTCAGCCTGGTCTACAGAGCGAGCTCTAGGCCAGCTGGGAAAAAAATTAAAATATTAAAAAGATGTGGAAGCCCAGTGTAGTGTTCTGAGATAGAGGGCTTTTTCTTTAAAAAAAATTTTTTTATGTGTATGAATGTACTGTCTGCATGTAGGTTTGTGCACCCCTGTCATGCAATGCCTCAGAGGTCAGAAGAGGGTGTTGGATTCTCCTGGAACTGGAGTTAAAGACAGTTCTCAGCCGCCATGTGGGTGCTGGGGATAGAACCCGTGTCCTCTGCAAGAGCAGTCAGCACTCTTAACCACTGAGCCATCTCTCCAGCCCCATAGAGGGTTTTTTTCAGTAGGTGTGCACAGGCAGCCCTGCAGTTCAGAGAAGAGTAGACGAAACTCCAGATCCTAGTGATTATGAGTTTCCTAGTGGTTCACATCAAACACGTGGGAGAACAGCTGGCACATGGTGCATGCTCAATAAATGCTCTCTATTGTCTTTATTGTTATTGTCTCATCATTGATAAAGATCAAGTATGTTCTATTGTTTAGATAGCAAATGCTGTCAAATTACTTGCCTCGGTAGTAAATGTTTCATTTTCTTTGCGGTGGATTGAGACAAAGACTGGCTTTTGCAACTCCTGGATCTACAAACTTTCAGTTTCCAAGAACAAAAACAAATAAGCCAAGTGAGAAGCCAAGTCTTTGCTGAAGAAATTAACAAATGAAATAATATCTTAGAGAAAGTTGTTCTTAAAGGATAAGTCTTACCGATGCAAAAGCACCTGCAGTCCCAGCTACTCCAGAGGTGGAGGAAAGAGGGCCAAGAAAAGTCAGCCTTTAGTGGGCACAGGACTTCCTTTCAGTGGGTGGCAGTGTGATACTTAATGGATGGAAGTCACATCAGACAGACAGTTCTTCAAATGTATTGACCAAGGAGAGGAAACTTTAAGAATGTGTCGATGCCTCCTGAGGGCTCTGTCCCCTTCCCTGCCTTCTTTTCTCCAGTTTTTCTCTGTAATACAAGTTTCCACTCTTGAAATTTATTTCCCTATATATTTTCTTTTCTTCAAAATGTCAACTACTTACTTCATGATAAACTTATCCATTTTGTAAAAACCCAGGACATTATCGTATGTTTTAGCTGGAAACTTCTAGATGTAGTGCCCGAAGCTGGCTTATTAGTGCATCTCCACTGAAGACATTAGAGTATGAGATCCAGCAGGAAGAAATGTTTCTGTGCCTCATTTTATCTGTATGTGAATGTCTCCTCACAAGCTTTCTTTTTCTTGGTGTGGAATCTGTTTCTGTTTAAGTAGCTAGTTATTCTTTGGACAATGAAGAGGATAGCATTTTAATGTTAGAATAGTTTTTTAAATGTATTCATTTTTGCCATAGAAACATGGACATTATTGCTCTATTTCCTCAGACTTATGAGATCGTTTTCTTTTTAGTATCTTATTTTGCTGCGGAAAATTATTATGGATATTATGTGAAGTGACTTTTCTGGTTGCTATTATTCCTTTTCAGAAGCACGGACAGGCGAGATGCTTAGGATGCAATTCTGTCTTGGAAAAATAGCTTCTTTTGGTAACTTCAGTTTGGCAAAAATGTTTCCTAATGAGCTCATTATTTTTCTTAATTTTCTACCACAAATTGTGTAACTATTCTATTAGAAATAAATATTTCAAGTCTTCTAGCAGATTATTGTGTTTTAATTTGCTGAAGGGCCTTTTCATGGTTACATATTTTAGAATGAATAAAATATCACTCTTGTGAAGGCTTTATAGGGATTTACATTTTTCATATGTGTGTGTTAATCATGGAAGATATAAATAATCTTTTTTTTAAACTTCATATTTTAAAGCCTTCTTTAAGTGGGGGTAAAAAGAATGACTCTGAAGTCATTTGGGCATCTGAAGAATTTTGTCTGGAAATTAAAGCCCCCTTCCCAAACCATTTATTTCCAGGCACTTTCAGAGAGAGAGAAAGAGAGAGAGAGAGAGAGAGAGAGAGAGAGAGAGAGAGAGAGAGAGAGAGAGAGAACCTCCACTGTGAACACATTTTCTTTGAAAGATTTTATTTAAATATTTACAAAGTTTCATGTTGAAAAATGATCAGCCTCATGTTCATGGAGAGTGGCTACACTGATTTGCTATCCGACACCCTCTTCTGACCTCCGAGGCATTGCACAACATGGGTGCACAAACCTACATGCAGACAGTACATTCATACACATACAAAAATAAATAAAATAAAAAAACCCAAGAAGTCCTAGTAACATAGAAACATTGGCATTAAAACATGGATTTTCAGGGCTGGAGAGATGGCTTAGCAGTTAAGAGTGCGGACTGCTCTGGCAGAGGACCCGGGTTCGATTCCCAGTGCCCACGTGGCAGCTAGGAACCATCTTTGGGCAAGGCATGGTGGCACATGCCTTTGGTCCCGGTGCTCTCGGGAGGCGGGAGGTGGAGGCAGCTCTGTGGGTTCGGGTCTGACCTGGTCTGTGGAGTGAGTTCTAGGACAGCTGGGCCTATAGGGAGACTGTCTCAATAAAAAGCAACAACAACAACAAATGGATTTTCACTTTTTACAATATTCATAGCCTGACCTCCACATGGCAATTTTATTAGTGGTTATTAGCTTAGATATGTGCCTATAATACCAGATCATTAACATATATTCTTTTCTCCTTTCCTCTATGGGAAATACCCTTTGAAGCCTGTGTGACACAATAATATATATATGTATATACACACATACACACACACACACACACACATATATATATATATATATATATATATATACACATACACACATGTGTGTGCACCTTATTCCTAGGTATATTGCATCTATCACATCTTTCAGATTGGATTATGTACTTATTCTTTTTAAATGGATTGAAAAAATAGTATTTAGTTCATTTGACTTCAAGGAAATATGTCTAAATATAAGTTGTAAGCCATTTAAAATGACTTTGAGATGCAGGTCCAGTTGTTCTGTATTTTTCATCTGCATTCTCTGACATCCGGCAGTGATACCAATCCATAAAGGAACTTTAAAATCTGCCATGTTTCATTAAACTCATTTGTATTTCATTGTAGGTATTTAAATGAATTTAACTGGCCTATATAAGGAAGAACTTCATTTTGTGGATTATAAAATAGATTACATGCTTTTACAATGTTGCCTCAAGGGTGACTTTAATGTAGATATTTTGAACAAGATGACACTAAGGGGCTTTGTGCCAGTGCACTTGTAACATGGGTAATTCTGTTGGTTTTAACTGGGAAGTAAGATTTTTGTCCATTGCTGTACTAAGACATTAGAAAATATATCAAAGATGGTCTAAGACTCCATGTTACAGGAGTTCAAGTCATTAAAATGGTGGCATACACAGAAAAAGCCTTTGACAAAATCCAGCATCCCTTCATGCTTAAAGTCCTAGAGGGAATTGGATTGAAGGGATCATTCCTCAATGTAATCAAAGCCATATACAGGAAACCCATAGCCAATATCATCCTAAATGGGGAAACGACCTTTAAAGGTAGGAACTCAATAAAAATTTAAAAAATAAAAATAATAAAAGGGGCTGGAGAGATGGCGTAGCAGTTAAGAATGCCGACTGCTCTTACAGAGGACCCGGGTTCGATCCCCAGCACCCACATGGCAGCCGAGAACCATCTGAAACTCCAATTCCAGGAGAACTCCAGTTCCAGGGGAATCCGACACCCTCTTCTGACCTTTGCAGCATTGCATGACACGGGTGCACACACCTGCATGCAGATAGTACATTCATACACATACCAAAATAAATAAAAATTAAAAAAAAAAATAAAGGTAGGAATTCGGCAAGGCTGCCCCTGTCACCACTCCTCTTCAATATAGGGCTTGAAACACTTGCTAGAGCAATAAGGCAAGAAAAGGAAATTAAAAGAGTACTAATTGGAAAAGAGGAAGTCAAGCTATCCCTTTTTGCTGAGGATATGATTTTTTACTTAAGGGATGCTAAAAACTCCACCAGAAAACTCCTAGAAACGATTAACAGCTTCAGCAAAGTGGCAGGATACAAAAATGAAAAATCAGTGGCCTTTCTTTACACCAACAAGAAGCAACTGGGGAAGGACTTCAAGGAGACCTTCCCACTCACAATAGCCTCAAAAATAATAAACTACCTAGGAACAAACCTAACCAAAGATACCAAAGATCTCTACAACAAAAATTTTAAACCCTTAAAGAAAGAAATTGAAGAAGACATCAGAAGATGGAAAAACCTCCCATGCTCATGGATTGGGAAAATTAACATTGTAAAAATGTCCATTCTACCCAAACTCTTGTATAGATTTAATGCAATCCCAATTAAAATCCCCAAGAGTTTCTTCACAGGCTTGGAAAAAAAAGTCCTTAAATTCATTTGGAAAAACAAAAGACCCCGAATAGCCAAAACAACCCTGAGTGAAAAGAGCAATACAGGGGGGATCTCTATACCAGACTTCAAACTATACTACAGGGCTATAGTCATAAAAACAGCCTGGTACTGGCACAAAAACAGACCTGTTGACCAATGGAACAAAACCGAAGATCCAAATCTGAGCACATACAATTTCAGCCATCTCATATTTGACAAGGGGGCCAAGAAGCCACAATGGAGAAAAGACAGCATCTTCAGCAAGTGGTGTTGGCAAAACTGGATCACCACTTGTAGAAGAATGAAATTAAACCCCTACCTCTCGCCCTGTACAAAAGTCAACTCCAGATGGATTAAAGACCTCAACGTGAAACCCCAAACTCTGAAGGTGATAGAAGAAAAAGTTGGCAGCAGACTACAAGACATAGGCGTAGGAAAAGACTTCCTAAATCAGACAGCAGCTGCACAAGAATTAAGGTCGACAATTGACAAATGGGACCTCATCAAACTCAAAAGCTTCTGTACATCAAAAGAAACAATCAAGGAAGTGAAGAGAAATCCCACAGAGTGGGAGGAAACCTTCACTGCAGATACATCTGACAAAGCATTGATTTCCAGAATATATAAACTACTCAAAAAACAAAGAAAAAAGAAAACAAATGACCCGCTCAATAGATGGAGCAAAGAACTGAACAGAGACTTCACAAGCGAGGAATTAGAGATGTCTGAGAAACACCTCAAGAACTGCTCAACATCACTAATCATTAAGGAAATGCAAATCAAAACCACTTTAAGATATCATCTTACTCCAGTAAGACTGGCTAGGATCAAGAAAACAAATGATACCAAGTGCTGGAGAGGTTGTGGGGAAAGGGGAACACTCATCCACTGCTGGTGGGAATGTAAACTCGTACAGCCACTATGGAAAGCAGTGTGGAGAACCCTTGGAAGACTTGGAATGAACTTGCCACCCGACCCAGCCATACCACTCCTGGGCATGTACCCTCAAGACTTACGCCACCACAGAGATACATGCACGGCCATGTTTATTTCAGCTCTCTTCACAATAGCAAAGAGCTGGAACCAACCTAAATGCCCCTCAACTGACGAATGGATAGAGAAAATGTGGTACATCTACACAATGGAGTTCTATGCAGCAGTAAAGAAAGACGACATCACGAGCTTTGCAGGAAAATGGCTGGAGCTAGAGGACATCATGCTGAGTGAAGTAACACAGTCCCAGAAAAACAAACGATGAATGGTATCCCTCATCTGTGGATGCTAGTGCCAATTACCTAGTTGTAAGTATTTCTTGTGCACAGCCCCTTGAGCTTTTGTCCAAGTAGTTGGGAGTGATGCATATTGGAAACAACAACAACAACAACAGGAAGGACTGCATCAGAGAATTGACTGAAACAGTGAACTTTTGCTCAAAACAGTCAACTTCCACATGGAGAATTTTGAGAAAGACTGAGAAAGAGATGAAAAGCATGTTTGACAGAATACATGAGCTCTGGTGGGTGGGGGGATAGGGTGGGGGACACGGGTCTAGATTTGATAATCTTGTACAAAATATATATTTAAAAAGTTAAGTACTAAAAAAAATGGTGGCATTATTATGCGATTTAATTGTAATATATCCTGTTGTAGTGGTGCTTGACAGTAGAATATGGTGAAGAGTTGGAGGCAGGAGGACCATGATTTCAAAGCCAGCCTGGGCTCCACATTTGGGCTGGAAAGATGGCTCAGCGGTTAAGGGCACTGGCTGCTATTGCAGAGTACCAAGGTTTGATTCCCAGCACCCACATGGTGGCTAACAACTGTCCATAACTCCAGTTCCAGGGGATCTGATGCCCTCCTCTGACCTCCGTAGGCATTACATCAGCCCCTGATACCTCTGACTGTTTGGGGTCTGTTCCCATTCTTCTGACTTGGAGAGTTCACCTAGAACATTTTTCTTCTTGATTTTATTTTGCGTATGTATGAAAAACAAAGCAAGCCTCAGTTGTGTATTAGCGTTTCCTTTTGTCTTTGGATAGGGGGTTAGCTTCCCATATCTGCTCAATCAGGCATATTGATTAAAGATACATGTAGAAATTATTTATTTTAGCACTTAAAAAGCAACACTCCTGAAATGGTTGATGCTTCCATATATCTAAAAGTATGTAAGTGGTCAAGAGGTGGTTCACAGGTTAAGAGCAACAACTGTTCTTCCAGAGGACCCAAGTTCAGTTCCTAGCACCCACATGGAAGCTAACAACTGTCTTAACTCTAGTTCTAAGGGATCCAGTGCCCTCTTCTGGCCTCCACAGGAATTGTATAACACTGGTGCACATACACTCACAAGCAATACGTTCAAATACATAAAACAGTAATAAAGGTATGCAAGCCTGGTCCCTGTCTAGATGAGCAAGACTAGATATTTATATTCTAAGTCTCTATACATTCTAATGATATAAAATGTTCAACATTAAGTATGAATAACTTCAGTAAAATAGTGGCCTCATCAATTCCATTTTATTTCAAAGCTTCTTAGAATTGAATGTTTTAGTTTAGCCTTCAGAAGGCTTTTGTCAAATGGAAAGTAATTATAAGGGTGATTTTTTTAAGTATCTGGAAGCAGTTGTTTTTGACATGTTTTACTTCCTTTAATTCTAATCATAAACCTGTATTTCTTATGTAGGCTGACTTTTAGTATTATCATTACTTTAAGATGTATTTTATTTATTTATAAGTTTAAATATACAGACTTTAAGTATACAGTTTCTTGCATTTGGACAAATAAACTATAAACCTTTCTGTCATTTCCAAACACTCTTACTATGTTATATACTTGTCATTTCAAATTTTATTTTTTTCCTTACCAGATATTAGAACATCTTACCTGAAATCTGAAAGATCTCCTAGGAAGTCTCCTGCTTCAAATATGGATGATTTCCTGGATTCAACAGATAGAAACTACTATAATAAATTGTGGGCCAGATTTTCATCCCAAAAGTCACCAGTGGTAAGGGAGGGGCAGATGGGGTGAAGTGGTTATCAAATCTTATACCATCTAAGATAAAAATAAGGCTTAATATTTGGAGATTATTAGATTCCTCTAAACTATTCCCTGTCTGGTATAAGCTGAAGTCAGGAGTCTTTTTCTCTCTTTTTACATCTATAGGAATAGTTACTGGCTCTACAAATGGAATTTTCAATATGAAAAACTTAACTTCTTAAGTACCTCTCAGGCTGACAGTGAAAACTCTAGCATTTGACTGTTCTGTTTTTCTATTTTGCAATAGAAAAGCATGGCAGATACGGTACAAACATATATTTCAAGAGAAAACTTGCTGGATGTGGTGGCACATGTCTTTAATCCTAGCACTTGGGAGGCCAGGGAAGATACTGTCTCAAAAAAAGACAAAAAAAATATGTGGCTGAGATGTAACTTTGAATATTTGGGAGTTCAACCTGAGAAATCCACTCAGGGAATCTGAAGTTTATAACACAGCACTATTTACAATGGTCCTGGAACTTTGTCTCAACTCAGTTCTCTGGGAAAATGTAAAAATCAGCTTGCACAGATGTTGAATACAAAATGGGGCCCATGCTTAGCATAGACTATGCTCATTTTCTACATGTAATAACTGTTTATGTGGTGGTCTGGGAATGTGGTCTCTGAAATCATTACAATTACAGAATCTACAGAACTTCTAGTTGTCGACTCTGGTTTTTCTTCCTTAAGGCTGGCCTGTTCTTAGCAAGTAATCACATCATCTTCCAGAGTCAAAACCATAGTCAGTGTTCAAAATGATTTGTAGTCAGCCTCTCATGCTATGGTATCTAGAGACATACCTGACATTCTTCTCTAAGTCTTAACTTTGGAGAGATGTAAGTGTAAGAAATGGAGGTTCCTGTTCTTCTTTCCTGGGGGTTCCCCTGTGCTGTCTCAGCCTGCAGGCCTCTTCCACTCATTCGCTCAAATGCCTTCTCCCACATTCCCAGAAATGTCCCTATATCACTTCAATTCATATTGCTTATTAAGGCAAGAGGATCTAATCATCCCAGCTTCACTTTTCTTTTTTTTTTTTTTTAATATTTTTTATTAATTTTATTTATTTCTGTATGTGTATGAATGTACTGTCTGCATGCAAGTTTGTGCACCCGTGTCGTGCAATGCCACGGAGGTCAGAAGAGGGTGTCGGATTCCCCTGGAACTGGAGTTCTCCTGGAATTGGAGTTTCAGACGGTTCTCGGCCGCCATGTGGGTGCTGGGGATCGAACCCGGGTCCTCTGCAAGAGCAGTCGGCGCTCTTAACCGCTAGGCCATTTCTCCAGGCCCCCAGCTTCACTTTTCAAGGCATCCTGTTCAGGCCTAACTAGACTGAGTAGTCTGTTGTCTCAGGAATGAAGCTAGGGCTACAGACTGGTTTTTTTAGAAGCAGCAGTGTATGTGTGAGCTCTAAGGATGTATAAATAGTATACATTGGTACTGTTGTGCCTGGGTGCAGGAAGTCATATAACCAGAGTAAGTTAAATCTAGAATTCTTCTCCTCCACCAAGATTTATGAGAAATCAAATATCAGTCATTAGAAATGGGGATCACTCCATATTTAAGTTAAGAATCCAAAGGCCTGGGAAATTGCAGAAGGACCTGTGGCCACCAAAGCACATGGTAACCTTGGAGATGCTCCTTCTACAAGGTTCTGAATCCTATTTCAACTGAATGGTTCTGGTTTTCCCCACATTTTCTCCTCACTTACCAGTAGGTTTTGTTTTTTTTCTCTCTAAGCCCTACTCCTGTGATCTTGCCACCCTCCCCCACTTCCCCAGAATGCCAGGTGGGGATGAACAGACAAGTTTTCCCCCAGCATGAGCTGCGATCTCCTCTGTCCATCCAGTTCCAGAGCGTTCAGTTCTCTCCAGGTTAATCTACAGTTTCTTCATCTGCCCTTGAACCCTTGACTTTCTTGAATGATGCGGCTTATTGCTTCTAAGACCTTGGGCTTTCGAGCGCAAGTTCTTAAATCTCCCTCTGGAGCATCGAGTGTCCCAAGTTCCAAACTCTACCACAAGATAGTGGCCAGCCTTATTATTTCATGTGGAGACTGTGCCGGACAGGATCTACCTCATTTCCCAGTGGGGTCATTGTACCCCACACCCTGATTCATGCAGGCAGGAATACACAACTGATTTGCATGCTCTGTCAGTGAGTGTGCCTTCATGGTTTATGTGTCTCTGGTGTATGTAAGCATGTTCAATCAGTATTATATGTTAGAAAACTTTCCGGCCTTTAAGGTAGCTTTTCTCTGCAAAGGCACTAAGGCGCCAGCAATTGAGGGCAAGGGAACAAAGCAGGGAAAACAAACGACCCTCTCAGCTCTTCACTGTAATTCACCCCTCTAACAGTCAGCGTAGAGAAATCCAGAGAGGGGAAGGTGTAATGAAAAGGCAGTGCCTAAGTAGAAGGGGCCATCTTGTCAGTGATAGATGAGGCAGGGGAGCAGGGGTCACAGATCACCTTCCATCTAAGAGTCTTAGGAACTTTCACCTGCCAGTTCTCTCCTTCCCACAGTGCACTTCTCTGGGCCCAGTGTGGAAGTGGAGCTCCCATTGTGTCATATGTTGAGGTTGGCATTTACCATGATGGCAGCAGTGTGGGAAGCCTTGGGCTTCTGGTGTCTCTGTGCCTCTCTGTAGGAGGAGACGGTACACTGCAGCAGGGTGTGTTCATAGAAAGCAAATGAAGCCCCCCAAACTGACATTCCACTTAGAAACTAATGGAAATGCCATGCTGCCTTTCTATAGAGAGCATTTATCATCTAGACAGGGTTTTGTGAGGCCCAGCTCATGCGTCCCTCCCTGCAGTGTGGTAAGGGAGGCCTTACCTTCCTCATGGTCCTTGCTCAGTGTAAGTTTCTAAATATCAGTGGAATGTTTCCGTGGAATGGAGAAGGTATTTACAATGTTCTCTATCAAAAAAAGAGAAAGAAATCAAAGAAAATTATCGAAAAGGAAAAAAAAAAAAAAAAAGCCAGGCATGGTGGTGCACGCCTTTAATCCTAGCACTCAGGAGGCACAGGCAGGAGGATCTTTGTGAGTTCAAGGCCAGCCTGGTCTACAGAGTGAGTTCCAGGATAGCTGGGGCTACAGGGAGACCCTGTCTCAAAAAGACCAACACGCAACTGTGGCTCACATTCCTTCCTCCCCTAAGTAGCACAGTAATAGTAATTTTTTTAAAAACCTAGGAATAAACCCAACAGAGGAAGTAAAAGACCTTTGTGAAAACTTTAAAACATTGAAGAAAAAAATAAAAGACACCGGGAAGATGGAAAGACCCCCCCTCCCCACCCCGTGTTCATGGAATGGTAAAACTAATATCACAAACATGGCTATATTACTAAAAGCAATTTTAGATTCAGTGAAATTTTCATCCAAATCCCAGTGTTGTTCTTCACAGAGTAGGAAAAAAAGCCTAAAATTCACATGGAAACACAAAGACCCCAAAGAGCCAAAGCGATCCTAAGCAGAAAGAGCAGTGCTGGAGACATCAGGATGCCTGATGGCAGAGAATACTATGTAGTCATAGCAACAGAAACGGCAGGGTACTTGCACGCACAAGCACATAAGCCAATGGAAGAGAATGGAGAACTCAAAAGTAAACCCAAGCAGCTAAGCTACAGCCACCTGATCTTTGACAAAGCTGTCAAATGCATGCACTGCATAAAAACCAGCCTATTTAATACATAGTGCTGGGAAAATTGGATATCCGCACATCAAAGAATGGAACTAGAGAGGTAAGGATGTCACTCAGTAGCCTGCATGCAGAGCACGCATCCTCCCGAAGCTCAACCTCCAGCACCACGTAACGCTGGGCATGGCAGCACAGGACTGCAATCCCAGCACTCGGGAGGTGAAGGTAGGAGGGTCAGAAGTTCAAACTCACCTCAGCTGCACAGTAAGCTCAAGGCCAGCTGGACTACATGACACCTTGTCTGAAATTTTTTTTAAAAAGGGTGAAGCTAGATTTCTCTCTCTCAACCTACACAAACGTCTATTCAAAATGAGTGAAGGATATTAAGATGGGAAATTCTGGAACTGATAGGGAAAAATACTTCAAGATATAGACACAGGTATCATCATAGCTTAGGAAGTAATCCCAAAATTGACTAATGGGAGTAAATGAAAGTGAAAAGCTTCTGCACAGCAAAGGAAATAATTACATCCAACGGAATGAGGAGACAAGCACAGACTGGGTAAGAAATCTTCATCAACTATACATCAGTCCAGGTATTTATATCTATACTTGATCTTAGCCAAAAAACCCCAAGAATCAGTAGGATTAATAACTAGAATCTATGAAGAACTCAAAAATTAAATACCCCAACTTTCAGATCATCTAGTCAGTAAATAGGATAGTTAATTGATTAGGGAGTTCTCAAAGAAAAAACACAAATAGGCAATAAATACTTGAAAAAATGTTCTACATCCTTACCTTAGGGAAATGCAAATTAAAAGTATTTTGAGATTCTCCATCAGAATGACTTGTATCAAGAGAACAGATGAGGGGCTGGAGAAATGGCTCGGCACTTAAAAGCACTGACTGCCTTTGCAGAGGTCCTGAGTTCAGTTCTCAGCACCCACATCAGGTGACTCAAGACCTCCAGGTAGATCCAACACCCCTTGCCTCCAAGGGCACTGCACTCATGTGCACGTACCCCCCCCCCAAGGCACACAATCAAGAAATCTTAAAAAGAAAAGAATGGCAGTAATTTGTGGCAAGGATGTTGGTGAAAGGAATCCTTATATATGCCAGCAGGAATGTAAATTGGTACAGCCACTGTAGAAACCAATATGGAGGGTCTCTAAAAATAGCACTACCATATGACCTAACTATATGTCGTAGTTTGTCTTCCATTGCTGTGACAAAACACTCTGACCAACACCAACTTGGGGAGGAAAGGGTTTATTCAGCTTACATCTCCCAGGTCACAGATCATCACTTACGGAGCTCAAGGCAGGAACTCAGGGCAGGAACCTGGAGGCAGGAGCTGAAGCACAGGCCATGGAGGAGTGATGTTCACTGGCTTGCTCTCTACTGGCTTGCTCTCTGGCTCATGCCCAGCCTGCCTTCTTATACTGTCACTGCTCAACAATCAAGACAATACACCACAGATGTGGCCACAGGCCAATCCAATGGAGCCAATTCCCCAACCGAGGCTCCCTCAACCCAGGTGTGTCAAGTTGACACCAAAGCTATCCAGCACAATTGACCCCTTGTCAACTTGACACACAAACACATCACTATTAAACCACCTTTCCAGTTCTTATCCCCAAAGTATGATGTTAACACTAATCACAACCTAAGACAGTACATCCTTAAAAGCCCCACAGTCCTTAAAATGTCCAAACACTTAAAAGTCCAGTCTATTAAAAGTCTCTTAACTGTGGGCTGCTGTAAAATCCAAAACAAGTACTGTCTTATTTCAAAGGGAAGAATCAGGCACTCTCAAACAAAACCTAAGTCCAGCAAGTAGCTCAAGGCTGGACACCTGGGATTCACTCACGATCTTCTGGGCTCCAAAGGGTCTCGGCAGCTCCCCCTCTCCGACTCTGCCGTCCGTGGCACACTCATCTCGCAGGCCCAGGCCGACTCCATTCTACACCTACCGCTGCTCTTGGTGGTCGTCCCAGGGTACCGGCATCTCCAAAAAGCTGGGGTCGCTACTGAAACTGAGGCAGCACCTTCACCAATGGTCTCTTCTGACCTCTCCTGGTGCAAAGCCTCAGCTTCTCTCCATGACCCCTGCAATCCTGGGGTCTTCACAGCAACCGAGGTGCACTTCCACCAATGGTCTTTCCTGACCTCTCACAGTGCCAAGCCTCGGCTGCTCTCTGTGACCCCCTCAAATTTCAACACCGGAACCATATAGGAGACTCTTACACGTTACCAAGTCCGGCTTCTGGCTCGAGATGGAGGCTCAGGCCCTTTCTGGGTCACAGCTTCTGTGTGCTGACCTTGAAGATATTCTCCCCAGAAGATTTCACCTCAGTGATGCTGGTCTCTTGTTACTTACAGCTGATTTTTCAGCCCCAGCTAACCAGCATCAATTGCCCCAGTACCACAAAAGTTTCACTTCAGGTTCTGGTCTCTTGTTACTTACAGCTGATTCTCCACAGCCCCAGCTGACCAGAACCCACAGATTACACAGTCCTGATGATCTCTGCTCTCCTTTGAAACTAGAAACTTCACAAGCCAGGCCTCCATCTTCTACAACTCCTTCAGCAAAACTGCTCCAAGCTCCACAGCAACAATCTTTAAGCATTCAATGATCTTCCCAGCCCAAAGTTCCAAACGCCTCCACAATCCTTCCCCAAAACACCAAGGTCAGGTCTGTCACAGCAATACCCCACTTGTCTGGTACCAATTTCTGTCGTAGTTTGTCTTCCATTGCTGTGACAAAACACTCTGACCAACACCAACTTGGGGAGGAAAGGGTTTATTCAGCTTACATCTCCCAGGTCACAGATCATCACTTAGGGAGCTCAAGGCAGGAACTCAGGGCAGGAACCTGGAGGCAGGAGCTGAAGCACAGGCCATGGAGGAGTGATGTTCACTGGCTAGCTCTCTACTGGCTTGCTGCTCTGGCTCATGCCCAGCCTGCCTTCTTATACTGTCACTGCTCAACAATCAAGACAATACACCACAGATGTGGCCACAGGCCAATCCAATGGAGCCAATTGCCCAATCGAGGCTCCCTCAACCCAGGTGTGTCAAGTTGACACCAAAGCTATCCAGCACACTATAGTAGCTTAGATACAGACCAGAAGCATTCAACGCAGCATTCTACAGAGATTACATATACCTACTTATTGCTGCATGATTCACGAGAGCCAAGATACGGACCCAGGCTAGACGTCCATCAAAATATGAGGGAAGGGGTCATGAACATGTGGTGTAAACACACAATGTAATTTTATTCAGCTGTAGAGAGGAGTGAAATGATGGTGTTTGTAGGAACAACCATTGATCTGAGGGTCATCATGTTAAGCAAAGCAAGCAGACTCAAGACTTAGACAAATATATTGCATGTTTCCTTTCATGGAGAGGGTAGTGGAATGTGTGTGTCATGAAAGCAAAAGGGGGACTATTTGGGGCAAGGAAAAGGGGGACAAGGGGGACAAGGGGCCGAGAGAGGACAGTGGGGAAGAAATAAAAACCAAATACATAAAAACGTCATAATGAAACCCATTTCTTTGTATACTAATCCTAACTTAATTTAAAAAGAGAAGAAAGTAAATATAGCTTAACAGAGACTGGAAAGAAAGAGAAACAGGAAAGCCCTTGACAGTGACAGACAAAGTAGAAAGTTCCATCTCTACTTGTTTTGGGGTAGGTTTTTTTATTGTTCCTCTACAACAAATTTCCTACTTATCTCAAAGATTGCATTCCTTCTCTCCGGATCAAGCTCACCTCAAAATTCATTATTCATTTAGTGTTCTGCTCTATCTTGGCTACAGTTTGGCTATAGTGTATGAGTGCATGTGTGTTCAGGTGTGGTTGAAGATAATAGGGACAGTTTTGCTTGTGATGATGGAGGCTGATTTGATTCTTAGTAGTTGAATGTGCACATGTCACTATCAGCTGGTTCCTTAGTAGTTGAATGTGCACATGTCACTATCAGCTGGTTCAGTTTATGTTTAAGTGTGTACCTATGATTGGTCCTTACCTCTGTCATTATTTCACTATTGGCTCTTTGATCTAAGACTCCAGATGTACTTGCTCATGTGATAGTCTCACCACCTACTAGGTGATCTACTATGAGATGCCATTTTCTCCTCTGTGCTGTAGTGATAATAGTTACCTTACAGTCCCTTAATGTCATTGCATTAAATGTGTAGGAAGCTTCTTTTTTATTTTTATTCTTTGTATTGAATTGTGTATTTTCTACATAACATCTTGATCAATCTTAATCACCTTTATAAAACCCCTTCTCCAGCACCCTCCCTCAGCATCCCCCCTCCAGAATTCATACATTCTGTCATTTGTGTTAAGGCCTATAAAAATTATCGATTTATAAAACAAATGTCAGTTGTTGCTATGGTGATGATGTTTGGGCAGGGATTGAGGAAGGGTTAAGGCCTTCAGCTCAACTCTTTTGAAACAACAGGTATTTTTTTCTAGGGAATTATCCACATCATTGTATCATAATGAGCCTTCACATCCATGAGTGGTTTATTAGATTTCCACTTCCACCCATAGCAGGCTTGGCAATTTTGATAAATTCTCCTACCTAAGATAATTAGAAACTCTAGATTAAAAAAAAATCTATTTCACTGGGCGTGGTGCCCCACACCTTTAATTCTAGCACTTGGGAGGCAGAGGCAGGTGGATCTTTGTGAGTTCAAGGCCAGCCTGGTCTACAGAGTGAATTCCAGGATAGCTGGGGCTACAGGGAGACCCTGTCTCTAAAAGACGAAAGAAAAAAATTACTTGAAGGTACCAGAGAACAAACAGAAGTATGGAAAATTATCTAGCCAAGAATTGGGGAAAGGCGATCCTGAGAGGTGAGTCAGGTGCCAGAGACCAGTTTTCTCCTTGGGCCTTTGCCAGTTAAGATAAGCTTGGTTGAAGGTTGAATTGACTCTGTTGACATTCCTGTGGAACTAAAACAGTAGCACTGAAGTCTGAGGTCCACCAAGAAGCAAAACCTAGTGATCCGGCCTTGGAGAAGTGGGGACGAGGAAGTATACAGGACTTCATAGGTTCTATAACTTAGGCACTCTTGTTCTGAAAGCACATCCGTCCACTTCCAACAAGATGTCTCCAGAATTTATTTCATCTTACACATGACAGTTTATCAGTCAGGGAACCAGGGCAGGAACTCAAGCAGGAAGATGGAGGCTGGAGCTGAAGCACAGGGCATGGAGGACCGATGCTCACTGGCTTACTTCCTTTGGCATGCTCAGCTATCTTTCTTAGACATCCAGATCCTGCCTGCCCAGGGATGGCACTGCTCACAGTAGCCTGAGCTCTTCTGCATCTATTAAGAACTGAGAAAATGCCGAGCGTGGTGGCGCACGCCCTTAATCCTAGCACTTGAGAGGCAGAGGCAGGAGGATCTCTGTGAGTTCAAGGCCAGCCTGGTCAACAGAGTGAGCTCCAGGCCAGCTGGGACTAAAGGGAGACCCTGTCTCAAAAATACCAAAAAAAAAAAAAAAAAAAAGAACTGAGAAAATGTCTCCCAGACATGGCCACAGGCCAGTAGAGGAAATTCATTAACTGAGGTTCCCTCTTCCCAGACATCTCTAGTTTGTCAAGTTGACAAAAACTAATTAGCATGCCAAGAATGAAAGGAGATTGGAAAACATACATTAAAAAAAAAATAACAGAATCGACAGATATCAGAAATAAACCTACAAGACTTCCCAATATTGGAGCCATCAAGTACATATTTTGAAACCTTCACATTTTAATGACTGTACTTAGCATATCCAAAATACAAAATAAAATTGGCAATTTCACAAAAAATGGAGATAATAAAGTATAAGTGGAAATTATAAAACCTGGGGGCAGAGAATAGTAACTGAAATTAATGCCCAATTAAATACACCTGAAGATAGAATTATTAGACAGGAAAATTAATAAGAAAATAGAAATTGTAGACATGTCAAGGTACTGTGAAAGGAAGGATACTTAAAGCTGTTAGTGAGAAGCTCTACAGTGTTGTCGAATCTTGAAAGGAGATACAAGAAAATGAAACAGAAGCCATATTTTCAGGGATAAAGGAGAAAATGTTCTAACCCTGATAGAAGTCATCAAACTCTAGATTAAACACGTCTTAAAAACCAGGTTAGACGCACATTTGTATTGATAACATACTACACTAAGAAGAAAGATTTTTTTTTAAACTCTTAAAGAACAATCAGAGGGGGGAAAAAAGATTATTTTCCAAGGTGTAACAGCTGGGTTGACATCAGCTTTGCAAAAGAAGTCATGAAAGAAAATCTTTAATTTGGTAAAAATTGTTGCTAACCCAAAGTTTTGTGCCCAGTGAAATATTCTTCGAAATGGAGATTGTGATGGTTAATCCTGGGTGTGAACTTGACTGGATTGGGGATGAACAAATATGTGAAAGAGATCTTCAGACTGGATTATCTCAAACCGGATGACCCACCCTAAATGTGGGTGTTACCTTCTGAAGGCAGCCACTGTAAAAGGCCATGGCAGACAGAGCTGGTCCCTTTTTACTGCGGTTTGCCTTCTCTCTTACTGGTGAGTTTGTCTTGCTGCTGTGATCAACTCTTTGGGTTCCAGCGTAGACTGAGACAGCCAGATCTCCCGGCCTTCAGCACCGGATTGGGACTACTGAGACACCTAGCCTCGTGGACTGAGCAACTGCCTGGATTCTCAGCCTCTCCAGAGTGGCACGGCTATTGTTGGACTCCTTGGACTCTATCCCATTTTATATATAATTAAAAAAAAGATAGTAAATACATAGCTTTGAACCTAATTGGGAAAGGGAATGGAATGACAGATAATGCCACAGTACTAGGCAGTTCTAGCCAAGGCCACACCAAAGAAGTGTGAAGTAAATGGTGTAAAGTTTAGAAACAATTAATGCATTTGATGAACCTATGAGATATGGAATCAGTATATAAAATACATTGAACAAGAGTAATGACGGGGACGCAAGGAAGCAGCACGGTGTCGTGGACGCCCCAGGCGCACATGGCGCCGCAGGGCGGGGCTGGAGTTTTTCATTTAGCAAAAGGTAGTAATTTACACTCNAAAGAGGAATGCCTTATATTTGGCCATCAGGGAAATGTAAATATTGGTATTGGTACAAAAAAAGCCACGTGTAGAAACCAATAAATGGAGGGTCTCTGAAAAATAGTCACTACCGAAAATGACCTAACTAATATGTCGTAGTTGTCCCTCCATTTTCTGTGACAAAAACACTCTGACCAACACCAACTTGGGGAGGAAAGGGGTTTATTTAGCTTATATCTTCTGGGTCATAGTTCATTTCTGAGGGAGCCCAAGGTAGATATTCGGGGCAGGAACCTGGAGGTTCCTGGAGGCAGGAGCTGAAAGGCAGGCCATGAAGGAATGCATGTTTCACTGGCTTGATGTTCACTGGCTTGCTCTCGACTGGCTTTTTGCTGCTCTGGGCTCATGCCACCAGCCCTGCCTTCTATAACTGTCACTAACTGCCCTCAACAATCAAGACAATACAACCACACCACAGATGTGGGGCCCACAAGGCCAATCCAATGGAGCCAATTGCCCAACCGAGGCTCCCTCCCAAAACAACCCAGGTGTGTCAAGTTTTGAGAACCAAAGCTGATCCAGCACCAATTGAACCCCTTGTCAAACTTTGAAACACACAAACAACATCACTTTTAAAAAAACCACACAACCTTGCCAGTTCTTATCCCCAAAATATGAATGTTTTAGACAATGATCACAACAACCCTAAGACAGTACAACCTCAAAAGCCCTACAGTTTCCTTAAAATGTCCCAAACACTTAAAATTTCACACAGTCCCCTATTAAAAGTCTCTGGCTTGAAACTTGTGGGCGCCTGTTAAAATCCAAAAATTCCAAAACAAGTTACTGGTCGTATTTCAAAGGGAAGAACAGGCACACTCAAACAAAACAACCTAAAGTCCCCAGCAGAGTAGCTCAAGGTTGGACACTTGGGATTCACTCACTATCTTGTGGGCTCCAAAGGGTTTGGGAAGCTCCATTTCTCTGGTTCTGCCATCCACAATACACAGAGCTCAACTCAAAGGTCCGGGAAGTCTCCATTCCACACCTTATTCTGCTCTGGGTAGTCATTCACTGATCCTTGTATCTCCAAAAAGCTGGGGTCCCGACTGAAACTGAGGCAGCACCTTCCCCAATAGTCTCTTCTCCTTGATGACCCTCCTCCTGGGGGCAAAGGCCCTCAACTTCTCTCCATGACCCCTGCAATCTGGGGTCTCCACTGCAAATCGAGGTGCCAACTCCACCAATGGTCTTTCCGGACCTCTCACAGTGCCAAGCCTCGGCTGCCTCTGTGACCCCCCTCAAATTTCAACACGGAACCATATAGGAGACCCTTACCACGTTTTTACGAAGTTCCCGGCTTTTTTTGTCTGGGCTTCCAAGATGGAGGCTGCAGGCTCCCTGCTTGGGTCCCCACAGCTTTCTGTGTGCCCTGTGAGTGGTTGTCTGACCTTTGAATATATTCTCTCTCCCTACCTCCCCAGAAAATATTTTACCACAGTGATGCTGTCTCTTGTTACTTTACAGCTGATTTTTCAGACCCATCTAACCAGCATCAATAGTCCCAATACCACAAAAGTTTTCCACGTTCAGGTTTTTTCTGGTCTTTTTGTTACTTCCAGCTGATTCTCCACAGCCCCAGCTGACCAGCAACCACAGAGTATTATACAGTCCTGAAAATGATCTCTGCTCTCCTTGGAAACTAGAAACTTCAAAAGACAGGCCTCCATCGTCTACAAAACCTTCAGCAAAACTGCTCCAAGCTGCACAGCAACAAAACAATCTTTAAGCATTCCAATGATCTTCCCAGCCAAAAGTTCCAAACGCTCCCACAATCTTCCCCAAAACACCAAGTCAGGTCCCACCTGTCAACAGCAATACCCCACTCTTGTCTGGTACCAATTTTTCCCTTTTCCTGTCGTAGTTTTGTCCTTCCATTGCTGGTGCAAAAAAACACTTCTGAACCACACCCAACTTTGGGGAGGAAGGGTTATTTTTCAGCCTTACATCTTCCCCCCAGGTCACAGATCAATCACTTAGGGAGTTCAAGGCAAGAACTCAGGGCAAGAACATGGAAGCAGGAAGCGGGAAGCCAACAAGGGCCATGGAGGGAGTGGATGTCACTGGCTAGCTGCCTCTACTTACAGGGCTTGCGGCTCTGGCCTCAGCCCAGCCCCTGCCTTCTTTTTATAAAACTGTCCAACTGCTCCAACATCAGACACAATACAAAACCACAAAGAATGTGGCCACAGGCCCCCAATTCCAAAGTGGAGCCAATTTTGGCCCAATCGAGGCTCCCCCCCTCAACCCCAGGTGTGTCAAGTTGGCACCAAAGCTATCCAGCACACTATAGTAGCTTAGATACAGACCAGAAGCATTCAACGCAGCATTCTACAGAGATTACATATACCCTACTTATTGCTGCATTATTCACAGAGAGCCAAGATAACGGGACCCAAGGCGAGACCTTCCATCAAAATATGAGGAAAGGGTTCCATAGACATGTTGGGGTGTAAACACCACAATGTAATTTATTTCAGCTGGTAGAGAGGAGTGAAATGAAATTGGTTGTTTGGTGAGGAACACAACACCATGATCTTTGAGGGGTTCATCATGTTAAGCCAAAGCAAGGCAGACGCCAAGACTTTAGAAAAATAAATATGGCAATGTTTTTTTCCTTTCATGGAAGAGGGTAGTAGGAAATGTTTGGTGTGTCATGAAAGCAAAGGGGGAATATTTTGGGGCAAGGAAAGGGGACAAGGGGGGCAAAGGGGCCGAAAGAGAAGACAAGTGGGGGAGAAATAAAAAACTCAAATTACTAAAAACGTCAAATAAAGGAAACCCATTTTTCTTTTGTAGATACTAATCCGACCTTAATTTAAAAAAAAAAGAGAAGAAAGTAATATAGCTTAAAACAGAGACTTGGAAAGAAAGAAGAACAAGGAAGCCCTTGAAACAGTTGAAAACAGACAAAGGTAGAAAGTTGTTTCCATCTTACTTTGGTTTTTTTGGGGTAGGTTTTTTTTTTATTGTTCCCTCGTAACAACAAGTTCTACTATCTCAAAGATTTGCATTCTCTCCTCCGGATCAAGCCCACCCTAAAATTCATTAATTCATTTAGTGTTCTGCTCCCTAAGCCCTTGGGCTAACAGTTGTTGTCTATAAGTGTATGCGGGGCATGGTGGTGTTTTCAGGTGTGGTTGAAGATAATAGGGACAGTTTTGCTTGTGATGATGGAGGCTGATTTGATTCTTAGTAGTTTTGAATGTGCACAATGTCCACTATCCAGCTCAGCTGGGTTTCCTTAGTAAAAGTTGAAAATGTGACATGTGCCCCAACTATCACTGGGGTTCACAGTTTTTTGATGTTTAAGTTTGGGGTGTAAACCTATGAATTGGTCCTTACCTCTCTGTCATTATTTTTTCACTAATTGGCCTTCTTTGATCTACGACTCCAGATGTACTTTTGCTCATGATCGTCCCTCACCACACCTACTAGGTTGAAATTCTACTTATGAAGATTGCCATTTTTTTTTCCTCCCCTCCTGTTGCTGTAGGGATAATAGTTTTTTTACCCTTACCTTAACAGTTCCCTTTAATGTCATTTATTGCCATTGTAAAGTGTAGGACAGCTTCTTTTTTTTATTGTTTTATCTTGTTATTGAATGTGTATTTTGTGTATTTCACATACACAATTTTGATCAATCTTAATCACCTTTATAAACCCCTTCTCCAGCAACCCTCCCCTCAGCAGTCCTCACCCTCCCTCCAGCAATCCTTATACATGTCTGGTCATTTGTGTTTAAGAAGTAAAGGCCCCACGATAAAAATTATCGATTTATAAAACAAATGTCAGTTGTTGCTATGGTGATGATGTTTGGGCAGGGATTGAGGAAGGGTTAAGGAAGGCATTTCAGCACTTCAACACTCTTTTTGAAACAAACAGGTAAATTTTTTTCAGGGAATTTTATCCCACAAATCATTTATCATCATGAGCCTTCACATCCATGAGTGGTTTATTAGATTTCCACTTCCACCCATAGCAGGCTTGGCAATTTTGATAAATTCTCCTACCTAAGAAGAATTAGAACCTCTAAGATTTAGGAAAAAAATCTATTTTTTCCACTGGGCCGTGGTGCCCCAAACCAAACCTTTAAGTTAAGCACTTGGAGGCAGAGGCAGGTGGATTCTTTGTGAGTTCAAGGGCCAGCTGGTCCACAGAGTGAATGTTCCAGGGATAACGCTGGGCTACAGGGAGACCTGTTTACTCTAAAGACGAAAGAAAAAAAATTAACTTTGGAAGTACCAGAGAACAACAGAAGTATGGAAAATTATCTAGCCAAGAATTGGGGAAAGGCGATCCTGAGAGGTGAGTCAGGTGCCAGAGACCAGTTTTCTCCTTGGGCCTTTGCCAGTTAAGATAAGCTTGGTTGAAGGTTGAATTGACTCTGTTGACATTCCTGTGGAACTAAAACAGTAGCACTGAAGTCTGAGGTCCACCAAGAAGCAAAACCTAGTGATCCGGCCTTGGAGAAGTGGGGACGAGGAAGTATACAGGACTTCATAGGTTTTTCTTATAACGTAGGCAAAAACTCTTGTTCTTGAAAAGCACATCTCCCGTCCACTTTTCCAAACCAGAGGTTCTCCCAGAATTTTTATTCATCTTACACAACATGCAGTTTTTCATCAAGGGAAGCCAAGGGCAGGAACTCAAGGCAGGAAGATGGAGGTGGGAGCCCTGAGGCAACAGGGCATGGAGGAACCGATGCCTCACGGGCCTTTTTACTTCTTTTTTTGGCCAAATGCTCAGCTAATCTTTTCTTAGAAAGAATCTTTCTTTAGACATCCCCAGATCCCCTGCCCTGCCCCCAGGGAAAAATGGCCACTACTGCTGCGCCCACAGGAGCCTGAGCTCTTCTTTCCCTGCCCATCTATAAGAAACTGAGAAAAAATGGCCGAGCGTGTTGGGCACGGCCCCTTTAAATCCTAAGCACTTGGAGAGGCAAGAGGCAGGAGGATCTTTGTGAGTTCAGGCAGATCTCTGTGAGCATGAGTGCCAGTCTGGTTTACAGAGTTAGCTCTAGGCTAGCTGGGACCTAAAGGGAGACCCCTGTTCTCCCAAAAAATACCAAAAAAAAAAAAAAAAAAAAGAACTGAGAAAAATGTCCGCCCAGACATGCCACAGGACCAGTTAAAGGAAATTTCCTTAAATGAGGTTCCCTCTTTCCCAGACCTCTCTAGTTTTTGTTCAGTGTTTTGACAAAACTAATAGCGATGCCAAGAATGAAAAAAGGAGATTTGAAAAACTAACATTAAAAAAAAAATAACAGAATCGACAGATATCAGAAATAAACCTACAAGACTTCCCAATATTGGAGCCATCAAGTACATATTTTGAAACCTTCACATTTTAATGACTGTACTTAGCATATCCAAAATACAAAATAAAATTGGCATTTCACAAAAAAATGGAATCATTCAAGATATAAGGTGGAATTAAAAACCTGGGGGCAGAGAATAGTAACTGAAATTAATGCCCAATTAAATACACCTGAAGATAGAATTATTAGACAGGAAAATTAATAAGAAAATAGAAATTGTAGACATGTCAAGGTACTGTGAAAGGAAGGATACTTAAAGCTGTTAGTGAGAAGCTCTACAGTGTTGTCGAATCTTGAAAGGAGATACAAGAAAATGAAACAGAAGCCATATTTTCAGGGATAAAGGAGAAAATGTTCTAACCCTGATAGAAGTCATCAAACTCTAGATTAAACACGTCTTAAAAACCAGGTTAGACGCACATTTGTATTGATAACATACTACGCTAAGAAGGAAAGATTTTTTTTTTTTAAACTCTTTAAGAACAATCAGAGGGGGGAAAAAAGATTATTTTCCAAGGTGTAACAGCTGGGTTGACATCAGCTTTGCAAAAGAAGTCATGAAAGAAAATCTTTAATTTGGTAAAAATTGTTGCTAACCCAAAGTTTTGTGCCCAGTGAAATATTCTTCGAAATGGAAGATTGTGATGGTTAATCCTCGGGTGGAACTTGACGGATTGGGGATGAGACAAATATGAGAAGATGATCCTTCAAGACTGGATTAATCTCAAAACCGGGATGACCCACCCTATATGTGGTGTTTACCTTCTGAAGGCAGCCATATAAAAAGCCATGGCAGACAGAGCTGGTCCCTTATTTCCTTTGCGCGTTTGCCTCTCTCTACTGGTGAGATTTGTCTTGCTGCTGTGATCAACCGCTTTTTGGGTCCAAGCGTTAGTACTGAGACCAGCCAGATCTCCCCGGCCCCGTTCAGCACCGGGTTGGACTACTGAGACACCAAGCCTCGTTGGAACTCGAGCAACTGCCTTGGATTTTCTCAGCCCTCCAGAAGGCACGGCTATTGTTTTGGACTCCTTGGGACTCTATCCCATTTTATAATATATATATATATATATGATATATGATATATATATATATATATATTATAGAGAGAGAGAGAGAGAGAGAGAGAAGAGAGAGAGAGACAGGACAGAGAAGAGACGAGACAGAGAACAGAGGAGAGAATTTCATATTGCTTTGATTCTGTTTCCTTTAAGAACCCTGACTAATACAAAAGTGAACTAAAGATATATTCCCAGACAAGAAAACGGAGCACCTGTCGTGGAGGACCTACATAAAAGGAAACAGAGAACTTTCTTTAGACAACAAAGGAAAAATGATCTAAAGTGGTAAAGATTGTAGAGATGCTGTTCCCCTGTGAAAAGCATGGAGAGGCAAGAGAACAGTAAATTACATTAGTGATAAAAAAGAGGATGTGGTGTAACTTCCGGGCCAGAGAGAACTGGCTCAGTGTGTAAACGGACCGCCCCTTGAGATTGCCACCAGGCCCCTGGCCAGTTGAGTTTGGGTCCCGCAGAGCCCACATTCTGGGAAAGAAAAAAAAAATGATCCCTACAGGTTTGTCCCCTGACCTCCACAAGCAATGCTGTGGATGCAGGTGGTATGCTAACAGCCACCTGTTAACTCCAGTTCCAGGGATCAGACACCCACTTCTGGCCTTTGTGGGCAATGCACACAATGGACGCACTTATTTCATGCAGGCACAACACCATCACATAAAATAATAATAAAAATTAAAAAAAATATTTTGACTATAATTGAAATATTTTTCTTTTAAAAAATAAGAATCCAATTAAAATATTTAATATATAACTTCTCATTTGGTTGGTACTAACAGTTTATTAACCAAGTCCCATGAAGGACCTCCCTAAATAGAGATGCAATGTCCTAAGAATTCTTGTGTCTGAAGTCTATATAGAGGGCAAATGTAATAACATTAGCTTATCAGACTGATAACTCAAGGACACTTATTTTGACCTCTAGGATATCACCAAAAAAAGATTAGTATGGGGCTGGAGAGATGTCCTAGGCGGTTTAAGAGCACCAACCGCTCTTACAGTGGACCCCGGGTTTGATCCCAGCACCCACAGGTGGCCCGAGAACCGTCTGAAACTCCAATTCCAGGAGAAACTCCAGTTTCCAGGGGAATCCGACACCCCCTCTTCTGACCTCCGCGCATTGCACGAACAAAACGGGTGCACAAACCTTGCATGCCAGCAGTACATTCCTACACATACAGAAATAAATAAAAATAAATTAAAAAAAAGATTAGTAAATACATAGCTTTGAACCTAATTGGGAAAGGGAATGGAATGACAGATAATGCCACAGTACTAGGCAGTTCTAGCCAAGGCCACACCAAAGAAGTGTGAAGTAAATGGTGTAAAGTTTAGAAACAATTAATGCATTTGATGAACCTATGAGATATGGAATCAGTATATAAAATACATTGAATTTCAATAGAAAAGTAGTAATTTACACTCATTTGATCAACTTGATTGAACAAACAACCTGTCACCCCCCACTGAATGGTGGGACTGTGGGGGTTTGGGCACAACAGTCTGTAGATTGGTTTTGCACGAAGGATGCTTATACTCATGGATTATCACTTATAGCTAAAAAATGAAAAAAAAACCTGAAAGTGCAGGACAGTTATGGCAGAATACATGATCTGGGATGGGGTGGGGGTGGGGGGGAAGGGAAAGGGAAATATGCCTGATCTGAATTGGAAAATGATGTAAGAAATGCACAAACCACCAATAAAAATTAAATTAAAAAAATAAAAATAAAATATATTTAAAATTAAAAAAATTTCTTTTTAAAAAATAATTTTTTGACCTGGGGCACGCCTTTAATCCCAGCAATGCCTCAGAGGCCAGAAGAGGCACTGGATTTCCTAGAACAAGTTACAGAAGATTGCTAACTGCCACCTGGGGGCTGGAAGCCAAACCTGGGTCCTCTGCAAGGGCAGCAAGTGCTCTTAACCTCTGAGCCATCTCTCTGGCCACTTAAAAATATTTTTCAGTAGAATCTAAAGTAGTCAAGAATATATCTGATTAAAAGGTATATGATACCTCTAATAGAAAAATATTTTATTTAGAAAAATAGGAGAACTAAATAAATGAAGGACTAGATCACATTATGAATTGCAAGAACTGATAGTGTGTAAATGTCAGCTTTCTTCACAATCTATGGATTTAATGCAATCCAATCAAAAATCCTCACAACTCTTTGTAAAGATTGACAATTTCATGTTAATATTTGTATGATAGATGTATGAGTAGACTGAATAAGATCCCATAACAAATGAATGTGCGTGTGGAAATTAACTTACTGCTGGGCAGTAAGAAGATGAAGCTTTTTATACAACATTAACTAGATACAGACTAAGGTGTATAATACGTATATGCAAAAATCAAAACAACACTTATAAAAGATAATGTAAGAGAATTTTATGACCATGACATGGTAAATAATTTATTAAATAGAAATACAAAAGTAGTAATTATAAAGGAAAAATTTTGTAATATTGAAATACATTAAAATTAAGAACTTCTGGGCTGGCTGCCAAGCCTGAAGACTCAAGTTCAATTCCTGGGACCTACGTGAGGGAAAGAAAGCCAACTCCCCAAAACTGTCCCTGACCTCCACATGCATACCTTGGAATCTCTCTGTCTCTCTGTCTCTGTCTCTCTGTCTCTGTCTCCGTCTCTCTCTCTCTCTATGTGTGTTCCCCTGTCCTCTCTCTCCTGCTTTCTCTCCCCCTCCCTCATTCACACACATAAAATAAATGAATAAATAAATGAAATAAAATGTTTTTAAAAATTAAGAAGTTCTGTTAACAAAAGTGGCATTATATTTTGAAAAAGTAAGCCATACAAAGAAGATATTTGCAAAGTATAACTGATGAAAGTGTTTGTATACAGAATATATAAAAGAACTCTTATAAGTTACTAAGAACAAAACAATACATAGGAAAATTCCCAACTCCTCTTACAAAAGCAAGTTCCTAGGTGCCCAGTGATGTTATGAGATACATATAAAACCTCAGGACAGTGGATAATCATAATGAGATATCTCTAAGAACAAACTAAAAAGTGCTAAAATTATAAAATGGACTTTTAAAATATGCCAATGAAAATTCTTAGAAGACAGTTGGTAGGAGTTTAAGTGGCATACTTCAGACAGGAGTTGTGCTTATTTACTAAAGTGGGACATACACATGCCCTGTGCCTCAGGCATAGTATTCCTGAATATGTTTTAAGTAAAGAGAGAAGTATATACAATAAAAGGTATGCACAAGAATGTTTATAATAGCATTATTCATTGTAGTCCTAAACTGGAAATCCCAATAGGTAAAATGTTGACTATTTATATAATAAAATATACAATAATGTGAATGAATAGACTTAATTGTGTTTCTTCCAAACATACTGTTGAACCCAAGAATGCTACCTGGTTATACTACCTGATTCCATTTATATACAACTAAAAAAATAAGATAATACTAAGCCATGATACTTAAGGATGCAAGTTTGGGTGCTAAACCTCTAAAGACAAAGTTGTTATTGTAAAAGTCAGAGAAAGACAATTGGTAGTGGTGTTGAGGATTTAGCTCCATTGGTAGAGCACTTGCCAAGCAAAGGTAAGGGTCCGAGTCAGTGCTCAGCTCTGGAAAAGGAAGTGGTAATGGCTGAAAAGGATCTTGAGAGACTTGGAGGCTTGAGGGATGCTGACAGTTGTGTGGGGGGCTTGGGAGACTACATGGTGTAGTGGAATGGGTGTCATATTTCTGTTCACTTTAACCTACTTGGATCGAATAGTATTTCCCCAGGACTGCAACTTGAAAACCAAGTTCACACTACGAAGCAGGGATCCAGGGGTGAGGCAGATGGCCCCCGAATTTACAGAGCCAATGTAAGGCCTTTTTTAAAATTCACGTTGATGGGACTGGAGAGATGGCCTAGCGGTTAAGAGCGCCGACTGCTCTTGCAGAGGACCTGGGTTCAATCCCCAGCACCCACATGGCAGCTGAGAACCATCTTTAGCTCCAGTTCCAGGGGAATCTGATGCCCTCTTCTGACCTCTGCGGCATTGCACAACATGGGTGCACAAACCTTCATGCAGACAGCACATTCATACACATACAAAATAAATAAAGTTAAAAAAAAAGGTAGCAGAAGACATTATTTAATTAAAAAAATAAAAAGAAAATTCATGTTGAGGGCTGAGGGCAGTGCATATCTAGTTCTTTCTTTTGAGCATCAAATGGGCTGAAGAGCATGGGTCCCCCTCAGAGCCACCAACTCTCGAAGGACTGATGCTTGATGCTTTTGCTCATTCCTTGGATCCTTGGAGGTTTATTCTAGAACCCAAATGGCTTGCTTTGTTAAGCAGAAATGACCAAGAGTTTCTTTACTCCCCAAATCTAGACAAAAATCTGCTAGCATTATGTCTCATTTTACCTTGGATACCTTATCAATGTAGGACACTGTCTATGAATGTGAACATAATTTGACACAAATTTAGGTAATTTAACAAACTATTCTCCCTTCTTCACCCTTTGCTCATACAATCAAATCCTATACTGCTTTATTTCTTCTCTTCCTATCTTAGATGGCATTTCCTTTCCTGAATGACTCCCAAGGTACACTAATTTGAATATCTCCAAAGATTCTTGGAGAAGTGTGAATTTAATTTTAAGCAGCCTTCTTAAATGCAACATTTTAGATTTGAGTAAACAAACAACAGGTCGTTCCTTACTGTTGCAGTAAATACCTTACAAACACTACCCAGTGAGAATTTTGCATTTATACAAACTCATGCATCTTGTTGGCTACAGAAGCCTAAGCTTTGGGGTGGCACCTGCCCCACGTCACTCCAGCTTTGGGGTGGTACCTGCCCCACATCAATCCAGCTCTCTTCCCATAGTAGTCCAACCCTCTTCTGCCTGCTTGGCTCTCTGGAAGACACTCGCAAGGCTGTGCTGACTTCCTTCACACATTTTTCTCCAGAATGGGCTGTCATGGCTATGAAGGGCTTTGCTCTTTAGAAGAAGCTGGCTTTCTCTATCTCAAGTATACCCGTCTCTTCAATCAGCTCCTCCACCTTCCCTAGGGAACCTTTTTACTCCTGAAGCCAGCCAAGTCATTGAAATCCACCAGGAGCCACCAATGAGGATTCTTCAGCTTCTGGGCAGGCCTGTGATTGTTTGTGTTGCTAGGTTAATTGTGGTGGGAAGATCTGTCCTAAACCCAATCCTTGGATTTGGTCCTGCACTGCACAGGAGACAGGGAGCTGAAGACAAGCTTCCTGATTGTGGGCGTGAGGTGAGCGGCTGCTTCAAGCTCCTGCTCGAACTACCCTGCCATGAGGGAGTGTACCCTTAGGGGGTGAATCCAAATAAACCCTCTCTCCCTTAAGTTGCTCTTGTCAGGGCATTTTATCACAGCAGCAAGAAAGGAAGCTAAGATAGAAATATTTGTGTGTTCCACTTCCTTTTGACACTCTAGGTAGGGTAGCTCAGGAGAGGTTGTGTCTCCAAGATGACTAAGCTGAGAAGTGTCTACCTGACTCCAAAAGAAAAGTGCTTTCCTCTAAATTTTAGGGTTGAAAAACCAATGAACCTTGGAGGATAAAGTTGCTTTCTGATGCCTTTACCTGTTTATTCTTTGTACCCAGTTTGAACTCAGAATCTGCAGTGACCTTACACTATTTTCTTTTCAGTTTTTCTTTTATAATAAAGATTTCTGTAGGTCCATAGAAGAATGGACTGGCATCTCAAAGACATCTTCTATCCCTTCATGAGGCCAATACTTAGTTCCCTCTTGTCTAGCCTCTTAGCACTCAGGGTAACACACTGCAATTGCTCAGCTGACTGGAGACTGACTCAAGCTCCCAATCTCTCTGCTGGCTTCCTGGGAAAAGATATTCTCTTGTTCATGGATTAGGTATATCAGCATCCATGTGGCTTTTCTAACCTCTTGCATGGCTTCAGTGAATCTTTCTAAACTAACGAATAGAGAAATGAATGGAGGGCTGGGGAAATGGCTCAGTGGATAAAATCCTTGCCATGCAAGCATGAGGACTTGAGTTCAAATCCCCAGAACCCATGTAACAGCTGGATACATAGTACAAGCACCTGTAACCCCAGTCTACCTACAAGAAGACAGGTGGTACAGCTAGTTTGGTCTTTTGTGTCTTAAAATAAGGGTGTATTTTTTTTTTTTTTTTTTTTTNGGCTCATTACTCAAGGAAAAAGGACAGCAAGTCAGGTAACTTTTACACATCAATGGAAGTTTACACATGGTATACTGCTCACGCTGTCTTGGCAGGGGAGATAAGCAACAAAACAGCAGTCCTAAAACTACAAGCCATAAACAATTTGTCTTTGTTTCTTTGAAGATTTTTTTTGGTCTTTTCGAGACAGGGTCTCCCTGTAGCCCCAGCTGTCCTGGAACTCTATAGACCAGGCTGGCCTTGAACTCACAAAGATCCGCCTGCCTCTGCCTCTTGAGTGCTAGGATTAAAGGCGTGTGCCACCATGCCTGGCCAAGGGTGTATCTCTTAAGTACTGTTCATTTTTCAAATTACATTGTCTATTTGTGTGTGCATATGTGCACACAAGTAGCGCTCAGAGGACAACTTTCAGGAGTCAGTTCTCTCATTCCACAGTTCTCTCCTTCCTAGGGATTGAACACAGGTTGTTAGGCTTTGCAGCAAGCATCTTTACTCACGGAACCATCTTGCCAGCCCTTAATTATTGTTGAATTGACAGTTTCCCCCCAAAGTGCCTGTTGAAGAATTCTGTTGGTCTCTGTGTTTCATGAGCATCAGATTGCTGGTGACGCTGCACCCAAATTTCCTGTAATTTTGCAGCTGGATCCAAAACTTTGCTAAACTCTGGGTCTGTTCTTTTCGAGACAGTATATCACGGTATATTCTTTTATTAAAGGGAAGATGATGTCTGGGTTCCTCTTTTTTGGAATACCAGTAGCTGTCACTGCTCAACATTTCATTTATATGCAGGGGGTTGAAAACGAAGAGTTTTGTAATTCCATGATTTCACCTTCATCTATCAGCTGGAACAATACTGTAGAGAGGCTTTGGTAACAAAGTGGTACAGTTCCTAGAAATCAACAAGCTAAAGCCTTTTTCCAAGGTAATAAATCAGTATCCTATAATTCTCCGAAGGCGGCCAATCAATTTCAAGTTATTGTTTATGATCACTGAATTTGGATGTAAGCGTATCTGAGGGACATTTACTCATTGCCTATTTTTATCCTTATGAAAATTAAAATGACATATGGTCAGTGAGCACTTCTTCAAGTTGGTGTCTATGAAATTGACTCATGGAGTCTTTGAGCACCACTTTGCCATCCAGCATGGCAAGATATTTCATGCTCTCTTACATGGCCCAGACCTGGTGTTGTGATTTGAATGTGAAATGTCCCTTGTTGGCTCATGTATCCCCACATGGTGGTATTGTTTGGGAAGGTTTTGGAACTTTTAGGAGGTGGAGCCTCACTGAAGGAGGTAAGTCACTGTGGGCAAGCCTTGAAGTTTTTTGTTTTTTTGTTGTTTTTTTTTAGTCTTCTTTTTTTATTTCTACATAAAATAAGCCTTGAAGTTTTATAAGCTGGCCCCACTTCCTGTCCATCCTGTTTCCTGAATGTGGATGCAATGTGACCATTCAACCTCCTGCTCCTACCGCCATGATGAGCTATATCCCTCCGCAACTGTAATCCCTTTAAATAACCCCTTTCCCTTAAGTTGCTTCCGTCAGGGCATTTTATCACCACAACAGAAAAGCAACAGATAACTGGGACCTGTCTTTACACTAAGAGGTCTTTCTGCGAGAGGTGACAGTACAACAGTGCATTGTGGCCAGTAGGGATGCCCATTGCTATAGCATAGTCATTGCTTCTGGGACCCTTTTTTTGTGGGAGGAAAAGACACTGGGTATCAAACCCAGGGCCTTGCTCATGATTGACAAGCTTCTACCACTAAGCTATATTCTCTACCCTCTGAGCCTTTTCTGTGAATAGATAAAATATTTCAAGAGATCAGCCTGATATTTCTAATTAAAATTCAGGACCTTAGGAGTTTTGCTTTTTCTATTACACGTTTATCTTTCTTCCCTACTGAGAATCCTTTCCAAAGGCTCCTCAAAGACCTAGGAGATGATAGGATTATGACAGCCCATTAAATTATTCGTTTGCTTTATCCCACACCATGTAGTACAGCCTCAGAATAGCAATACTAACAGTTAGCCCCTGTTATGAAAACCGAAAAACAATTTTTAGATGTCACTTTCTTTTTTGTTAAATTTATTTTTATGAATTTAAAAATTATATGTGCATGGGGGCCTACCTGTGCGTAAGTGTAGGTGCCTGTGGAGGCCAGCAGGGGGCATCATATCCCCTGGAGCCAGAGTTAACATGTGGTATGAGCTGCCCAACCTGGGTACTAGGAACCAAACTTAGGTCCTCTGGAAGAGCAATAGGCAGTCTTAACTACTCAGATACCTCCTCAGCCCCTAAAAATGTTCTTTTCAAATGTTTCACCCTCTTATTTAAGGTTATCTGACAGCTACGTGTTGTCACTACATATTCTTGTTTTATATCCATTCTCAGATATGCACGATACCTCATACTCCTCGTTAGACTATAGCTTGATGTCTAGCTGTTTTGTTGTCTGAATTCATTCTTTGATACAGAAAAGTCTATTGAAACAGAATTTCCTGCATTCGTGTGAGCCGATATCAGTCTGTTCTATTGTTGTGCTTTGGTTTTGAATTGTAGCTTTATCATTTATTCATTTCCTTGTTCATTTATTCTGTCAAGTATGTGTATTGCTTGTATGTTGTATCTTCACTGTCTATCCAAAATATTTGCCTTTTTCTCTTGAATCCTTTTAACCTCTTTCCTTCTTTTGGACTTTAAATTGTTCTTTTTTACTTTCTTTTCGGTATTAATCTCCTTTTTTTGTATTTCTAGTTTATTCCTGATTTCTGTCACCTCATTTGTGAGTTTTTCCTTCAATATATACTTTTATTAATTTTTTGTGCATTTCATACAATACATCTTGATCATAATTAGACCCACTCTCCTATCTGCAGCCTCTATTGCCCACTGGATTTCATTCATCTTATCATATATGTTAAAGCCTATCAAGTCAAATTTGTGTCCCCAGATGTCCTGCAGTATGAGTTCAACCACTACAGCCTGGTCAGCCTATCTAGAGTCACTACCTTAATGAAGACCAGCTCTCCCTCACCCAACAGTGATCAGTTGCCAATAGCTCCTTGACTAAGGCTGGGGCTTCTTGCCCATTTCCTCAGTTCTCTGCTGCGTTTTCTTCTGACTTGAGTTTGTGTGGGTCTTGTGCATGCTGCCACCATTTTGGTAAGTTCTTATGAGCAAGTTCCCAGAAGCCTGGAAAACTCTGCTTCCTTGTGGTCATCCACCACCCTAGCCTCTTACAAATTTTCCACTCCTCTCTTCCTCAATGGTTCCTGAGTCCTGGGTGGTAAAGTTTAATATGTGAGTCCTATCCAGGGGCCCACACTCTGCAGTCTCTTATTCTCTACATGTCTTTAATGCATTGCATCATTTTCTTTCTTTCTTTCTTTCTTTCTTTCTTTCTTTCTTTCTTTCTTTCTTTCTTTCTTTCTCTTTCTTTCTTTCTTTCTTTCTTTCTTTCTTTCTCTCTCTCTCTCTCTCTCTCTCTCTCTCTCTCTCCCTCCCATCCCTCACGCTCCCTCCCTCCCTCCCTCCCTCCCTTCCTTCCTTCCTTCCTTCCTTCCTTCCTTTCTCTCTCTTTCTTTTTCTTTTCTTTCTTTCTTTGGTCTTTTCAAGACAGAGTCCCCCTGTAGCCCCAGCTATCCTGAAACTTGATATGTAAACCAGGCTCGCCTTAAACTCACAGAGATCCACCTGCCTCTGGCTCCTGACTGCTGGGATTAAAGGTGTGAGCCACCACACCCAGCTGCATCATTTTCTTAATGTCTTTATGTTTACTTTGAAATAGGTTACAGATTTTATCTGCTTCGTGTTTAAGCTTCAATTGTCTGTGGAGGTCTCATTCTCCTTTTTTCCCCCCATAAAAATTGCATATGAAATTTGACTAAATACTTTCTTTTGCTAATCTATGTGAAATTAGTTTTCTCTGACTTTCCAAAGGGACCATGGTTCCTTCAAATAACCCTAAAATATAAAGCACTTTCCTTCCTCTGATGTCCTAGCAGTATCCCCTCCTTGAGCTCTACCTTGGTCTAAACCTTTCTTCTTTCTCTCTTGACTCGGTCCTATTAAATCTGCGTCCCTTTCTCCTCAGCTTCCCTTAGTACGGGGACTCTCACAGGAAGCAACTCCAGTGGATCAGCTTCAAGATCTCAGCCATCCAGTTCCTGGAACCACTGTGGCATCCCATCCCCACCCACGTCTTCGCCTACTAGTAGAGCGGAAACACTTCTGTGCTTCCGCCGTGGGATTGAGGGGACATTTTTGGAACCTATTTTCTTGTACATTTTTTATATGGTTTTGATTTTGCTATTTGGTTGGTACTTTTTCTTCTTCTACAGTTTCATACATGTACACACTGACTTGTAGTACTTTTCATACATCCCCATTGTCCCTGCTGTCACCCATTTTCCTTTCCCCTTGGAACTGAGAACTACTTTTCCACCTTCTTTGTGTGTGACCAACTGAATTTAATTAAAGTTGCTTGTATGAGCATGGTGGGAGGTTATGGCTGTTATGTACTTTTATGTGGAGGCTCGTAGAGATCCAAAACTTATTCTAGGACTTGGAGGAGGTTGAAGGAGGTGGCTCAGTGATTGAGAGCCCTTGCCTCACATACAGGAGGCCTAAGATTCTATCCCCAGCAACACAGAAGAAAACCCGGCTTGACACTGCTACTGGTACCTTTCCAGTTATTATATAATTTAAATCAGGCATCAAATCATTCTGGTATATTGATTTCACATTTCTCACCTCAAAACTATGAGAAAATAAATAACTCTTGTTTCAGTAAAAAAAGATAATAATAGGTGAAATTGCAGCAGTAAGTGTTATACAAGTATAGAATGATTCAGGGCAAAATAGTAATAAATTCACATGAGAGTAGATGATAACAAAGGGCCTGGCATGGTGGCTCAGAGGGAAAAGCTGCTTACTGCAGGAGCCTGGGGACCCGAGTTTGATCCTTGGAACTCACATAAAGGTGGAAGGAGAAAACCAACTCCCTAGAAGTTGTCTCCCAACCTCCACACATGTCATGTCCCACCCCCCCCTCTCTCTCCAATGACAAATAAATAAATTTTAACAACCAGGAAAAAATCACAGGTTTTGTTAATGTATAGTTATCTTATAGCAATATGAAGCTACTATTTAGGTGCATTTTGGGGTTAGGTAACACAGTTTCTAAGTGGTGAAATTTGAGCAGGGCTTGCTCCTTCCTCATGTCATTGCAACCTCCCTTGACCCTTCAACACACATTTGCTTCTCCTCCTGCCTTGCAAAGAGCCACAGAGCTCATGGTCACAGAAAGAGGAAAGAAGAAAATGATCTTGGAAATGAAATATCCATTTGAGAGCCCTTGTCCAGCAAGCCCATGGTAATTCTCACGAGTTGGGTTCTAAAAAACTCATTTGAAATTTAACAGCTTGACCTCATTTTTTTTTTTCAAACCAGAAATAATTGACAGCAATTATCTGGAGCAAACTCCAGATAATTTTAAAAAGAAAACGATTATGCACTCTGTTGTACTGTCAAGATAGATATTGAACTCCAGCTTTGTGCTGTGTGCAGGGCATACGGTACTGCCAAGGGGTACATAGGCTCTCTGGGATGGGACCTCTTACCAAAGAGTTTCAGGTGCCGATTTGGCATTGGCATAAAGCAGAGCACTTGCAGAAATGTGCTTGTGAGGAACAAATGATTTTAGAATCACATCAATGTAATTCTCAAAAAATTAATCTTAAAAAAATTCTGTCAAAGACATTCAACTGCTTGAAACTGTGCCAGTTCCCAAGGCGAACGTTGGTGGTTGGCCTTGAATTTGGCTTAATTTCGCTAACTATAGCTCCTTCCCCAGCATTCCTGTTTGTTGTTATTTCCTTTGCAATCTTAAGTGAAAGCTGACTTAGAGAGTGGAGTCTGATTATGAAATGAAAAATCAAAACCCTTAGGCTTATTTCAGATTATGTTACTGTAAGCAAAGATTAGTATACTTTAAATGGCCTGCTGTTTTAAATCAATGTTATAACACACCTCTTCTTAAATAATAGTCTTTTATGCAAAACAAATAAGCATGTACTAACTTTCATTTTCTGGAAAGTAAGAATTTTTATATTGGAGCTTAAAGTAAGGAGTCTCAGTAGTACATGGAATGTTGGTAAACAGCTTTTACTTTATCAAAAGATCTGATTATAAACACTTGTACTGTTTATAAAACAGGATGAGTTCTCTTGTCTTTTAAGCCTATAGTTTTCTGGTTCTCTTTTCACTAAATTATAAACATTTCAAAATCAAAGAATGTGTCTTTTATTTCTGTGTTGCCACCTATGTTTACTGAATAGTTACATAGTTACATGGTGATAAGGAATATAGAAGATCTTTCAATTTTTAGTATCTCAAGATCATACTTAAATATGGTTGCATATGTTTGTTTAGTCAGTTACTATATGCAATAAGATCTAAAAAGTCAACAATAATCTGTGCCTTTGAGAAATTCATAATCTCATTAGAAAGATTAAAAAAATTATAAGGCGGGGGCTGGAGAAGAGGCTCAGTGGTTAAGAGTACTAGCTGCCTAACCTCTTGCAGAGGATCCATGTTCCTTTTCCAGTACCCACATGACGACTAACAACCATTGGTAATGGTAACTCTAGTTCCAAGGAGATCCTACGCTCTCTTCTGACATCTGTGGACATCGCATGGCATGGGTGCATTTATATACATACAGGCAACACACTCATACACATAAAATAAAAATAATAAATAAATTTTTTTAATTTCAAGACTGGAGATGATGACACAATACTTGTGTTCCTAGCTCTTGGGAGGCAGAGGCAGAAGGATCACTGTAAAGCTGGTCTACCTAGTAAGTTCCAAGCCTGCCAGGACTGGAGAGTAAGACTCTATCTCAGACAAACAAGCAAACAAAGAAAATATGCAATCATGAAATGTTAGTAAAACCTGCCAAATTATGAGCTGGGGTGTAGCTCAGTTGGCAGAGTGCTTACCTAGCATGCACAGAGCCTTGCATCTGATCCCCAGAACCTCACCAGCCAGGCGTGATATGCATGGTAGCACATGCCTGTGATCCCAGCACTGAGAGATGGAGGAAAGAGGATCAGGTGTGAGACCAGGCTAGGATACATGAAACCCTGTCTCTAAATACATACATATGTACATACATAAGTAGTAAAATTAAAAATCTCAACATTATTATTTGTCAAATAAAATTTCTACATTCAATTGGAGTGTCAATAAAATAAGTTGGCTTACTTGTTAAATTTGTTCTTATCTTGCCACAAAATAAGTATCAGATTTTTATGCCCATCTTTTCTGTGCTTCCTTCTCCCATATGTTTGGCAACCTCTAATAAGAATGACTATAGTTGGGCTGGAGAGATGGCCTAGCGGTTAAGAGTGCCAACCACTCTTGCAGAGGACCCGGGTTTGATCCCCAGCACCCACATGGCGGCCGAGAACCATCTGAAACTCCAGTTCCAGGGGAATCCGACACCCTCTTCTGACCTCCGCAGCATTGCACGACACGGGTGCACAAACCTGCATGCAGACAGTACATTGATACACGTACAGAAATAAATAAAAATTTTAAAAAAAGAATGACTATAGTTATTTTGATCATCCGATGTCTTTTTAATGTTAATTTTCTGATCATATATCTTGCTTAGGAAAGAGAGTCTCTACACAGACAGCATGAGACAGCCCGGCAATCACTCATGGGAAAGACACCCCACGATCACGCGCTCTTGTTTCAAAGGTAGCGATTTATCATGTGGGTTGATACCTAAGCAATCTTAGATTTATGTATCAGTGTGTGAATATACCAAACGAACCCTCAATCATTAGTGTAAACAAAGATCTTTGCACTAAAATGAACAGTGATTCAGTATTGAACTCAGTTCTAAAACCTACATAGTCTTTATTTACATATTATCTTAATAGGCACAATATGCCTATAGATACCAGAAACTGATGATTTTTCACCACTGCAAAAATGACATTTCTATGGTCTTTGAATATAAGGATCCACCTTCTCCAAGGCTGTTCATGACTGAGGGTTAATTACATCCTGCTGAGTTGCCCGTACTTGTCTGTCATCACTATCAAAACAGTGGTAATTATTTGTGGGTCATTTATGTAGTGTCTCCTCTCCATACTAGGCTGTGAATTTCAGCAGTGTGAGGATGACTGTGTCTTTATTAATCTGTGGCTTTTATTATGAAATGTTTTGAAAAGTCCTTGGTATGCAGTGCTGTACTTAGTGCCTGCCACATAATGAGGGCTCATAGATATTAGTGACCATTCAGCTATTGTTCGATTAATTATTACATATATAGGGGGACAGTTAGCCTTTAGGCTTTACTCAAAATGACTAATGAGATCATGAGAAGGTTATATAATATTTTCATGTTGTTTTCTATTTAATGTCATGGGTTTCAGTATGCTGAATACTTTCTTTGTGACCTTTTAGAATATTTGAATAATGATCATGTTTTGGCCTTTTGGTTGAGTTCAAGTACAGAATATTGGAGCAAGGAAATGGAGAAAGGCCCAGTTTTCATAAAATTGGTCAGAGTAATGACCACATCTTAAATGTAGCACTGAAAATGCTTTTTAGTAAAGAATGCAAGGACTCAAGGAAGCTGATTTTTTTAATAATTTTATTTATTTTTGTATGTGTATGAATGTACTGTCTGCATGTAGGCTTGTGCACCCATGTCATGCAATGCCACAGAGGTCAGAAGAGGGTGTCGGATTTCCCTGGAACTGGGGTTAAAGACGGCTCTCAGCCACCATGTGGGTGCTGGGGATCGAACCAGGTCCTCTGCAAGAGCAGTCAGCGCTCTGAACCGCTAGGCCATCTCTCCAGCCCCGGAAGCTGATTTTTAAAAGCCATTTAAAAAAAAAATTCTTTTGTTTGTGATACTTGGTTAGAATCTGTAGTCAACATAAGTAAAATTAGATTGTTTTCTATATGTCTGCTACAACATCAAAAAAAAGATGATTCATTTTCTCCATACCAGTAGGTCATCTTTGGTGGTCCAATTCAAAGTACAGGCTGTTTGGTATATGTAAAGTTCTATTAAGGCTTGGGGTTAGTGAGCCAGAAGATAGTATCCCCCACCCCCAAAGCAACTGAAGCCAAGGCTCGTGTGAGCAGCAGATGCGATGCCTATTCAAAAACCATGGGCAGAGAACCTAAGTAGTTGTAAATATGAGCTCCAAATGGATGGTCACAGGCAGATGGATGGTGTGAACTTATGTGTACTTATATGCAATTTAGTTGCTGTGCACATACCATCACTAGCAAGTCTGAGGTGAATTTCAGCAGGGTTTATTTATGGTTAATGATTCTTTTTTTTTGCAAGGTATTCTGAAGGAGCAGGCATATATATCCTACACATATGAATACATGAGGAATATTTTATACTAGAGTTTAATTTAGAGTATAATATTAGAGTTCTTAGAAATATTTCACTTGGGTACCATTTCAAAGCATTAAATTATAAACAAAGTAGGAAAATATCTATTTCAATTTTTCTAGCAGTTGGTATATTGCTAGATCTAAATGGACTAGGGTTACAAATAGACTACACACAACTCACAAGGCAAATAATGTGCTTATATTAATAGTTTAATGGACAAGAAATATTCCAATAATACAAATGTGCTTAATCTTCAAGTCAGAGAGTAATGATACCAGTGCCTAAGGCAAGTTCTGAAATGAATGTTTGTACGTGAATACATTGCATTATTCCGTGTTGATTCTTTTGGCCATTTGTATTTCTGTGGGTTACACTTGCCAATATTTAGGTTTTACAAATGTGTATGCTTGATATGACTATGAAATACTTTGGATTTAGAGAAGAAATACTAAAAAAACAAATCCTACTTTCAGGGGCCCAGTGCCAATACCTATGACCAGTGGCCCACAATATTTTACAATGTTAGAAGATCTACAGAAAAGTTTTGAGCTTTGTGAAGATTATCTCAAACCTCCCTTTGGACCACATCCTGAAATAAGGTGTGTTTGGGGGATTTTTTTTATTGGGTTGAATTGGTTATTTTCTGCAGGTTTGTTAAAATCATGGAATTCCTTTGTAAGCTTCTGAGAAATCCTAAAACTAAGAAGGAGATCTATGTTTCATTATGACATTTGTAGGGAATAGACCCCTCTAGAGGGCACAATGGCAACCAATCTAAGCTGTGGTGGAATCTTCCATCCCAGACTTTGATTCTTGAGGGAGGGATACAATGAGGCAGAGCAGTCAGAGATGTTCAGTCCAACAGCAGAAAAAACAAGAATCCAGTCAATGGTGTGGGCATCCACTGCAGCTGTGCAAACACTAACATTCCACCAGCCCCTTCCTGGTCATGACTCCGCTGTGTTCTTGATACCTAGCTTACCCATGTCCAGTAGTTAAACCTAGTTTTCTTAGTTCCCATTAATTCTATGTTATTCAGTATCTTTCCAATAGCCTTCTTGCTAATATCCCGATTACCTAGAGTAGGTATCTGTAATTTGCAGCCAGCATATCTGATTAGTGCACTGTTCCATTTCAAAATGTTTATCCATTGATAGCTAATATTTTAAAGGCCATTTCAAGTTTCTAATGTTCTGTATGTCAGAAGGCAGTATAAAAGTTGCATGTAGTGGATTGCTTAAACAAATATTTAGAAGGTGCTGAGGGATGACTTAGTTAAGTGCTTGCCATACACTTGGGAGCCTGAGTTCAGATCCTCAGCACCCAGCTCTGGGCCTGGCAATGTACACTAATCGCAGTGCTGGGCAGACAGACAGGAAGATTCCTAAGATCCCTGGGATTTCTGGCCAGCCAGTCTAGCTGAAATCTGTGAGCTCAAGGTTTGTGAGAGACCCTGTTTCAAAAAATGAAGTGGATGGGGCTAGAGAGATGGCTCAGGAGTTAAGAGCACTGGCAGCTCTGGCAGAGGACCTGGATTTGGCTCCCACTGCCCACATGGCAGCTAACAACCACCTGTAACTCCAGTTCCAGGGGAATCCAACGCCCTCTCTAACTCTGCAGGCATTGAATGATATGGGTTGACTTATATACATGCAAGCAGTACACTCATGCACAGAAAATAAAAATAATTAATAAAACACTGAAAAAATAAAGTGGAGACCAATTGAGGAAGACATCCAGTGTCAACCCCTGGCCTCCACATGCACATGTGTGCAACACATACATGTTGCATGCAAACACATACACACACAAACTTAAATTCTTTTTAAATGTCAGTAAGGATTGGTGACATGTACTTGCATGGCATGGGTGCACTCATATACATGCAGGCAGGACACTCATACGCATAAAATAAAAATAATAAAAATTTTAAAAAGAAATAATATTTGATCCTATAATTAGAAATTTCAAGTAATCTAATAATTTTTTGCTTGGTAAATTTGCAAAACCTTTTTAATTAATCATTTCTAAAGCAGAACAATGAGAAAGATACTATGGGAGGGCCCAGATTTTGTTTTGGGAATAAAATTTCACAATCTTTTGGAAATCAGCTTGGAAACATATCAAAATCCAAAAAAAAATATGTCTAGGTAGCTCACTTGTGGGAGTTGAGGCTGCCTTGTTCTATTGAGGCTACTATAACAACACACCGTGAATCATGTGTCTTATAAAAACAGAAATTTGTGCCGGGCATGGTGGCGCACACCTTTAATTCTAGCACTCAGGAGGCAGAGGCAGGCAGATCTTCGTGAGTTCAAGGCCAGCCTGGTCTACAGAATAAGTTCCAGGACAGCTGGGGCTACAGGGAGACCCCGTCTTGAAAAGACAAAAACAAACAAACAAACAAACAAACAAAAAAACACAAAAAACCCCCCAGAAATTTGTTTCTAACAATTCTAAAAGCTGAAGGTCTAAGATCAAAGAGTTTGGCAGATTCCTGTCTGATGAAAGCCTTCTTGACACAGATGACTCCTTCTTGCTGCAGGGGTGTGCGCGGAAGCTCTCTGGGTCTCTTATGAGGGCACTGAATCCACTCATGAGGGCTCCGCCCACATGTAAGCATTTTTCAAAACCCTGCTTCCTAATATTATCACCTTAAGGATTAGTGCTTCAGCATAAGAATGGTTCTGTGTGTATGTGTGCACATGTGCAAGCATGTACACGTGTGTAAACATTTAGAACGAAGCAAATACTAATAAAAACTCAAAATGTAGACAATTAGTAGATGCAAAGATATTCCTAATCACAGAATGTTCAAAAGTAAAAGAATGGTCCAACAAAGTATAAAATACATAACTGATGGGACTCTATGCAGCCATTAAATATCAGGATTTAGAGAGTACTTAGAAACATGAATTGTTTCCTAAAAATGTGCACAATTGCATGACCAAACAATATAAAACTATTACATGAACAAACAATATAAAACTAATAGTGGTTTTTTTATATGATTTCCCCTCCTTTCCCTATAGTTTTCTGTTTTCAAAGTTGTTTATAAAATCATGTATTAGGGGCTGGAGAGATGGCCTAGCAGTTAAGAGCACCGACGGCTCTTGCAGAGGACCTGGGTTCGATCCCCAGCACCCACATGGTGGCTGAGAACCGTTTGTAACTCCAATTCCAGGAGAACTCCAGTTCCAGGGGAATCTGACGCCCTCTTCTGACCTCTGCGGCATTGCACAACACGGGTGCACAGACCTGCATGCAGACAGTACATTCATACACATAAAAAATAAATAAACTAAAAAAAATTTAAAATCATGTATTATTTCATAAGAAATAATGAACAGACTCTATGATAGGCTAAAGATAAGTCAACCCCAGACTACTGAATGAGGAAAGTAGGGCTGGGTTTGGAATGCAGACAGAAGAGCAGACTACTAGGAACTTCCTGTTCCAAGGGTGTACCAAACATTACCTAGACACAAAGATTAATGTACATCCGTAGCCTCATGGGGTAAATACTGTCATTTCCATGACAAAACGGTGACAACTGAGGCTCTAGTCAGCGTGGTTAGGGATTTTCCCAAGGCCCTGGAGCTAAGGAGCCTCAGAGTTGAGCTTTGCATCCAGACCACAGGCCCTGGTGTTTGGTCTGCAAAGCTCACACGAGAGAAGCGTGGAAGGTCTGTGATGGAAAAACCATTTACCCATCTGCTGTCCATCATCTTCAACCGGAGATTGATTATCTTTTCTTGTTCTCTCTTCTCCCTAAACTACTGCTTTGTCAAATCCTCCCATGGCTTCACACCAACTCCAATGGAGGAGTCACATTGCCTGCGTCGTCCCAAAAGGATACCCATTGAGGATTTCTGAGTCTGGAGGCCCCATGTTCCCATTTCAGCTCTGTGTCTGGGGGCTTGTCTCCATTGATACCTGCTCTTACGGACTTTTGCTGTTGAGCATGTGTGGTCATGGGGGCAGGGGAAACCTCACCTGACCTCAGAAGAATCTCTGACCAGGTCCTATAGCAACTGAGGGCAACCTTGTGGTGCTTCTGAGGTCCAAGGCACAGTCTATAAAATTCTTACATCAGCTACCATCTTGTCCTGGAACCACTGGCCAGAGCCATCCCAAGCCTTCTCTTTAAAATATCTTCTTGCTGGGCGTGGTGGCACACACCTCTAATCCTAGCACTCAGGAGGCAGAGGCAGGCGGATCTTTGTGAGTTCAAGGCCAGCCTGGTCTACAGAGTGAGTTCCAGGACAGCTGGGGCTACAGGGAGACCCTGTCTCTAAAAAAGAAAAAAAATAATAAATAAATAAAATAAAATATCTTCTCTTACTGGGCACGGTGATGCACGATTAAATCTGAGGACTCGGGAGGCAGAGGCAGGTGGATCTGTGAGATTGAGGCCAGCCTGATCCACATAGTGAGTTCCAGGCTACAGGGAGACCCTGTCTCAAGAAAAGTATCCTTATTTTTCTGTTAGACTCCTTAGCAAGCATTTATCATTCCTGAAGTTTATTTGATATAAGAAACATCCCAGAACCACTAAGCAGCAGAAAGGAAACCTGGCCCAGCTAGGACTTTCAGACACAGTGTGCAGGAACATTCTTCCCTCCAGTTCCAAGCTCCACTCCGCCTTTCCCCTTTGTCTGGAGAATCCATCTCTTGGATCTTAACTCACACGCCCTTCATCATGAATGCGCGACAGTATAGTGCCTGTTCGATCTTCATATCATTTACACAATCTTCCCGAAAACCACAGGTTCGGAAAAAGGGAGGCCCAGATCCCATCATCATTGTTGTGTCACCCTGAACGTACTCGGTGTTCTGAATGACTTGAGTAAGTGGCAGAAAAGGCACAAGAGCTTAAGCAAACTTTGATGTCCTATACTAGTCAGGACGAGGAGAGGGGCATGTCTGTCTTTTGGTTAGGAAGGGTTAAAGCTGTGCCCCTTTCTGAGTCAGGGATCACTCGTGTATGACGTCATGTAGTGAAGAAAATACATGAGCCAAATCTCTCCCACATCTGGATGCTGCCTGAGTATCTGCCACGGGGTTTCTTTCCTTTATTCCATCAAGACTTTGCCCCTTGCCAGAAGGCAAGATTTATGTGAAAACCAGTGGCCTAAGGATAAGCCATTTTCATGTGATAATTTCAGATCATTTAATGACAGCAAATTTAGTGGGTCTGAGGCTCAAAAGCCAGGCGTGGTGGCGCACGCCTTTAACCCCAACACTCGGGAGGCAGAAGCAGGCAGATCTCTGTGAGTTCAAGGCCAGCCTTGTTTACATAGTGAGTTCCAAGCCAGCTAAGGCTATAGGGAAACCCTGTCTCAAAAAGACCAAAAATAAAAATAAAAATAAATAAAAATAAATAAAATATAAAATAAAAAAACAAGCTCAGCAGAGACATGCTAGCAAGCTATTAACATGACCTGATGAAAAAAATAACCCATCAAAGTCAGGGATGTAGATTTTATGGTCTTTAGTAGTTTTGCATCTCAAAAACATTTTCATTTTTCAGTACCGAGGATTCCTATATTTCTATGAAATATTCTACGTTATGTCACACTTGTCCGTGGACCAAAGAGCTTCCTTTTCAGCTTTCAGAGGGAGGTGTTTCCTTACGCCCAGGATCGGGAATAAATGAGATTGATATGGATCAGGGCTTACAAGGTATACATTGTTCTACATACATTTCTATAAATACATGCTATAATTATGCTTCCCACTGTTCCCATTATTTAGTAATTAAATGCCTGTTTGAAGTCAGAATCTCCCTATGAAGTAGGTCGCTTTGTTTTGTGCCCCATTGTCATACATGAAAAAACCAGTTCAGACAGGTTGTGAGTATGCCCTCTGTCACTTAGCAACCTCAAAGCAGAAGCCACCTGCTCTCCGGGGGTCTGGGCAAGGACCATGTGCTTTCTGGGCGGGGCGGGCAGGGGTCTGTGGTAATGCAGGCTTCATCCTGTAAAAGTGAAGAGGAGCACAGAGGGTTTCAAGTTGCTGTGCATTCTCCTTCTGTGTGAGAGCGGGTCTGGGGGTTGGCAGGATGTGATGGCTCTGTGTTGAAGGATCTGGCCCAGTGCCTCCCCTTCATCCACTTTGCTGCTCTTTGCTTCCCAACACACATGTGAATGCCATGACCATGCAGAGACAGAATGGCCACTGCATTTTCTCCATGAGTCCTGTAGCTGCGTTCCTAACTGTGGTTTTATGAATCATTCTTAGAGCTTCTCCCAGCTTCCCCTAGCCTGCCTCCTTTGGCCAGGTGAACTCTTTATTAGGTGACACAGATCACTCAGGAAGCCCCCAAACAGGTTAGAACTGGGTGAAATGAGCATGCTCTACTCCTTTTGGTTCACAGAAGGAAACTGGGGACCTAATTATGTTTCCCTGAAGCCACACTGAGGTCTGCTGAGAACGCGGTAAGAACAGGGCAAATGCAACAGCAGAAATGAGACGGGGTCTCCCTGTAGCCCCAGCAGTCCTGGAACTCACTCCGTAGACCAGGCTGGCCTTGAACTCACAGAGATCCACCTGCCTCTGACTCCCAAGAAAATGTCTATTTTGAATGTGACTTTTTCTTGATGAGTCCTTGTTATGTATGTAGGATGGTGGAGCATTGTTACAGAGGAGGTGAACAGAGAGAAGAGCAGTATCGCAGTTGCAAACGGTGGCACACGCCTTTAATCCTAGCACTTGGGAGGCAGAGGCAGGTGGATCTTTGTGAGTTCAAGGCCATCCTGGTCTACAGAGTGAATTCCAGGACAGCTGGGGCTACCGGGAGACCCTGTCTCAAAAGACCAAAAAAAAAAAAAAAAAAAAAAAAAAAAACCCTTCTGTAGAGATGACTCAGTGCACCTGCTGTTCTTCCAGAGGACACATATTAGGTTCCCAGCACCCACATTAGGCAACTGACTACTGCTTATAACTAGAGTTCCAGGGGATCCAACACCTCCTCTGGCTTCCTCAGATACCTGTATACATGTGACATATACACAGAGAGACATACACATAAGTAAAAATAAAGCTAAAACAAATAAGGGTCCTGGAGAGATAGCCCAGCAGTGCTGATTTTGTAGACAAGTTTGGTTCCCAGCACCCACCTGGCAGCTCACAACTGTAACTCCAGCTTCAGAGGATCTGATGTTCTCTTTTAGACTCTGCAGGCATTGCACATATGTAACACAAACACACACACACACACAGGCAAAACACTCATACACATAAAATAAAAACATATTTTTAAAAAAACCTGCAGTAGAACCTTTGCCTCACATGTGTGAGCCCCTAACCCCAGTACTACCCCTTACCTGCTAAAAGCTTCTGGTCACTGGGTAAGTCTACACCACCGAATCCTTATCCAACTATGTGTGTGAGGTATCTGACTTCTTACCTCATCTTCTTAGATGTATTTATTGCTTATAGTTTGTCATGAATGAATTCTAAACTAACTCTGGTACTTACATCATGCAATACTTATTTGTTTTTGTTCAGGGATTGACTATATGTACTATTTTCTTCATGTTTTACAGTAATAAAGGCACCACCAACTTCACTGGAAAAACCCACTACCCCACACAGAAGATACTCAATTACAACAATTCTGCCAGGTTCCAACACCAAACCCACCCTTCCTCCAATCCCACATGGCCGCAGGTAGACTAGTACCTTGACCTCAGATCTTGACAGACTGGTACCTTGACATCTGATCTTAAATATGAAAAAGGAAAACAAACGTCTTCTGATAAAGTCCAGTCCTTTTGTCTTACCTCGCCACGGGTCTCAGCTCTTTCTCAATGAACTAATTCTAAAGGTTCTATCCTAATTCTCTTAAATTTCTATTGTGATTTTCTTATTTTTTCTTAACTTTGAAATATGACATTTGAGTTTTCCAATATTACAAATGATTTTTTATGGCTGTTTCTTGCTCTGGGCCATCAGAAATCAAAATATCTCAACATTTTCATTTTATGTGGCGAGTGATCTTTGGCTATATCTAACTGGGATTATGTGGTTTTAGTTTCAGGACTATTACTATATACATAAGAGTATTAAATTATTTTATTCTAATTATGTAAACATGGTAGAACCCCATTTAACTTGTGACCAACATGGCATCAACTGCATCTCTTAAAGAGAATTAATAAATGGAATTTGGGGGAGCTCTTGACTGGCTTTTGTACCATGAATGAAGAATATTACTGAGGTCCACAGGAGACTGCACATGGTGGACAGGTGAGAACAGATCACTAGGCCTATATGCCCAGTGGTATGGGCATGGCCAACCAGCTTGACCATCTCACCTGGGACCTGTGTACACAGTAGCATGGGCAGAGTTTGTCAGCCAGCTAGCCAGCAGATCCACAGGGTACCCTCCCCCTGCCCCTGCTTGAGCTGTGGTGCGGGCATCCCAGTGGGAACAGCAGTAGTGATTCCTGGGCACAAGGCAGTAGAAGAGACAGTGGACCTGCCACAACTCCAGTCCCAGGCCACTAGGCTTCACAGCCAACCTAGAGGATCTGGGCTGGAAGGAAGCCACTGGAGTGAGCAGACGTGCACTCAGCAGCAAAGGGACCTGGTTGTTACCTATCCGGATTTCTGGAGAACGTCCCGACCAGAAAGGGAAAAGTTAGCTGGACCTTCCAATATATAACCCAAACTGAAAATCTGAAACCTAGACCAGCCAGCCCTTCATAAACAAGGGGAAGACAACAAAGGCATCTGAAGGAAATGAGCAAAGTAAGCCTTCAATGCAGCAAAGAAACATTTGAGATTCACATCAGAATACAAACAATAAACCAAACACATGCCAAAAACACAGTGAAAAAAACAACATAAAAAAATCACAAAAAAGAAAAAATAATGAAAAAAAGCACATAATAAATCCTCACCAAACTCTACCAGTCCTATAGAGATCTCTCTGGAGGTAACCCAGGACACAGATCTTAGAAGATCATAGACATACTCAAAGAAATCAAGGAATATAAAGAACAAATCAAAGAACTAAGGGGAGAGAAAGACAAATTCAGGAAGGAACTATAGGGAGAGGATGACAAGCTCCATAAAGAACTGGAAATACTGAAGAAATCACAGGACAGAATGGAAAAAGAAATTGAACACTCATCCAATCAGCAGGAAAGGATGGGAGAAAGCCTCAGTAACACATCAGATGAAGCAGAAAATAGAATATCAAGACTGGAAGATAACATGGAAGTACTAGAATGTTCAAGCAAAGATTATTAAAAAAAAAACAAACCACAAGAGTGGAACAATCAGGAAATGTGGGACATTATGAAAAGACCAAACCTCCACATAACAGGGATATAGGAAGGAGAAGAGTCCCAGGACAATGGTATTAATCAGATCTTCAACAGAATAATAGAAGAAAATTTCCCCAAACTGAAAAAAGACAAACCCATACACATACAAGAAGCACATAGAACACCAAATAGAGAGATCAGAAAAAAAAATTCCCCAGGCCATATCATAGTTAAAACACTAGATGCCCAAAGCAAAGAAAATACTGAAGGCCACATGAGAAAAACAACAAGTTAATATAAAGGGAAACCCATCAGAATTACATCTGACTTTTCAGTGCAAAGTATGAAAGCCAGATATGGTCCAAAGTGTTCTCAGTACTAAATGACTATAGATGCCAACCCAGATACTATACCCAGAAAAATGTTGATTATAGTTGAAGGACAAAGAAAAATCTTCCATGACATAAACAAGATGAAAGAATACATGTCCAGAAAACCAACCCTTCAGAAAATACTTGAAGCAATTCAAAAGTCAGAGGAAAGAAACAACTATCCCTAAGTAGCTAGAGAGAGTAATGAATAAAAGTATAACTTCAGAAATACAAACCTAGACCAAGAATGCAAACATAAAATAAGGTGTAAGGAAGCAACACACATCTCTCAATAATAACCTTAAATATTAATGGTCTAAACTCCCCAATCAAAAGACATAGACTGGGAGAATAGATTAGGAAACAGAATCCAACCATATGCTGTCTACAAGAAACCCATCTCACCCTCAAGGATAGGCACCAACATAATGTGAAAGGATCGAAAAAATATTCCAAGCAAATGGTACCAAAAAGCAAGCAGGAGTTACTATTCTAATATCAGACAAAATAAACTTCAAAGTAAAACTAGTCAGATGAGACAAAAAGGGCCATTATATCCTTATCAGAGTAATAATTAACCATGAAGATTTCACAATCATGAATATATACACACCAAACTCTGGTTCATCAAACTTTATAAGCACAGTTCTGCAGGACCTCAAGGCACAGACTAATCCCAGCATACTAATAGAAGGGAACTTTAATTCCTCACTGAACCCTTTGGACAGGCCAACCAGACAAATGAATAAACAGAGAGACATCTGAACTGAACAATACAATACACCAAACAGACCTCACAGAATATCTATTGAATATTCCACCCAAATACCAGAGAATATACTTTCCACTCAGCGCCCCATGGAACATTCTCCAAAATTGACCACAGGCTGGGACACAGAAAGAAGCCTCAACAAATACAAAAGGATTGAAATAATCCCATGCATTCTATCATACCACAGCACAATAAAGCTCAATATCATCAGGATAAGCCCTACTATCTATAGGAACACATGGAGACTAAACAATACACTCTTGAATAATGAATGGGTCAAGAAAGAAATAAAGAAAGAAATGAAAGTATTCCTGGAACTAAATGAAAATGACAATACAACACAACAAAACCTATGGGATACTTTAAAAGCAGCCCTAAGAGGGAAATTTTTAGCCCTAAGTGCATATACAAAAACAAACAAACAAACACCAGAAAGAGCACAAATAAATTATCTAACAATGCAGCTAAAAACACTTGAGAGACAATAACAAATGAATCCTAAACTCAAAAAAAAAACAAGATGAAATAACAAAAATTAGAACAGAGATCTGTGGGTTGCTGTCTAATATATATATTGTGTGTTGGTCCTTTAATCACGCGTGGCCACAATCCACATGATGTTCTTCACTCCTAGACCCAGGCTGGCAGCTTCACAAGACTGTAAGCCGGCAGGCTAACAGCTCCTAGGCTGAGCTTCTGGCAAGGAGAGGGGGAGGGAACTGCGAGAAATCACCCGACGAGAAATGAAACAGACTCAAAGAGAAGGTCCGGGAGAAAAGAGACTCTCCTTTATTCATGCCAGCAACGTGTTTATATACTAAAAGCTACTGTGCTCTGGGCTAGGAAGTGGGGGGCAGAAGGGTCTGAATGAGGGGAAGGGAAGTGTGGGCCATCCTGGCTCCTACCAGGGGCTGCAGAGCTCCTGATTGTGCAACCAGTAAACTAGAGGTGTGACGTTTTGCTCAGTACCTCAAAGGAAGGCCATCAGGGTCTGGAACTTTGCAGAGATAGGCATGGCTGGATATACCACAATATCCCGACCTCACGGAGCTACAGATAACTCACAGAGGCAACTTGAATTGCCCATGGAGATATCAGATAACTCGCAGAAGTTCCAGGACAGGACTTGCAGGTCCTGCCTTGAGCCAGACAAAGTTACATTCCTACAGAGATCAATGAAATAGAAACAAAGAAAACAATACAAAGAATCAATGGATCCAAAAGCTGATTCTTAGAAAGAATAAACAAGATAGATAGACTTCTACACCAGTTAATCAAATGAAAGAAAAGAGTAACTCCAAATCAATAAATTCAAGATGATAAAGGAAATATCATGACAGACAACGTAAAGATTCAGACAATCATATGAGAATATTTTAAAAACCTATACTCTACTAAATTTGAAAGCCTAAGAGAAATGGATGAATATCTGAAATCCTGGAATTCACCAGAGCTTAATAAGAAGAGATTGACTGCTTAAACAGACCCATAACATATGAGGAAAATTGAAATAGTTATTTAAAACCTCCCAACTAAAAGAAGCCCAGGCCCAGATGGATTTATGGCAGAGTTCTATAAAACAGTTAAAGAGGACATACAACCACTATTATTCAAATTGTCAGAAAGACAGAAGTATAGGGAAATCTCCCAAATTCCTTCTATAAAGCCAGCATCACTCTAACACCCAAACCAGGCAAGGATACAACCAAAAAAGAAAACTATAGGCCCATTTCATCAATGAACATAGGTTCAGAAGTTCTCAACACAATACTCTCAAACTGCATACGGGTACACATCAAATAGATCATTCACTATGACCAAGTTGGATTTATACCAGAGATGCAGGAATGGTTCAACTTACACAAATCAATAAATGTCATAAAGCACATAAACGGGCTGAAAGACAAAAACCACATGGTCATCTTAATCAACGCAGGAAAAGCCTTTGACAAAATCCAGCATGCCTTCATGTTTAAAGTCCTAGAGGGAATTGGAGGTAACATTCCTCAACATAATCAAAGCCATATACAACAAACCCACAGTCAATATCATTGTAAATGGGGAAAAATTAGAAGCATTCCCCTCAAAATCAGGAACCTGGCAAGGCTGCCCCCTATCTCCACCCCCTCTTTAATATAGTCCTTGAAATGCTTGCTAGAGCAATAAGACAAGAAAAGGAAATTAAAGTACTAATTGGAAAAGAGGAAGTCAAACTATCCCTTTTTGCAGATGATATGATAGTTCACCTAAAAAACTCCAAGAAACTCCTAGAAATGAACAAGAGTTTAGTAAGGTGGCAGGATACAAAATTAACCTCGAAAAATCAGTAGCCTTTCTTTGCACCAACAATAAACAAATGGAGAAGGAATACAGGAGACCCTCCCATTCATAATATCCTTAAAAAAATACCTTGGAATGAACCTAACCAAAGACAACAAAGATCTCTACAATGAATATTTTGAATCCCTGAAGAAGATTGAAGAAGAAACCAGAAGATGGAAAGTCCTCCCATGCTCATGGATTGGAAAAATTAATATAGAAAAAATGTCTGTCCTACCCAAACTAATATACAGATTCAATGCAATCCCAATCAAACTCCTCATGAGTTTCTTCTCAGACTTAGAAAAAAAATGACCTTAAATTCATGTGGAGAAACAAATACCCATAATAACCAAAGCAACCCTAAGCAAAAAGAGCAACACAGGGGGGATAACCATACAAGACTTCAAACTATATTACAGGGCTATAGTAATAAAAATAGCCTGATACTGGCAGAAAAACTGACCTGAAGATCAATGGAACAAAATTGAAGATCCAAACCCAAGCATATGCAATTTCAGCCACCTCATATATGACAAGGGGGCCAAGAAGACTCAATGTAGGAAAGACAGCATCTTCACCAAATGGTGCTGGCAAAACTGGATCACCACTTGTAGAAAGATGAAGCTGAACCCCTACCTTTTACCATGTACAAAAATCAACTCCAAATGAATCAAAGACCTCAACATGAAACCAGAAACTCTGAAAATGATAGAAGAAAACATCAGCAGTAACTTACAAAATATGGGTGTAGGAAAAAACTTTCTAAATCAGACAGCAGCAGTGTTGGAAACAAGGTCAACAATAGACAAGTGGGACCTCATTAAACACAAAAGCTTCTTTACAGAAAAAGAAGCAATCAATGAAGTGAAGAGAAAACCCACAGAGTGGGAGGAAACCTTCACCATTGATACATCTGAAAGAGGCTTAACATCCAGAATATATAAATTATTCAAAAAACAAAGGATCAAGGAAACAAATGACTTGATCAAAGATGGAGTAAAGAGAATTGAACAGAGAATTCTCTGAATGAACAGAGAATTCACAAATGAAGAAGATAGCTGAGAAACAACTTAGAAAGTGTTCATCACCACTAATAATTAAGGAGATGAAAATTAAAACCAGCTTAGGATTTCATCTTACCCTGGTGTGGTGGTTTGAATGAGTGTCCCCCATAGGCTGTAAGTATTCAGACATTTGTCTCCAGTGGTGGCGCTGTTTTTGGAGGTCTTAGAAGGTGTGGCCGTGCTGGGGGAGGTTAGAAAGTGTTCATCACCACTAATAATTAAGGAGATGAAAATTAAAACCAGCTTAGGATTTCATCTTACCCTGGTGTGGTGGTTTGAATGAGTGTCCCCCATAGGCTGTAAGTATTCAGACATTTGTCTCCAGTTGGTGGCGCTGTTTTTGGAGGTCTTAGAAGGTGTGGCCATGCTGGGGGAGGTATGTCACTGGGGGCAGGCTTGGTGAGTTTAACAAGCCTCGTGGTCTCCAGCCGCTCTCTCTGCTTCCTGTGCTCATTGCGAGATGTGACCCTTGGCATGCTGCTCCAGCTCCAGCCGCCATGCCTCCCACCACAATGGACTCTAATTCCCTGGAACCGTCATCGTAAGCTCAAATAAACTCTTCCTTTTATAAGTTCCTTTGGTCATGGTGTTTTATCACAGCAACAGAAAAGTGACTAATACACCTGGTAAGACTAGCTAAGATTAGGAAAACAAATGACACCAAATGCTGGAGAGGTTGGAGGGAAAGGGGAACACTCATTCACTGCTGGTGGAAATGCAAACTCATGCACCCCTATGGAAAGCAGTAAGAAGAATACTTAAAAGACTCAAATTAAACCTACCACCTGACCCAGTCATTCCACTCCTGGATATATACCCACAAGACTCAACTTGTCCCAGAGAAACATGCAAAACTTTGTTTATTGTGGCTCTCTTCATGATAGCAAAGAGCTGGAAGCAACCCAAGTGTCCCTCAACTGAGGAGTGGATAAAGAAAATGTGGTACAGCTACACAATGGAGTTCTATGCAGGAGTAAAGAAAGATGACATCATGAACTTTGCAGGTAAATAAATGGAACTAGAAGCTATTATGCTAAGTGAAGTAACACAGTCCCAGAAAAACAAATGACAAATGGTATCCCTCATTTGTGGATTCTAGCACCAAATCCCTAGTTGAAAGGCAAACTGAGCAATGTTAATGTTATATTTCTTTTTATCTGAAAGCAACTGTATGGTTAAAATGCAAATCCCTTAATGGGCTTTAGAATTAACCTATCACTTATTTTCAGACTTTGTAATTTTGGTATATGGGTGGAGGGTATGTATGCATATTTTAGAGAAATATAAAATTAAAGGAGTAATGTGAATTCCTAAACATGATTTGGAATTAACTTATAGTTCATTTTCAGATGTCATAATTTTGGTATATGTGTGATATATATTATATATATGCATATTTTAGAGCAACACAAATTAGAGGGAACAACAAAAGGATTGGGTCAATGAACTGACTGAAACAGTAAACCTGCCCCAAACAGTAAACCTCTGCAAAAAAAAACTTTAAAAAGACTGAGAAAAATATGCAAGACCTGTATGGCAGAACGTATGAGCTTGGGTTGGGTGGGGAGCATGGAAGGGGGAATTAGTGTAAATTGGATTGAGAAATGTTGTATGAAATGCATAAAACTTCAATAAAAATATTTAAAAATAAAAAATAAAAAATATTTTATGGCTCACAACTCTAAAGAAAGAATATTACTAAAAATCTTTTCATTGTTTCCAAAGTAATTATATATTGCTAGTAATTAGAAATATCTTAAAACAACTTTCATTGTCTTTGTGATTTCACTCCATGATTTTTGCAGAAAAAAAATATTGAGCATTTATAGATAAAGCTGATATTCAGCTAGTACATACCAATAAGGCCAACCTGGTTTTGAAAACATTGACACATAGCCTTCTGGATTGGTAAATGGCTTCTTTTGCATATATGATGGCTGGTGGGAACAAGGCCCCCTGTATAATACTGCACTATTGAATAGTTTAATTGTTCAGAATCTTCTAATAACTTCTCCCTTTAAAAATATTTAAAATTGAACATGATCTTCTGTTGCCTTTTCTTCCACCTGGAATGCTCTTAAACTAGAGCTGATTAAAGTCTGTATTAGTCCGCCATCTGTCACTGTGATAAAATGCCTGAGATACGCAGCTCAGAGAAGGAAGGATTTATTTTAGTTTCTGACTTTGGTCATCCTGGGTCCATTGTTTTGAGCCTGAAGCCAGGCAAAAATATCATGACTGTAGGAGGGTGGAGCAGAGGCCGTTTACTGCAGGGTCATCGGCAAGGCAGGGGTGAACAGCAAGGAGAGAAGGGAGGGGCACATAGGGGCCCAGGTGCTAGGTTCTGTAGCTTCCTAATAGTTTATCGCATTATTAACCTATTAATGGATTAACCTACTGATGCGGGTGGATCCTTGCGAGGTCTTTGGAGAGCGTCTTTCATCACTGACCTTCCTGCCTAGTGATGGCACCAGCCATGTAGGAAGCAGTAATGAGATGCTTCTTCTCTTCTCTTCCAGGTTGGTATTGAGATACATGAGGGGGACCCACCTGTCTTGGGTCTGGCCAGGTGTAAAGCATTGTTGAAACACTGTCCAGACCACTGTCAATGTTAATAGTAAGCTCCGTGAGTTCTTACTGTAAGCACTCCTGATCTTCAAAGCTACTGGGGTGGGGGATGGGCCTCCCCTACTGCAGGACTCCCTGACTTCGCAGGCTCCTTAAGCAGAAGGGCTGTCTGTCAGATAGCCATCCAGACAGACTTTGTGCAGCACCAGCTGTTCTGGACACCACAGATGCCTTAAGGAAACTACAAAGTGCTCACTTGCTGCTCCTGAAGATGCTCCCAGTCAGCACTGTTTCAGTTTATACCAGATTCTTTGCTGTCACAAGCTTTGGCAACATTAAAGTCATTTTCACCCTGATCAAAGGGAGAGAGATTATGTCTATCTGACAACATCAATCCATTCTAGAGGGTAGAGGCTTCTCCACCACATTACCCTTCAGTAGGCTCCACCTCCAAGCACTTGTGCATTGGAAATTCTCTCCAGCCTGTCCAAACATAGCAGGTGGTGAGTATGGAGACCTCAGGCCAAAAGCTCAAACCCTAAAGTAAAAGAAACTTTATTATCTTATCCCCTAGGCCATTCAGGACATTTGCAGCCCATTCAAGATTTCCCCTTTTCTTTTTTTTTTCATCTTGGATGGAATCCACTTTCCAAGAAGTCACAGAGGTTTGAAGCATTAGGAAGAGGCACCTGGCTATTTAAGAACTCCATCTTGGATCTTTCCTGTTTCCAGAGTTTCTGCTGAAAGTCCTGGCCTCGCCCCATCATTCTCCCACTCCAAGCATGTGCTGGAGAGCCTCAGTGTCAACTTGACACACGGGAGTTGAGGGAACTTCAATTGGGAAATTTCCTCCTTTGAACTGGCCTGTGGCTACATCTGTGGAGTATTGTCTTCATTGTTGAGCCCTGGAGTAGGGCCCAGCCACTATGGGTGTTGACATTGTATTGTATAAAAATGTAGGTGTGGTGGCACATGCCTTTAATCCTAGCACTTGGGAGGCAGAAGCAGAGGCAGGTGGATCTCTGTGAGTTCAAGGCCAGCCTGATCTACAGAGTGAGTTCCAGGCCAGCTGGGGCTATAGGGAGACCTTGTCTCAAAAAAGAAAAGAAAATGAGTTTGAACTGGGCACAGTACACAGTAGCACACGCCTTTAATCCCAGTCAGACAAGCAGGGCTGGGCATGGGCCAGGACAGCAAGCCAGTAAGCAGCATTCCTCCATGGCCTGTGCTTCAGCTCCTGCCTCCAGGTTCCTGCCCTGAGTTCCTACCTTGGGCTCCCTAACTGATGAACTGTGACCTGGCAGATGTAAGACAAACCCTTTCCTCCCCAAGTTGGTATTGGCCAGAGTGTTTTGTCACACTCTGAAGGCAAACTAAAACACCTACCAACCTAAAAAAATTCACTTTATTTCTCTTTATAAAAGTACATAATAAACCATGCGCTCCCTGAGCCAGTCCCTCCCGGCCTTGACACTCACACAGTAACCTTTCCTTGACCTGTTCCCACCACGTGCATGCAGTGGTTGATAGGTACTGCTGTGGCCTCACAGACCTGTTGATGGGAAGCCAGACTATAAATGCCCCCATTCTCCTAGTCCTGCAGTCAAATGGGATGTCTCTGAAGCTGCGCCTCTGGCATATTAGTGCTCGACCTGGTCTGCATATTGCATTTTCCATATGTTAAAAACACCAATGCCCAAACTCTATCTCAAGCCAATTAAACACAGGTATCTGGTGATGGAGGCTCAGGCATCTCAGTTTTTAAGTCTCAAGAGTGATTCTAATGTGTAGCTGGGCTTAAGAAGCACTTCTCCTGAGGGTTGAATGGGGGCTTTCTAGAATGATTTGATCACCATCTTACATTTTTTTAATTTTAGTAGTTTATAAGCAGGCATCTCCCCACACCTTCATTAGCACAAGATATAATATTAATATAATTATTTTAAAATATTTTATATGTATGAATGTATCGCCTGAATGTATGTAGGTGCACCTGTGTAGTATAATGCCCATGGAGGTCTGAAGAGGGCGTCAGATCCCCCAGAACTGGAGTTACAGAGGGTCGTCAACCACCATGTAGGTGCTGGAAACTGAACCTAGTCTTCTGCAAGAGCAGCCACTACTCTTAACTGCTGAGGCGTCTCTCGAGCCCCATTAATATATATATAAATTTTTTTTTTTTCTTTTTGAGACAAGGTCTCCCTATAGCCCCAACTCACTCTGTAGACCAGGGTGGCCTTGAGCTCACAAAGATCGGCCTGCCTCTGCCTCCTGAGTGCTAGGATTAAAGTTGTGTGCCACCACACCCGGCTTAATATAATTATTTTATCATTATTAATTTGGCATTTGAAAGTATGTTATCTTACTGAGTAGGCTTACTAATTTTTTTTTTTTTTTGGTCTTTTTGAGACAGGGTCTCCCTGTAGCCCCAGCTGTTCTGGAACTCACTCTGTAGACCAGGCTGGCCTTGAACTCACAAAGATCCTCCTGCCTCTGCCTCCCGAGTGCTAGGATTAAAGGCATGCGCCACCACGCCCGGCTAGGCTTACTATTTTTATAAACTTATTTTTATTAGTATTTCTTCTTCTTTTGAACCATTTGTTCATATTGTTATATTTATCCTCAGATGTTGGTGTTTTCTCTTGCATTTTGGGGGAAGCTAGTCTATTAAATATTACCTACATAGTCTTTATTATTCATATCCATCCCAATTGGTCATTGGGCTATTTTTAAATTAAATAGGATAGTAAAACAATGTGGTTATTTTATTTATTTATTTTATTTATTTATTTATTTATTTATTTATTTTTATGTGTATGAATGTACTGTCTGCATGTAGGTTTGTGCACCTGTGTCGTGCAATGCCATGGAGGTCAGAAGAGGGTGTCGGATCCCCCTGGAACTGGAGTCAAAGACGGTTCTCAGCTGCCATGTGGGTGCTGGGGATTGAAGCCCAGTCCTCTGCAAGAGCTCTTAACGGCTAGGCCATCTCTCCAGCCCCAACTATGTGGTTTTTAATGTAGAGTTTGCTTTTGTATGTTAATGAATTCTGTTTTCTGAAGACAACAGCTAGTGCCCAAGGAAGTTTTCTGTTGTGATAGGAATGTGTAGAAATGGCTTCTTTATTCACTGGGAGAGCCATTTGCTTTGTGGACTATTGGGTACTTGGATGCAGCAAGTGTAACTGAGGAGATGAACTTTTCATTTTAATCAATTTAAACAAATAATCAAATGTGATTGATGACCATCACACTTGAAAGTATAACACTGGAAGGTTTATTATCATAGTTTTGTTCTTTTGGGCCCTACAATTACATTCAGATTTTCCTTTGTAGATTACAATGTGTAAATTAATTACAGCTTATATAGTTTTTACATTGTATAAGCTATTAGTGTTTATGTGTTGCCATGCACTTCTGCAGTCGGATGTAACTCGATCCTGCTGGGGAAGATGGCTGCCAGCAGCTTCTCCTCAGGAGGCTGTACCTTTCCCAGGTACCAGCTGGCTATGGGAATATCCACTCCACAGCTAAATCTGGGCAGCTCCTCACCCCACAGATTTAGACCAAATCGCTGATGGCTCTCCCTAAGGCCTAACGTCAATTAGTAACTCCATGAGTCAGGGGGTTGGTAGCCCAAAGACTCGAATTTCAGACTGGTGCCTGATAGGTGTCCTCCAGTCTCTCCCACTAGCAAAAACCCAAGTCTGATGGACTTCCATTTACGTATGTGTGAAATAGCAGACAGGGGTCCATAAAGGTAATGAAGAATCCATTTATTGTATGTAGCATATCAGTTATATAGGCAGAACAATGTCATCTTTCAGCGGCCATTCCCATACCCTCTGTGTCACAAGTGGTATCATGAGCTGCTGCTCTCCCCCTGCATCACATGCTGTATGCATCATGTGACTTCTCACCTACGGGGCAGGGTCAGGTGCAGATATACAGGCAGGCAATTAAGATGCCGGCAGCCACAGGTGACCTGCATTCACCTACAATTTGTTAAAGTTTTGAAAAAATTATTCATGGAATTGAAAGGAAAACCTAAGATAATAAAATTTTATTACATTAACTAATTTTTATTAATTATATTATTTAAACTACCTAGATACATCCTTTATTTTGGGGAATTTTCTCTAGAGTACATACTAATAGTATTTAGTATTGTGTTATAATTGCATTTCTATTTTTACATATATATAAAATAGTTTTACTATATAAATTTTGATGATAATCAGGATTGTTATCATAGGTTCATAAATTTCATCTTGTTTCAATATAAAAGGGTCCCTTTGTTCACTATTTTATTGAATGGTTTTGCTTTGAACTTCCCTTTGATAATGTCAGTACTAACTATGCTTATTTTTCTTTGCTTTAAACACCTCTCCTTTTCATCTAATTCTTTGTCATTTAATGTGAGCCTGACTGGTTTTCTTCTTTAACCAAATCCAAATGTGCCTTTTACTCCAGTTATGGAACAAAACTTTTTATTTATTTTTAGTACAAGCTCAGTCCTATTTCTATCATTTTGTTCTGTATTTGGGTTTGAGATTGTTAGGGTGTGTTTTTGTTGTTGGTGTGCTTGGTCAGTTTGTCCTTTGTTGTATTTGTTAGCCTTTCATTTACCGAAATTTAGAAGGTGCATTTTCTGTACTGTGACAGAGTATGTATTATGTAAATTAATTTTTTTCTTCTTTTCATTGCCATTCCTACACTTACGGGGGTAATTAAGAATTAGTTTCTGTGAGGTATGGTGGTACATGCCTATAATCCTATCACTTGGGAGACTGAGAAGGATTATGGAATCCAGGCTAGCCTTGGTCACATAGCAAGTTCAAGGGTAGTCTATGCCGCATAGAGAGACCGTATTCCACTAAACCAAGGGCTAGGGCATAGCTGGGTAATATAATGCATGCCTTCCATGTAAAATCCCCTGGTCCCTAGCACCAGAAAAGAATTTATAGACTCGATTTATAGAATCTTAGTATTTTTCCCAAATAAATCTTTAAGAGTTGTTTAAGCCGGGCTTGGTGGCACACACCTTTAATCCTAGCACTAGGGAGACAGAGGCAGGTGGATCTTTATAAGTTCAAGGCCAGCCTGGTCTACAGAGTGAGTTCCAGGACAGCTGGGGTTACAGGGAGACCCTGTCTCAAAAAGACAAAAAAAAAAAAAAAAAAAGAATTAATAGAAATATTTGCATTGCTTTTTGGAAATTAATTTTTTTCAAAGTCTAACTTTAATTCAGACTGATGAAGCAGAAAAATGAGAAAGCTGAATGCATAAACAAACATGGATGTACTAAATGTGAAGCGATGGATTATTAACAGAACTATTTATATGCAAAGTGTTTTATTTTTAGTTCATTGCAAAAAAAGATTTGACATTAGGTAAAAACATAACTAGAGCTGAGATGGGACATTATAGTAAAAGTATTAGAAGAGCGATCCTCCAGGTATATAAATTATAAAGCAGATGAAAACTTGAATGAAAAGTATCTAGTAAGATTCTCTAGTAAAAAAGCCAGTGCTCCCCTTGCTGTGAAACAAAAATGACAAAGTCATGCAAGAAGAATGAAGTGTGAATGAAATAGAAAGAGAACGGGGTCTTGAACTGGAATAAATCTTCAATGGAGAGTCCTGGTTCTTCAGCAGCTCTAAGCCTGCTCCACCCTTTATTGATGGCATTTTAAAGAGCCTTAGAATCAAACAGCTACATGTGTAAATCAGTTGTGATATTAGTGTTAAAGTGTTGACTTTAGTGCTAATGATGCACCTTGTAAAGAGTTGCATTATTTACTCCTACTGAATTGTTCAGTAGTTTCAATGTTTATTATAACACTAATTGTTTTACACAACTTTTTTAATTCCGATTTTTATTTTTTATTTATTTTTTATTTTTATATATTTTATACAAGATTATGTTACAAATCAAATCTAGACCCATGTCCCCCTCCTTACCCCCCCACCAGAGCTCATGCATTCTGTCAAACATGTTTTTCATCTTTTTCTCAGTCTTTCTCAAAATTCTTGATATAGAAGTTGACTGTTTTGAGCAGAAGTTCACCGTTTCAGTCAGTTCTTTGACACAGTCTTTTCTGTTGTTGTGGTTGTTGTTGTTTCCAATATGCACCACTCCCAACTATTTGGACAAAAGCTCAAGGAGCCCTGCACAAGAAATAGTACTAGGTAATTGACGCTAGCATCCACAGATGAGGGATACCGTTTTGTCCTTTATTTTTCTGGGACTGTGTTACTTCACTTAACATAATATCTTCTAGTTCCAGCCATTTACCTGCAAAGTTCATGATGTCATCTTTCTTTACCGCTGCATAGAACTCCATTCTGTAGATGTACCACATTTCCTCTATCCACTTGTCAGTTGAGGGGCACTTGGGTTAGTTCTGGCTTTTTGCTATTGTGAACAGAGCTGCAATAAACATGGCTGTGCATGTATTTCTGCAGTAAGATAAGTCTTGTGGGAATGGTATGACTGGGTCAGGTGGTAAGCTCATTTTGAGTCTTCCAAGGGTTCTCCACACTGCTTTCCACAGTGGCTGTACAAGTTTACATTCCCATCAGCAGTGGATGAGTGTTCCACTTCCCCCACAACCTCTCCAGTTCTTGGTATCATTTGTTTTCTTGATTCTAGCCAGTCTTATTGGAGTGAGATGATATCTTAAAGTGGTTTTAATTTGCATTTCATTAATTATTAGCGACATTGAACACTTCTTAAGATGTTTCTCAGCCATCTCTAATTCCTCACTTGTGAAGTCTCTGTTTAGCTCTTTGCTCCATCTTTTGAGTGATTCATTTGTTTTCTTTCTTCTTTGTTTTTTGAGTTTTGTGATTCATTTGTTTTCTTTCTTCTTTGTTTTTTGAGTTTTTATACTCTGGAAATCAATGCTTTGTCAGCTGTATCTGCTGTAAGGTTTCCTCCCACTCTCTGGGTTTTCTCTTCACTTCCTTGATTGTTTCTTTTGATGTACAGAAGCTTTTGAGTTTAATGAGATCCCATTTGTCAATTGTCGACCTTAATTCTTGCGCAGCTGCTGTCTGATTTAGGAAGTCTTTTCCTACACCTGTGTCTTGTAGGCTGCTGCCAACTTTTTCTTCTATTGCCTTCAGAGTTTTGGGTTTCACGTTGAGGTCTTTGATCCATCTGGAGTTGACTATTGTATAGAGTGAGAGGTAGGGGTTTAATTTCATTCTTCTACAAGTGGTGATCCAGTTTTGCCAACACCACTTGCTGAAGATGCTATCTTTCTTCCATTGTGTCTTCTCGGCCCCCTTGTTGAATATGAAGTGGCTGAAATTGTATATGCTCAAGTTTGGATCTTCAGTTTTGTTCCATTGGTCAACAGATCTGTTTTTGTGCCAGTACCAAGCTGTTTTTATGACTATAGCCCTGTAGTATAGTTTGAAGTCTGGTATAGAGCTCCCCCCTATATTGGTCTTTTCACTCAGGGTTGCTTTGGCTATTTGGGGTCTTTTGTTTTTCCAAATGAAGATTGGGATTGCATTAAATCTGTACAAGAGTTTGGGTAGAATTGACATTTTTACTATATTAATTTTCCCAATCCATGAGCATGGGAGGTTTTTCCTTCTTCTTATGTCTTCTTCAATTTGCTTCTTCAGGGGTTTAAAATTTTTTTGTAGAGATCTTTGGTATCTTTGGTTAGGTTTGTTCCTAGGTATCTCATTGTTTTTGAGGCTATTGTGAGTGGGAAGGTCTCCTTGTATTCCTTCTTCAGTTGCTTGTTGTTGGTGTAAAGAAAAGTTACTGATATTTTTAGGTTAATTTTGTATCCTGACACTTTACTGAAGATTTTAATAATTTCTAGGAGCTTTCTGGTGGAGTTTTTGGCATCCCTTAGGTAAACAATCATACCATCAGCAAAAAGGGATAGCTTGAATTCTTCTTTTCCAATTAGTACTCCTTTAATTTCCTTTTCTTGCCTTATTGCCCTAGCAAGTGTTTCATGCACTATATTGAAGAGGAGTGGAGATGGGGCAGCCTTGCTGAGTTCCTACCTTTAAGGGGAATGCTTCTGTCTCTTCTTCATTTAGGATGATATTGGCTGTGGGTTTCCTGTATATGGCTTTGATTACATTGAGGAATGATCCCTCCAAACCAAGTCCCTCTAGGACTTTAAGCATGAAGGGATGCTGAATTTTGTTGAAGGCTTTTTCTGTGTCAATTGAGTTGATCATGTGGTTTTTGTCTTTCAGTCCATTTATGTGTTTTATGATATTTATTGATTTTCATATGTTGAACCTTCCCTGCATCTCTGGTATGAATCCTGCTTGGTCATGGTGAATGATCTTTTTGATGCAGTTTGTATGCAGTTTGCAAGTATTTTGTTGAGAATTTTTGCATCTGTGTTCATTAATGAGATGGGTCTATAGTTCTCCTTTTTGATTGTATCTTTGCTTGGTTTTGGTATTAGAGTGATGCTGACTTCTTAAAATGAATTTGGGAGATTTCCCTCTGCTTGAATCCTTCTGAACAATTTGAGTAATAATGGTTGTAAGTCTTTTTGAAATATTTTATAGAATTCTGCTGTGAAACCATCTGGGTCTGGGCTTGTTTTAGCTGGGAGGTTTCTTATTACATCTTTAATTTCTTCATATATTACAGGTCTTTTTAAGCTGACGTTCTCATCTTGGTTAAGCTTTGGTGATTCCCAGGATTTCAGATATTCGTCCATTTCTTCTAGGTTTTCAAACTTAGTAGAGTATTGGTTTTTAAAATATTCCTTTATGATTGTCTGGATCTTTTCATTGTCAGTTTTGTCATGTTTCCCCTTTCATCACAAATTCTATTGATTTGGAGTTGCTCTTTCTTTCTTTTGATTAACTTGGCTAGAGGTCTGTCTATCTTGTTTATTCTCTCAAAGAATCAACTTTTGGATTCATTGATTTTTTTTTGTATGGTTTTCTTTGTTTCTATTTCATTGATTTCTGCTCTGATTTTTGTTATTTCTTCCTGTCTTCTGCATTTAGGGTTCATTTGTTGTTGTCTCTCAAGTGTTTTTAGCTGCAGTGTAAGATCGTTCACTTGTGCTCTTTCTGGTTTTTGTTTTTGTTTTTTATGTAGGCACTCAGGGCTATAAACTTCCCTCTTAGGACTGCTTTTAAAGTGTCCCATAGGTTTTGATGTGTTGTATTATCATTGTCATTTAATTCCAGGAATGCTTTTATTTCTTTCTTGACCCATTCATTATTCAGGATAGTGTTGTTTAATCTCCATGTGTTCTTGTAGATAGTAGGTCTTATCCTGGTGTTGATATTGAGTTTATTGCACTGTAGTCTGATAGAATGCATGAAATTATTTCAATCTTTTTGTATTTGTGGAGGTTTTCTCTGTGTCCCTGTATGTGGTCGATTTTGGAGAATGTTCTGTGGGGTGCTGAGTAGAAAATGTATTCTCTGGTATTTGGGTAGAATATTCAATAAATGTCCATGAGGTCCATTTGGTGTATCATATAATTCAGTTCAGATGTCTCTCTGTTTATTATTTGTCCAGTCGATCTGCCCAAAGGGCTCAGTGGGGTATATGAGTGTGCTGGGGTTAATCTGTGCCTTGAGGTCCTGGAGAATTTTATTTATAAAGTTTGATGAACCAGAGTTTGGTGCATATATATTCATGATTGTGAAATCTTCATGGTTAATCATGCCTTTGATAAAGATGCAATGGCCCTCTTTGTCTCTTCTGATTTCTTTTACTTTGAAGTCTATCTTGTCTGATATTAAAAAAGCAACACCTGCTTTCTTTTTGGTATCATTTGCTGGGAATATTTTTTTCCATCCCTTCACCTTAAGTGGTGCCTATCCTTGAAAGTGAGATGGGTTTCTTGTAGACAGCATATAGATGGGTTTTCTTTCCTAATCCAATCTCCCGGTCTATGTCTTTTGATTGGGGAGTTTAGTCCATTAATATTTAAAGTTATAATTGAAAGATGCATGTTGCTTCCTTTTACCCTATTATCCATTTGCATTTTTAGTCTCGATTTCTACTTCTGCAGTTATATCTTTATTGAGTTCTCTTTCTAGGTGTCTGGGGATAGTTGCTCCTCTCTTCTGTCCTTTGAATTGCTTCAAGTATTTTTTGAAGGGTTGGTTTTCCAGACATGTATTCTATCATCTTGTTTATGACATGGAAGATTTTTCTCTCTCCTTCAACTCTAATCAACATTTTTGCTGGGTAGAGTAACCTGGGTTGGCATCTATAGTCATTTAACATTGGAAATGCTTTGCTCCACATTCTTCTTGCTTTCATAGTCTGCACTGAGAAGTCAGCTGTAATTCTGATGGGTTTCCCCTTATATGTAACTTGTTTTTCTCTTGTGGCTTTCAGAATTTTGTCTTTGTTTTGGGCATCTAGCATATTAGCTATGATATGGTGTGGGGAGTTTCTTTTCTGTTCTTGTCTGTTTGGAGTTCTATGTGCTTCTTGTATTTGTCTTTTATTTCTTGGGTTTGTCTTTTTTAAGTTTGGGCAAATTTCATCTATTATTCTGTTGAAGATCTGATCAATACCATTCTTTTGGGATTCCTCTCCTTCCTCTATTCCTATGATACAGAGATTTGATCTCTTCATAGTGTCCCATATTTCCTGGTTGTTCCACTTTTGTGTAATTTTTAATTTATCTTTTTTTATGGTGAAAAAAATTCTGTATTTAGATTTAGTCAACAGGACTGCTTAGATGATCCCAATTTTGTTGGCAACATCCAAAGCATCATAATCTGGAGCCAGTTGAGTATAGGCCTTCTTCTCGCCATCATGTCTTTGTGATGTGACTTTGGCCACATCAATGTCATAGAGTTTCTTCATAGCCTGTTTGATCTGGTGCTTTTTGGCCTTGACATCCACAATGAACACAAGTGTGTTATTGTCTTCTATCTTCTTCATGGCTGACTCAGTGGTCAGGGGGAACTTGATGATGGCATAGTGGTCAAACTTGTTTCTCCTGGGGGAGCTCTTGTGAGGGTACTTGGGCTGCCTCCGGAGCCACAGGGTCTTGGGCCGCAGGAAGGTGAGTGACGGGTGGATCTTCTTCTTTTTGTAGTTGTGGATGCCTTTCAACACTGCCTTCTTGGCTTTCAATGCCTTCACTTTAGCTTTGGCTTTGGGAGGGGCAGGAGCTTCCTTCTTCGCTTTCCACGCCATCTTTACAAAAAGCTTTTAAATTTTTCATAATCTTTACTTGATTATGAAGTTGTTCTGTGTTATCTTCCAGGTCTGATATTCTTTGTTCTGCTTCCTCCATTCTATTTCTGAGGTTTTTTCCATTCCTTTCCTCTTGATTGAATGAATGTTCTATTTCCTTTTTCATTTCATCCTGTGATTTCCTTAGTATTTCCACTCCTTTTGGAGCATCTCAATCTCTTCTTGTAGCTCCTTGCTTAGCTGGTTGCCTTCCTTTTTCAGTGTTTCCACTTTCTTCCAGTTTGTCATTTTCTCCTTTTAGTTCTTTCTGGATTTTGTCATTCTCTCCCTTTAGTTCTATCCAAAGTTTGTCATTGTCTCCCTCTAGGTCCTTCTTGAGTTTTTCATTCTCTCTCTTTAGTTCGCTGACTTGTTCTTTATATTCTTTGATTTCTCTGAATATTCTGCAATTGTTCCCCTAATATCTATGTCCTGGGGGGATCCCACTGTAGGAATCTCCCACAGGGTTGGTAGAGCTTGGTATGGAAGTATCCCGCATCTTTCCCATGTTGTCCCTTTGTCATGTCCCTGGCATGTGGGTTTCCCTTTTTGCCTGTATTCTGAAGTGAATCACAAATGCCTCTTCACTGTGTTGAAGGCTTGCTTTGCTTGCCTCCTTCAGATGCCTATTTTTGTCTCCTTGTTTATGGAATGTTGACTTGTCTAGGTTTCAGGCTTTCAATTTTGTTTATATGTTGGAAGTTTAACTCACTCTTCCCTTTCTGTTTTAAAGGTTCTCCAAAAAATCCACTTGGATAACTCCCTAAGCAATTTCAGTTGGCGGGGCGGGGGGGGGGTGGTGGTATGCCTGGCTTAATCAGTGCCCTGGTACTCTGTTCTTCATGTTGTCTTGGGAAGTCCCTGATCTAAGCTCTGTGCACTCAAGTCTCACAGTGGCAACAGGCCCACCTTTAATACCAGCTAGCAGGGCAACTCCACCCTGACAGCCACACAAAACAATGATTTAATGATCCAAGGAACCAATGAAACAATTATCCAATGACCCAGAGATAGACAACAATCTGCCTGGCTGAAGCACCCAGCTCCTACCTGTGCTTCAGGTGGTCCTGGGAAGCCCCTGATCTAAGCTCTGTGCACTATATAACTTTTTCATTGTTAAATGATTTTTCAGTCTAAAAATATTTTTGTGTGTCTGTGTATCCAGATGTGCATGGGACATGTGTGGGCACGTGCTTGCTTGCATATGTGTGTGGAAGTCAGAGGGTGAAGACAAGTGTATCCTGTCTCAAGTCACCACTCTTTGGACAGGGCCTCACTGACCCTGAGCTCACCAGGTCAGCTACACTATCTGGCCAGCATGCCCAGGGGTCCTTCTGTCACTGCCTCCAAGGCATTGGGACTACAGGCATGTACCATCATGCCTGGATTTTTACATGGGTACGGGGGATCCTGACTCAGGATCTCATTCTTGCTTGGTAAGCACTTTGCCCACCCAGCATTTCCTAAGTACCTCTGTCAAATTCTTAGTCTAAACCTCGAGGGGAAAGTGAAGAAAGAGGAGCACTAGAGAAGAACCTTCCAGAACTGCAGCCATCAACTTGATTCCTCTGTTCCAGCAGAAAGCAGGAGAGATGACAGGTGACTTAATTTTTTAAAACTTTTTTTTCTTTTATTCCCTGGATACATTTTGTTCCTGCTATGTTCAGGATAGGGTGTTTAGGGGAAATACCAATTGTGCTGGATAGCTTTAGTGTCAACTTGACACACCTGGGTTGAGGGAGCCTCAGTTGGGGAATTGGCTCCATTGGACTGGCCTGTGGCCTCATCTGCGGAGTATTGTCTTGATGGCTGAGCAGTGTGGAAGGGCCCGGCCCACAATGAGTGGTGCCACCCTGGGCAGGTGGTTGTGTATGGTATAAGAAGGCAGGCTGGGCATGAGCCAGGAGAGCAAGCCAGTGAACAGCATTCCTCCATGGCCTGTGCTTCAGCTCCTGCCTCCAGGTTCCTGCCCTGAGTTCCTGCCTTGGGCTCCCTAAGTGATGAACTGTGACCCAGGAGATGTAAGCTGAATAAACCTAAAATTCCATATTTTTTTTTTCCTTTTGAAGACAGGGTCTCAAAATAAGTTGTCTAGACTGGCCTTGAACTAACTATGTAGACCAGGATGACTTGAACTCAAAGAGATCGGCCTGGCTCTGCCTCCCTGAGTGTCTAGATAAAGTTGGTGTGCCACCACCCGGCTTAAATAATTATGTTTCATTTAAATTTGGCAATTTGAAAGTAGTTACTACTGACTAGGCTTTACCTTTTTTTCCCATTTTTTTTTTTTTTTTTTTTGTTGTTTCTTTTTGATGATCTCTGGGTCTTTCCCGTAGTCCCTAGGCTTTTCTGGACTTTTTCCACTCTGAATTTCAGAGCTGTCTTTCTGATCCACATTATAAGATGCTAATTCCTCTCGCATGTCCTGCTCCTCGATGCTTAGGATTACAGGAGAAGAGCGCACACCTATTGGTGGGAGTTAAGCTGCAAGTGCCTGCCGCGATCTAGGGGCTAAGCGTATTTTAATTCAAACGCATATCTTTTATTAGATCATTCGTTCTTCTTTGAACCAATCTGTACAATGTAATTACGTATATTTATCTCCAGGCATGTTTGTGGTTTCGTCTGTTGCCAGATTTGGGGAAGCCTAGTCTATTAAACTATTCACCATACCAATGTCTTTTAGTGATTCATATCATTTGTTCCAATTCTGGCTCCATCTGGTGGACTAATTTTTAAATAAGTTAACATAGATAGATAAAACTATATTGGTTATTATTTTTATTTATTTATTTTAATTTATATAATTCTATTTATTTATTTATTTTTAATGTGTATAATGTACTGTCTCCATTAGGTTGCTGCACTCCTTGTGTCGTGCATGCACTGGAAGTTTTAACAGAAAAAGGAGACGTGTCGTTCCGCTCCTGAGGAAATAATGGAGTCAAAAAGCGAACGTTTCTCCTAAAGGCATGTTTGGGGGCATAGAGGTGATTGAAAGCCCAGTCTCTGCAGAGGCTGCCTACACGGCTTCAGGCAAACGCCATCGTTCTCTAGCCTCCCATATTTTTTAACTATTTGGTTTTATATGTACACTAGTCTTGCTTTTGGTATGTTAAATGATCGTTCTTCTGAAGGACAACACTAGTGCCAGCGAAGTTCTTCTGTTGATACGGAAGGTGTAGAAGCTTTCTTTAAATTCACTGGGAGATTCACCTCGGACCTATTCGGTTTACTTGGATGGCTAAGCCAAGTGTAACTGAGAGATGAAGCTGTTTTCAGTTTATTATCAATTTATAATACAAATAAATCAACATGTGATTGATGACCATCACACTTGAAAGTATAACACTGGAGAGGTTTATATATTTCATTAGTTGTTGTATTTGCCCTCACAATTAACATTTCATTGTATTTTCCTTTTACGATTACATAATTGTGTATAATTAATACGAGCTTATATTAGTATTACATTTAGTAACAGCCTAACTTAGTGTGTTATGTGTTGCCATCGCACTTCTGCAGGTCGATGTATACTCGATTCCTTGCTGGGAAGATGCTGCCATGCATGCTTTCCTCCTCAGGAGCTGTACTTCCCAGGTACCAGGCTGGCTATTGGAATTCCACATCCACAGCTCTAATCTTGGGCATGCTCCTCACACCCACTAGGAATTTATACCCCAAGAATCGCTTGATGGCTCTCCCTGAAAGGCTAACGTCTAATTATGTAACTCCATGAGTCAGGGTGGTTGGTTAGCACCAATATGACCGAATTTCAGGACTGGTGCCCTGAATAGGCGCTGTCCTCCAGTCTCTCCCATAGCAAAAAACCCAAAAAGGTTCCCCCCCCCGATTTTGGACTTCCCATTTACGTAGTGTGGAATACGCCAGACAGGGGTCATAAAGGGTAATGGTAAGAAGTCCCATTGTATTGTATGTAGCATATTCAGTTATGTATAGCTATAACATATGGTCAATCTTTTCATGCGGGCTCATCCCATTGACGCTCTGTTTGTGGTCAGCAAGCTGTTTTATGCTATTGCGCTCTGTCTGCTCTCCCCTTGCTATCACATGCTGAGCATCATTTTTGATTATATGTATGTGTATCGTGCGAGATATCAGGCAGGCAATAAGATGCCAGGTGTCTAGCTCACAGGTGTAACCTGCAATTCACGCTCGCAATTTGTTAAAGTTTTGAAGAAAATTATTCATGGATTGATAATGAAAACTAAGATATAACTTTTATTTAAGCATTGAACTAATTTTTAGTTTAATTATAATATTTTACAGACTAACGCTAGCATACAGTATCCTTTTATTTTGGGAATTTCTCTACTGAGTACCTACTAGATGTAGTAATTAGTATTGTGTTATATATTGCATTTTATTTTACATATATAAAAATTAGTTTTACTATATAAATTTTGATGATAATCAGGATTGTTATCATAGGTTCATAAATTTCATCTTGTTTCAATATAAAAGGGTCCCTTTGTTCACTATTTTATTGAATGGTTTTGCTTTGAACTTCCCTTTGATAATGTCAGTACTAACTATGTCCTTTATTTCTTTCTTTAAAACACCTCTCCGTTTTCATCTCTAATCTTTGTCATTTGAATGTGCAGCTCTCGACTGGTTTCTTCTTTATACCAAATCCTAATAATGTGCCTTTACTCCCGTATGGAACAAATCTTTTTTATATTTTTAGTACAAGCTCAGTCCTATTTCTATCATTTTGTTCTGTATTTGGGTTTGAGATTGTTAGGGTGTGTTTTTGTTGTTGGTGTGCTTGGTCAGTTTGTCCTTTGTTGTATTTGTTAGCCTTTCATTTACCGAAATTTAGAAGGTGCATTTTCTGTACTGTGACAGAGTATGTACTTATTACAGTTTTTTTTCTTTCTTTTCATTGCCATTCTCACGTCTACGGGTGGGTAATTAAGACTTGAGTTTCTGTGAGGTATGTGTGGTTATTACTTTATCGCCTATCAACCTATTTTCCATCTGGGAGACCTGCAGCGGATTTAAATCCGGAATCCAGTCTAGCCTTTGGTCACATAGCAATGTCCAAGGGTAGTCTATGCTTGCATAAGAGACCGGGTTTCTTCCATCTAAATCCTGAAGGGCTAGGGCATAGGCTGGTAATATAGATGCATGCCTTCCTAATGGTAGAAGATCTTCCTGGTCCCTAGACCATCAAAGAGGAATGTTTTATGTAGATCTCGATTGTTATAGACATCCTTTAGTATTTTCCCTAAATTATCTTTTAAGAGTTCGGTTTAAGCTCGGGTTTCTTGGTGCTTAATACAGTGACTCTTTTGAGATCCTAGCCTAGCGGAGACAGAGGCATGGTGGATCTGTCATAAGTTTCAATGGCCCAGCCTGGTCACAGAGTGATTTCCAGGACAACAGCTGGGGGTGTACATGGGAGATCTTCTTCCGTTCAATAATATAGACAAAAAAAACAACATAAAAAAAAGAATCTGAATAGAAATATGCATTGCTTTTTGGAAATTATTTGTTTTCATAAGTCTATAGCTTTGAATTCAGTACTGATGGAAGGCGATTATATTATGAGCAATTTAGCTGAATGCATAAAAACATGGAATGTTAACTATATATGTGTATGTCTGATGGATATAACAGAACTATTTATAGCATAAGGTGTTTATTTTAAGGTTCATTGCAAAAAAAAGTTCTGACATTAGGTAAAATTACAATATACTTAGGGCTGAGGTGGTACATTATAGTAAAAGTATTAGAAGAGCGATCCTCCAGGTATATAAATTATAAAGCAGATGAAAACTTGAATGAAAAGTATCTAGTAAGATTCTCTAGTAAAAAAGCCAGTGCTCCCCTTGCTGTGAAACAAAAATGACAAAGTCATAGCGAAGAGAGATGAGAGTGTGAATGATAATAGAAAGAGGAACGGGGTCTTGAAACTGGAATTATATCTTCAATGATGAGTCCTGGGTCTTTTTCTATGCATTGTCTTCTAATCCTGCTTCCACTTCTTTAATTGGATGGCATTTTAAAGAGCCTTAGAATCAAACAGCTACATGTGTAAATCAGTTGTGATATTAGTGTTAAAGTGTTGACTTTAGTGCTAATGATGCACCTTGTAAAGAGTTGCATTATTTACTCCTACTGAATTGTTCAGTAGTTTTCAATGTTTATTATACACTAAGATTGTTTCTACCACAACTTTTTTACTTCCGGATTTATTTTTTATCTGTATTTTATTTATATCTTTTATAAACAAGATATGTTACAGAATCAAGATGCGTGAGACCCCTGTCCCTCCTTACCCCACTTTTTCCCCAGTAGCTCATGCTATGTCTGTAAAAATGTTTTTCATTTTTTCTCAAGTCTTTCTCAAAATTCTTGATACTAGAATGTTGACGTGTTTCGAGCAGAAGTCGACCGTTTCAGTCAGTTCTTTTGACACAGTCTTTTTTTTTTTTTTTTTTTTTTTTTTGTTGTTGTTGTTTCTAATATTCATCACTCCCAACTAATTGGACAAAAGCTCAGGACGGGACGCCTGCCATCAATGAAACAGTACTAGGTAATGTGACGCTAGCCTCCATCAGAATAGCAGGGATACCGTTTGTCCTTTATTTTTCGTCTGCGACTGTGTTACTCTTTGTCCTTAACATAAATCTTCTAGTTTCAACGGCCGGAGCTTACCTGCAAAGTTCAGTTGGATTTGTCATCTTTCCTTTCGGTTGCTGCATTAGATACTCCATTTCCTGTAGATGGTACCATATTTTCTCTATCGACTTGTCAGTTTAGGGGCACTTGAGTTGGTTTCTGGCTTTTGTTGTCTAATTTTGTGAAGCAGAGTTCTGCATATTAAAAGCAGGCTGTGCAATGTTTTCTTGCATGTATAGAATTATGATCAAGGTCTTGTGGGAAGTGGTATGACTGGGTCAGGTTGGTAAGCGTCATGTTTTGAGTCTTCCAAGGGTGTCTACACTCTTTCCATAGTGGTTACACAAGTTTAAAACATTCCCAATCAGCTGATTTGGATGAGCTGTTCCACTTCCCCCCACCAAGCCCTCCAGTTCTTGTTTGTTTATCTAATTTGTTTTCCTTCTGATATCTAGCTCAGTCCCTTTTTGGAGTGCGGATGATCATCTTAAAGTGGTTTTAATTGCCATTTCCTTAATTATTGTTACTTTTTGTCATTGAAAACAACTTTCCTTAAGATATGTTTTACTCAAGCGATTACTCTAATTTCCTCACTTGTTGTAAGTCTCTGTTTAGCAGTCTTTGTCCACTTTTTGAGTATTTCCATAATTTGTTTTCCTTTCTTCTTTGTTTTTTGAGTTTTTGGTGTTCAGTTTGTTTTTCTTTCTTGTCTTTTTTTTTTTTTTTTTTATGTATATTTGTGTGTGCACGTATGTATGCACGCATGCATGTGTACATGTTAGAGGATAACTTGTGGGAGTGTTTTCTCCCATTGTGTGGGTTTTTTCTTCACTCCTTGATTGTTTCTTTTGAATGTACAGAAACTTTTTGGAGTTTTTTAATGATATCCCATTTGTCAATTTGTCGACCTTAATTCTTACAAAGCTGCTGTCTGACTTAAAAAAATCTTTTCCTACAAACCTGTTTCTTGTAGGTCTTCCTGCCCAAATTTATTTTCTTCTTCTATTGCCCCTTCACGAGTTTTGGGTGTTTCAAACGTTTGAGTTTGTCTTTAGATGCATCTGTATGTGATCTATTGTATAGAGTGAGGTGGGGTTTAAATTTCATTCTTCTAATCAGTGGTGAATCCAGTTTGGCCAAACACTTGCTGAATGATGCCATTCTTCTGTCTCCAGTGTCTTCCTCTCTTGGCTTCCCCTTGTTGCAATATGAAGTGGCGGGAAATTGTATATGCTCAAGTTTGGACTCTTACCAGTTTTGTCTCTATTGTTGTCCAACAAGATCTGTTTTGTGCCATGTGACCGCCGGCTGCCAGGGGTTTGTTTTAAGCGTTTATGGACTAAGCTGTATATTAGTTGAGTCCTGGTAGTAAGGGAGCCTCCCCCCTAATATTGGTCTTTTTTCACCAGGTGTCTGCTTGGCTATTTCGTGGCGTCTTCTTGTTTTTTCCAAAGAAGATTGGGTGCACATTAAATGTTGTACAAGAGAGTTTTGGGTAGAATTGACATTTTTACTATATTAATTTTCCCACTCCATGAGCATTTTGGGAGGTTTTCCTTTTCTTTGCTTCATGTTCTACTCTTCTATTGCCTTCTCAGGGGGGTTAAAATTTTTTGTGAGATCTTTGTAATCTTTGGTTAGGGTTTTGTTAACTTAGGTATCTCAATGTGTTTTTGGAGGCTATTGTGCAGGGGATAGCTGTTCGTCTTGTATTCCTTCGTTCAAGAGTTGCTTGTTGTTTGTGTAATGTATAAAGTTACTGTTGGAAATCAATCTTTAACTTTTTTAGGTTATGTATTCTCTGATCACTATTACTGAAGATTTTTACAGTAACTTTCTCAGCGAGCTTGTCTGGTGGAGTTTTTTGTCATCCCCTTAAGGTAACAATCAACCATCACAAAAAAGGGATCAGCTTGAATTTCTTTTCTATTTCCAATTAGTACTCTTATCTATATTTTACTTATCTTTGCCTTTTTATTGCCCTAGCAAGCTGTTCAAGCACTATGTTGAAGAGGATGTCGGAGATGGGGCAGCCCTTGCTGATTTCCTCCCTTTTAAGGGGAATGTCTTTGGTTCTTTTTTCTGTCCTTTTCCATTTAGGATGATATTGGTGTGGGTTTCCCGTATATGACTTTGATTAAGTTGAGGAATAATCCCTCCAAACCAATAGTCCGCTCTTAGGATGTGATTAAGGGCTGAAAGTGTTGATCGCTTGAATTTTTGTTGAAGGCCCATTTAGTTTGCGTGATGTCATTATTGAGATTGATCAAAGAGCATGTGGTCTTTGTACTCGGTCTTTTCGAGTTCGCAATGTATAGCTGTTTATGATATTTTATTGATTTTTCCAATATGTTGATACCTCCCTGCATTCCTAGCTGGTATGATATCCTGCTTGGCATTGGCGTGAATGTTATCTTTTTGATGCCAGGTTGGTATGCAGTTTGCAAAGTATAGTTTTGAGTAATAATTTGGTTGCATTCCTGTGTTCCCAATTAATTGAGATGGGTCTATAGTTCACCTTTTTGATTGTAATATTTGGGCTTGGTTTTTGTATAAGAGTGATGCTGTCTTCATAGAATGAATTTGGAGATTTCCCTCTGTTTTTTTTTTTTTTTTTATAATTTTATATTTTATATGAAATATAAATAAAAGCTTTTCTGAAATTATTTTAAATAGTAATTCCTCTGTGACCATCTGGTCCTGCGGCTTTGTTTGTAGCTGGGAGGTTTTCTTATTACATCTTTAATTTCTCTTCATATAGTTACAGGTCTTTTTAGAGCTTGACGGTTCGTCATCTTGGTTGTTAGAGTTTGGTGATTCCCAGGACTTTCAGATATTCTCCATTTCTTTCTAGGTTTTCAAACTTAGTAGACGTTATTGGTTTTTAAAATATTCCTTTATGTTGTGGATTTTTTTGTTTTTGTGATGTTTCCTTTCATTTTTTTTTTTTCACAAATCTTTCTATTTCTGATTTTTTTGCTCTTTTCTTTTCTTTTGATTAACTTGGCAGAGGTCTGTCTATTTCTTGCTTATTCTTCTCATAGAATCAACTTTTGTCGATTCATTGATTTTTTTGTATTTGATTCTTTCTTTTGTTTTCTATTTCATTGATCTGTCATCTATATTTGTTAATTTTTCTTCCCTGTTCTTCATTGGCTTGCATTTATGAGGTTCATTTGTTGTTGTTCTCTAAAGTGTTTTAAAGCTGCAGGCCAGTGTATCAGATCGTGTCACCTTGTGCTTCTTTCTGGTTTTTGGGTTTTGTTTTTTAATGAGGCACTCAGGGCTCGTAACTCCTCTTAGGACTTGCCTTTTTAAAGTGTCCCATAGGTTTTGATTGTGTTGTTATTTTATCATTGTCATTTTAATTCCAGGAATTGTCTTTTATTCTCTTTCTTGACCCATTTCATTATCATTCAGTGAATATGTTGTTTTATTACTCACTGTGTTTTTGTAGAATTTTGTAAGGTCTTATCCTCGGTGTTGATATTTGAGTTTATATTGCACTGTATCTGAATTAGAATGCATGAATTATTTCAATTCTTTTTGTATTTGTGGAGGTTTTCTCTGTGTCCCTGTATGTGTGGTCGTTTTTGAGAATGTTTCTTGGGGTGCTGAGTAATATAGTGTATTCTCTGGTATTTTTTCGGTAGAATATTAATAATAATGTCCATGGGTCCATTTGGTGTATCATATATATTCAGTTCAGATGTCATCTCTCTGTTTATTATTTGTCCAGTCCGAGTCTGCCCAAAGGGCTCCCGTGGGTATATGAGTTGTGCTGGGGTTAATCTGTGCCTTGAGGTCCTGGAGAATTTTTTTTTAAAGTTTGTCATATATTGCCATATGTTATGGTGCATATAATTCATGATTGTGAAATCTTCATGGTTAATCATATTTGCCTTGATAAAGTATGCAATGGCCTTTCCTCTTCTTTGTCTCTTTCTGGATTTCTTTTACTTTAAAGTCTTATTTCTTGTCTGATATAAAATAAAAAGCAATCACCTGCTTTCTTTTTGTGTTCATTTGCTGGGAATATTATTTTTTCCATCCCTCTCACCTTAAATGGTGGCCTATTCTTTGAAAGGTGGGTTTCCTTGAGACAGCATTATAGATGGGTTTCTTGTCTAATACCAATCTCTCCTCTTTCTTCCTTTCCCGGTCTATTGTTTTTTTGATTGGGGAGTTTCATTAATATTTAAAGTTATAATTAAAATGTATAGTTGCTTCTTTTTATTATTCATTTTGCATTTTTAGTCTCGATTTCTACTTCTGCAGTTATATCTTTATTGATTCTTTTCTAGGTGTCTGGGGATAGTTGCTCCTCTCTACTCTGTCCTTTAATTGCTTCAAGTATTTTTTGAAGGGTTGGTTTCCGAGACATGTAATCTATCATCTTGTTTATGACATGGAGAGATTTTTCTCTCTCTTCTTCAACTCTAATCAACATTTTTGCTGGGTAGAAAACCGGGTTGGCAATCTATAGTCATTTAACATTGGAAATGCTTTGCTCCATTTCTTTGTTTTCATAGTCTGCACTGAAAGTAGCTGTAATTCTGATGGGTTTCCCTTATATGTAACTGTGTTTTTCTCTCTGTGGCTTTCAGAATTTTGTTTTGTTTTGGGCATCTAGCATATTAGCTATGATATGGTGGGGAGTTTCTTTTGTTTTGTCTCACTCTTTGGATTCTATGTGCTTCTTGTATTGTCTTTTATTTCTTGTTGTCTTTTTTTTTAAGTTTGGGAAATTTCATCTATTATTCTTTTGAAGTCTGATCAATACCATTCTTTGTGGGATTCCTCTCCTTCCTCTATTCCTACTGATACAGAGATTTGATCTCTTCATAGGGTCCCATATTTTCCTGGTTGCTTCCACCTTTTGTGATTTAATATTATTTTTTTTATTGGTGAAAAAAATTCTCTGATATTATAGATTTAGTCAATCAGGACCTGCTTAGAATGATCCCTAATTTGTTGGGCAACATCCAAAGCATCAATAATCTGGAGTCCAGTTGAGTATAGGCCTGCCTTCCTCGCCATCATGTCTTTGTGATGTGACTTTGGCCCACTCAATGTCATAGAGATTTCTATAAGCCCTGTTTGATCTGGTGCTTGTTGGCCTGGGTGACATCCACTATACACAAGTGTGTGTATGATCTTCTATCTTCTTCATGGCTGACTCAAGTGGTCAGGCGGGAACTTTGATGATGGCATAGTTGGTCAAGTATTGTTTCTCCTGGGGAAGCTCTTTGTGGGGTACTTGGGCTGCCTCGGAGCCCTAGGGTCTTGGGCGCCGAGGAAGGTGAGTGACGGTGATCTTCTTCTTTTTTGTAGTTGTGGATGCCTTCAACAGTTACCTTCTTAGGCTTTCCCAATCTCTTCACTTTACTTTGGCTTTGAATGGAGGGGGCAGGAAGCTTCTTCTTTCGCTTTCCACGCCTATCTTTACAAAAAGCTTTTATTGTTTTTCACTAATCTTTACTTGATTATGACGCTTGTTCTGTGTTATCTTCCAGGTCTGATATTCTTTGTTCTGCGTTCCCCCATTGTCTATTTTGAGGTTTTTTTCCATTTCCTTTCCTCTTGTTGATATGAATGTTTTCTATTCCTTTTCATTTCATCCTGTGTTATTCCTTAGTCATTTTCCACTTCCTTTTTGGAGCATCTCAATCTCTCTTCTTGTAGCTCCTTGCTTTGTGGTTGCCTCCTTCTTTTCAGTGTGTTTCCACTTTCTTCCAGTTGTCATTTTCCTCTCTTTTAGTTTCTTTCTCTGATTTTGTCATTCTCTCTCATTTAGTTCTATCCAAAGTTTGTCATTGTGTCCCTCTAGGTCTTCTTGAGTTTTTCATTCTCTTTTTTTAGTTCGCATATTGTTATATTATATGTCTTTGATTCCTCTGAATACCTGCAAGTTGTTTTCCTCCTAATAGATTATGTCCTGGGGTGGATCCCAGCTGTAGAAGATTCCCCACCAGGTGTTGGTAGAGCTGGTATGGAATATTCCTCCTGCATCTTCCCATGTTGTCCCTTTAGTTGGTCTCGCCTGGCATGTGGGTTTCCCTTTTTCGCCTGTTTCTGATGCTGAATCTACAAATACGCCTCTTCACTTTGTTTGCGAAGCTTGCTTTTGCTTTGCCATCCTTTCAGATGCCTGTATTTCTTTCTCCTTGTGTACTGAATTGTTGACTTTGTCTAGGGTATCAGGCTTCTCAATATTTGTTTCGTTATATGTTTTGGGGATATCCGGTTATCACACTTTCACTCGTTCTCCGTTTCTGTTTATTAAAGGTTCTCTTTTCCAACAAAATCCACTTGGATAACTCACTAAGCAACCAGTTGGCGGGATGTGGAAGCTGAGGGGGGTGGTGGGTAATGCCTGACTTGATCCTGTGCCCCTGGTACTCTGTTCTTTCATGTGTGGTCCTTGGAAGTCCCTAGATCTAAGCTTCGTGCACTCAAATCCTCACAAGGGGCAACAGGCCCACCTTTATACCGCTAGCGGGCAACCCAACCCTGACAGCCACACAAAAAAGACTAGATGATTTAATGATACCAAGGGAACCACACTGACAAACAATTATCCACTATGACCCACAGATGAACCACAATCTGTCCTGGCTGAAACCCCTAGCTCCCTTACCTGTCTTTCAGGTGGTCCTGGAAGCCCCGATCTAAGCTTCTGTGCACTACTCAATAACTTTTTCACTTGCTTTATAATGTATTTCTTTCAGTCTAAAAATTTTTTGTGTGTCTGTGTATCTCCAGATTGTGCAATGGGACAAATGGTGTTGGGCACGTGCTTGCTTGCATATATGTGTGGGTGAAGTCAGGGCTGAAGACAAGTCCCTAGTGACCTGTCTTCAAGTTCACCATTCATGTTGACAGGGCTATCACTGACCACCTCCGGAGCTCACGACCAGGTACAACGTCGTACCACTATCCTTGACCAGCCAGTGTGCCCAAGGGTCCTTCTTGTCACTGCCTACCAAGCTGGGACTGAACAGGCACTTACCATCATGCCGATTATTACAATGTGTGTACGGTGGGAATGGCCTGGACTCAGATCTCACTTCTATGCCTAGGTAAGCACTTAGCGCCACAACCCATGCATTCCTAAGTACCTCTGTCAGAATTCTTTTGATGTCTAAACTCTTTTCGAGGGGGAAAGTGAAGAATAAGGAGGAGCACCTGAGAAGAGAAGAACACTTACCAGAACTGCAGCCGGATCAACTAAATGATTCCTCTGTCAAGCCAGAAAGCAAGCGAGAGATTGAAGGTGTAACTTAATTTATTATAAAATCACTTTTTTTCTTTTATTCCCTGTGATACCATTTTGGTTGTTATCCTAGGCTATGTTCAAGCTGATAGGGTGGTTTAGTGGACAATAAAATTGTGTCGGATAGCTTTGTTAGTTCTAAACTTTGACACAACCTGGACGTTGAAGGAGCCTCAGTTGGCGCGAATTGGCCTTCCATTAGGGATACTGGCGCTCAGCTGGCCCTGTGGCCACTTCTGCGGAGTATTGTCTTGATGGTTGAGCAGTGTGGAAGGGCCCGGCCTCACAATGAGTGGTGCCACCCTGGGCAGGTTGGTGTGTATTGGTGATAAGAAGAGTGTCCGGCTGGGCATGAGCGTCGGAGAAGCTAGCCCAGTGAAGCAGCATTCCTCCATGGCCTGTGCTTCAGCTCCTGCCTCCAGGTTCCTGCCCTGAGTTCCTGCCTTGGGCTCCCTAAGTGATGAACTGTGACCCAGGAGATGTAAGCTGAATAAACCCTTTCCTCCCCAAGTTGGTGTCGGTGAGAGTGTTTCGTCACAGCAATGGAAGACAGGCTAGAACACCAATACTCCATAGTTATATACTCCGTAGTTATGTACTGCCACATTAACTTGGACGTCTCTGTTCCAATTCCTAGAAAGCACCGTTCTCAAAGCTCATAAAGATGTGTGTATGTATTTTTGTATGCTGTCTTCTCCCAAATGGTTTGAGGGCATTTATTGAGGCAAAATCAATTCAATCAAATAAAATATTAGCAAAGAAGGAAGATGGTTCCCCCAATAGTTTCATGTGACCTTGAGAGGACATGAAAAATAGCTGTAGAAACAGCAGTGCTCTCTTTGAGAATGACTCAGTACGCTTTCTGTCCAGCTTTCCCAAAGTTAGCAGCAAAGAATGAGTGCCACATTCTTGATAGTTTATAGACATTCAATATGGTCTGATTGGATAAAACCATTTTGTATGTCCTTCAATGTAGGCTCTATAACACAATTATCGCAATTCTCTTTTCACCCTCCATGAAGGCAATTATTGGAGACCCTCTGTCTGAATATGCAGGGAGGCATGGTACTCTAATGATTTACCATGTGAAACTGCTGGAGAATTCCAAGCTCAAACTCTGAATCTCCCAAGCTTGATTTAGTTTACTCAGCTCTCGCTCTCTTCAGTTGTTAGGCTGAGTCATGGGGGGATTGATGGAAACTTCATCTCATAGAAGTAGGGGTAGAAGACAGATTGGGGGATGTAATGAATCAGGTTAAACAATAGTGGGCTGACCTCTGATTTCAGGTCCCAACCCCATGAAGCTGAGTATTAGAAGAGAATTAATATTCAAATTGTATAAAATGGAAAGGAAAAAAGGATTTCCCTACTGAGTTAAATAGACACATTTTTCACATTTAACTATCTATAAAATCAAAGCACATTTTTAAATAGATGGCAGGCCATAGTTGAATTGACAACATTGTTTTTCTTCCTTTATAGAATAAGATGATGGCACATATTTATAGCATCCTACATTTGAGAAGAATTTGGGGGCAATAATTGTCATAAGGGATCAGCTGTTCGGACAGGTCGAGGATCCTGCTAATGTTCTGACAAGCCACGAAGGCTGTAGCCATCCAGTGAAAGTCCAGGGATGGGTCTGTCAGAGAAGAAGGTGCTCAGCAGAAACAAGAAGTGCTGCCCCCTCCCCTGCCCCCCCAAGGGTAGCTCCTTCATTAACCTTCTTGGGTTCCCAGAATGGTGAAAATGAGGAAACTATACAAAGCAGGAGAGTATTCCTCTACCAGGAGGCAGAGTCACCCCCCCCATAAAAATATAAGGATATACACATTAGAAAGAATCAGAAAGCTAGCTGGCAGGCCACTAAAGCCCCTTCCAGTGCAACGTCCCTATAAATACGTATTTGCTTCTCCAAGTTACCTAGGCTGCTGAGAGCCCATTGCCAGTAGCCCCTTCTATGAAGGTTCCCTCCTGAGTGGTGCCATGCTTTTGAAGAGATTGGCTGCAAATTCATTGGCACATATATGCATGTGCATGTGGAGGCCAGATGTTGGCATCACGGGTCTTCTGAGGTCACACTCACCCTTAATTTTGGAGACAGAGTCTTTTACTGAACTTGGAACTTGGATTCTCTTGCGTCTACCTCCCCAGGTGCTGGGAGCACAGGTACATCTCATTCCCAGTTTTTACATAAATGCTGGGAATTGAAACCAGGTTCTCACACTTATATGGTGAACACCTTATTGATTCACATCTCTAACCCTTGAAACCACTGTGTTTTGTGCACATAGGAACTTGGACACACAGGGGTTATACTGTGAATAGATATTCTACCTCAGTTTTGGAAGAAGCCACATCTACCTGAGAGATAGATTTCTGCCATGTTCTTTCCAAAATTGTTCAGGAAAAGCACTTGTCAAGTAATAAACAGTCATTGGATATTTTTATAATTATATTTGGCAAGAAAGGTCTGGAAGCTATGAGCATATCAATTAGGGTGAGCTGGAAATGTTTCTGCCTTTCATAGCACCTGGGAATGCTAGGTGGGGAAAGACCTAGAAATTCCCCCGTGGCTTGAGTGATCCTGCACCCTGTTTTGTTAGGGCTGTCCCAGTTGAAGCCTATGATCCCCCCCAAAATTATTAACAAGGCTCCCTTTTCACTCTTGTATATGTAAGAATTATTCTTACATGTAAGAATTATTCTTATTGCATATGTAAGAATTTATATATTACTCTTCACATGGAAGAATATGGCTCTACATATTATATTCATACATGTGAGATAGTAAATGAACTTTATTTATTTATTTATTTATTTATTTTGGTATTTTTGAGACAGGGTCTCCCTTTAGTCCCAGCTGGCCTGGAGCTCACCATGTAGACCAGGCTGGCCTTGAACTCACAGAGATCCCCCTGCCTCTGCCTCTCAAGTGCTAGGATTAAAGGCATGTGCCACCATGCCCACCATTTTTTTTTTGTAAGTAAATTAACTTTAGAGAGATAAAAGATTGAATTAATATGATCCTTGAGGGTTAAAAATAAGAATTTCAAGCCAAGAAATTAAAAAAAAATAGGACGAGGAAAACTGAGACAAAACATCTATTTGTGCCTAACACACATGTATATTGTTATACGCATTTACCTGGCATATTACATGGCATATTATCATCTCCTTAACAGAATGTTCTAGTTTGTCTTCCATTGCTGTGACAAAACACTCTGACCGACACCAACTTGGGGAGGAAAGGGTTTATTCAGCTTACATCTCCTGGGTCACAGTTCATCAGGGAGCCCAAGGCAGGAACTCAGGGCAGGAACCTGGAGGCAGGAGCTGAAGCACAGGCCATGGAGGAATGCTGTTCACTGGCTTGCTCCCCTGGCCCATGCCCAGCCTGACCTCTTATACAGTACACAACAACCTGCCCAGGGTGGCACCACCCATAGTGGGCTGGGCCCTCCCACATTGCCCAACAATCAAGACAATACTCCACAGATGTGGCCACAGGCCAGTCCAATGGAGCCAATTCCCTAACTGAGGCTCCCTCAATCCAGGAAGAAAACTGGGAAAGCTAGACAACCAGGCCTCACCTAGAAGACAGAAAAGAGCAGCGATCAGAGAAGGCTGTGATCAGCTGGCCTCACAGCGCAGGCCTCAAACAGAGCCCATGGTGGGAGAAAAGGCGAGAGGACTCCCAGGGAATTAGCTGACCGTCCTTCCCTAAGCCAGGGCACCAGACCCATCAGACAAAGATGGGACATCTCCTGCAGATCAGGAATGTGCTTGCTTAGGTTGCCAACACATACATGCTGCATGTTACTGTTTTTATGCTTTTTTGAAAAGTGCTCATCTATGAAAACTCTTCCCTGAAGTATGTGATTAATGAAAACAACCCAGTCTGGAGCCATAGTGATAGCACAGGGTGTTACACAGAAAGATGATGAAATCAATACCCAAAGAATCGCCACCCAGCACAACAATCAGCTTAGCACCGGACAGAATCTAGGGGACACTGCTTTAAAAGCACAGGCAGCAAGTTTTGTTGAATAAGAACTATGAAAAATGAGAGCAATTTGAGCCACTAATTAGAATGGTTCCATCAAATCAAAGTGGCCCCATTAAGGTCACATACAACTTGCTTGCATTTAAGAAGGAGAAAGGTCTGCAGTTTTATATTTTCTTTATTAACATGCAAACAGCTTCAGTTTTTTTATTAACCCAGCAGTTGTTGGCATGAGAGATTAGTTTAGCAATTTGATGAGGTGAATTCCGCAGCATGTTAAATTAGAAATACGACTGCTAAAGCCCCAAATCTAATTTTCACCCTAGTTTATAAGGTACTCTTGAAAATTCTATTATCCTAATGCATGTTTCTAATGCTCCAACTCCTATAAGACACAGTATTTCCTACCAGTTGTCAAGCCAAAAATATTGTCAATTCCCACTGTAGAATATTTAAATTTTATATGAACTGAATCATTGAACTTAGGTACAGCTATCTAATTTATTTTCCCTGAAATCACAGTAGTTATAAATTGTAGCAAATTTCCTGCTTTAACTATAAGGTCTACAAAACTCAGATTTTTACTTGGGCCACTAAGTTACCTAAAGAGTAATTATGGGCTGGGGATGTAGCTTGCTTGGTAGAGTGCTTGCCTAGCATGCACAAACCCCTGGGCTCTATCCCTAGTATTCCATAAGCTGCATGTGGTGGCTCATACCTATAATCCCAGCACCAGGGAGATGGGGCCAGGAGAATAAGCAAGTTCAAGGTCATTCTCTGCTACATGAGCTGGATGCCAACCTCGGATTCATGAGATCCTGTCTCAAAGACAAGCAAACAAACAAAATAAAGAGTAACTGTACTTGTTTGATCTTAGTCCTTAAAGGTTCAATACGATCAAGATTCAGAAAGGCAGGGGAGGAGAGGAAATGAGAACAGTCAGGAAGGTGCTGGAAGGTGAACGACGATGCGACGTGAGCCATCGTAGGCTTGCTTCAGGGCACCAGCACTGATAAATTTATCTTTTTTCTACTTCTTTTTTTCATTTTATGTGTATGAGTGTATTGCTTGCATGTATGTAAGTGCACCCATGTCATACAGTGCCTGAGGAGGTCAGACGAGGGCATCGGATCCCCTGGAACTGGAGTTACAGAAAACTGTTAGCCACCATGTAGGTGCTGGGAAATCAAATCTGGGTCCTCTACAAGAGCAGCCAGTGCTCTTAACTGCTGAGCCAGCTCTCCAGACCCTAGTAAAATGATCTTAATGAGAAGCTAAGTTACTGCTAAAAGTCTACATACTTCTGTAACTCTCTGAGGACAATCTCAACCCAGATAACCATGGGGCTCACTCAGGTCTTTGCAGATACCTTGTCTGCTCAGTCTTCCTTGTCTTATTTAAAATCTCTTTGTCTAGAGACCCCACCTCCATCGCACCTTATACCTTCCTCTGCATCACTGGTCTCTAAATCCTTGATCATCTGTTATTCACTTAATTATTGGTCTTATTTGCTCTGTCCCCCCATTAGCCCAGGAAGGTGGGGGGCCACCACCCCAAATTCCACACTGCCATTAGAAGAGGCATTGCTAGATGCTGCTAAGTTTTGAGATTTAAGAAAATCCCATCATTCTCTTTGGTGTCTTCTGAGATGGAATTTTTTTCTGAGATGGAATTTTATAACCAATATTATGTTTTTGAGGTTCATCTTTATCCATAGTAAGTTCGGTACTTTTCCATTTTTTTTCCTTGCACTCTTATCAATGTAATTTTGGTATTTCTAGCTTTTTCTTTTCCAAAACAAGCAGCTGAGGGCTATCAAGACGGCTCAGTGGTTAAGAGAGTATACCGCTCTCCCAGAGGATGGGAGTTTGGTTCTTGGCACCCACGTCAGACATCTCAAAACCATCTGTAACTCCAGGTCCAGGGGATCTGATGCCCTCTTCCGGCCTCTTGCAGGCACCTGTACTCACATGCACATAACCCCAAAACATACAGGTAATTTTAAAAATTAAAAAAAAAGTAAAGTGCTGGAGAGATAGCCTAGCAGTTAAAAGCACTGACTGCTCTTGCAGACGACCCAGGATTCGATCCCCAGCACCCACATGGCGGCTGAGAACCGTCTGTAACTCCAGTTCCAGGAGAACTCCAGTTCCAGGGGAATCCGAGACCCTATTCTGACCTCTGCGGCATTGCACGACACGGGTGCACAAACCTGCATGCAGACAGTACATTCATACACATGCAAAAATAAATTTAAAAAAATTTTAAAAAAGTAAAATCAAAATAAGCAGCTCAGTTATGAGCAATCTTTTTTTTGAGACAGGGTCTCCGTATAACACCAGCTGGCCTGAAGCTTGCTCTGTAGACCAGGCTGGCCTTGAACTCACAGAGATCCGCCTGCCTCTGGCTCCCAAGTGCTGGGATTGAAGGCATGGGCCACCATGCCCGGCAATTATGAACAATCTTATATGTATCCAACAGGGCACGTGTGCCAAATATCTCTATCATTATGGCCTAGAATTTCTGCTCAAAAGAGGCCTAGCAGTTAACAGCGCCGACCGCTCTTACAGAGGACCCGGGTTCGATCCCCAGCACCCACATGGTGGCTGAGAACCGTCTGAAACTCCAATTCCAGGAGAACTCCACTTCCAGGGGAATCCGACACCCTCTTCTGACCTCCGCGGCATTGCATGACACGGGTGCACAGACTTGCATGCAGACGGTACATTCATACACATACAGAAATAAAAAAAAAAAAAAAAAGAAACTGTCAAATTATTTTCCGACGCAGCATTATCAAATTGCAGATCACTCTTGTTGATACAATCCTTGTCCATACTTAGTATTTTCTGGCTTTTCCATTTCAGCCAAACCAATACACATAATGTGGCGTAGCACTCTGAATTCTGTAATTAATGACACTGAGCATCCATCCTTTCATGTTTTGACCAGTGAGAATTTTTCAGTCTGTGAAAACCATGTGAATACTGTTCATGGCTCTTTTAGTTCTTTAAAAAAAAAAAATCGGTGGTTGTTTCTTTGTTGGTTTTAAGAGTTCTGTAGAGATGTCAGATATTAATGCTTTATGATGTGTTTGTGTACGAATATGTTCTCAATTTGTGCCCACCTCCTCCTTCCTATCTTCTTCTTTCCCTCTCTTCTTATACTTTTGACCAGATTTGGAACAGGAGGAGAACCCATCCATGTCAGTTCAGTCCATCACATCATACAGAAATCCCCAAGATGCTCTTTCTTTCTTTTAACTTTTTCCCATTCTTAACATTTTGCAGTTTTTCCTAGATAACTTGATGGAAAAATAAATAAATATCCCCTTTAGCTTGTGAATTATTCCTTTTCATTTTTAAATTGGGAAATAAAGTAATTTTTTTTTATTTCTCTCTTTGAGGATCATTTGGAGTCAAACCAGTTTCTAACATTCCTCCCTAACCTTAACTAACTGAACATAATGCATAATTTATGGGTACTTTGACAGCTGCTACAGTGCTTAGCAAATTTTAATACCATTTGTTTGTTGGAATTACATGTATAAATGGCGTGCTGAGAGACAGAGTTTGCCTTTTGTTCTTACTTTTTCTTTCTAAAACCTCTTAGTAAATCTCGTGTTTTCAGAATAAGGCTCCTGATGATCAGTTCTGTGAGGACAGGAGCACTGTTGATTTTGTTCACCAAGACATTCCTCATGGCCAGCACTTAGCATGGCTCATAATAGCTTACCCAAATCTGTGAATTATAGAACCCCCAAAATATTGGCCCTATGTATTTAGGAATCTTAAAATCTTCATACTTTGTGAAACAGTACATCCCCTTCAAGGGATATAGTTTAAAAAGAAATCTGATCAGTGCAGCCAGGTTTATATATAAATATTTTCCTGGGATCTTACTATAATAAAGTTTGGGAGCATTAAGTGTTAACTGAATTTATATAATGACACATCCATATGATAGACTGTAACGGTCATTAAAATGCATGGTTTTGATAAATATGAGCATATACAAAATAGTGTTCATTGACTAAAATAAGCATAAAACTGTAATATTTCATTTGATCCTAATTTTGACGTGGTATATAGACTTAGAAGAAAACTAGAAAGAAATATATGGATATTTCTTAGTGGTTGTCTCTGTATTGGGAATCAGCAGTAAGTAGAATTATCACAGTAGACTATAAGTGCCTCAAAATTAGCACCAGATGTTTTCCTTAGTATTTCTTTCACATAGCAGTGTCTGGAAATTGTGGTATTCAACAATCATCTAATTAGGATAGTGCACTTAAAAATATTAGCAGTTAATGTGCGTGTGGCCTGTTTGTGTGTGTTGTGTGTGCCCGTATGTATGAAGTACACTCACCTGTGTGTGCACGAGTGTGGAGAGCAGAGGTTGCTTTCAGCTATTTTCCTCAGTCATCCATCATCTTCTTTTTTGAACCTGGAGCTTTGTATTTTGTCTAGTCTGGCTGGCCAGTGAGCTCTAGGGATCTGTCCATTTTCCCCTCCCCCACCTCCAAACTGGGATTAAAAATTATGACAGTTTTTAATCCTTCATAGACCTTTGTCAATAACTTATCATTTGATCATGTATTCTGAAATTTTATTTATCATCACATCATCTTGTTACAAAACAGAAGGTTGGCTTCATCCCTCAAGGGCATTCTGGGTATCAGAAGTGACAAGGCTCATAAGGTACATTCCACCAGCACTTTGAACGCCTGTGGCCTGTCATAGTGAATTGTGTTTGTGGCCTCAGCATGCAGTATCCACAGCAGTGTGTGGAGTTTCTGTTTTACTTTTCAAGAGATATATTTTCATTCGCTCTTGGTGGGAGGTTGTTGAGCATGGGCACAGAGTGTCAAGCTGAACATTGCTATCTTTTTTTTTTTTTAATTTTTTTTTATTAATTTTATTTATTTCTGTATGTGTATGAATGTACTGTCTGCATGCAGGTTTGTGCACCCGTGTCGTGCAACGCCGCGGAGGTCAGAAGAGGGTGTCGGATTCCCCTGGAACTGGAGTTCTCCTGGAATTGGAGTTTCAGATGGTTCTCGGCCGCCATGTGGGTGCTGGGGATCGAACCCGAGTCCTCTGTAAGAGCGGTCGGCGCTCTTAACCGCTAGGCTATCTCTCCAGCCCACATTGCTATCTTTCATAAGTTATCAACCATGGTTATATTTAGGCTTCCTAAGGATGATTTGAGTTCTTGGGGACATGTTTTCAATAGGAAACACTCAGATTTTGCTGCATTATTTGTTGTCTGCCAAGTTCTATTTCTGTTTCAACTGTGAGTGACTCTAGCAGTGGACTTGATCGTCATACCTTTGGGGAATATTGGTTTATAGGGTCCTGCCTTATAGCAGCTTCCACTTGGTACCCTTGACAGTTTCCTTGAATGGCTTCCTAGAGGTTTCCTGGGGGAAATAACACTTCGAGAAACTGAATGCCTTGCAGGTTCCTCGATACTGGGTTCTGAAAGGAATCCATTTGTTCTCAGAGCAGATCTTGTGAGACTGGCTGGAACTCCTGTGGCCATACAGGGAGTAGAAATTCTCCTTCAGGTCTCAAGTCAAGGAATGAGCGTGGAGGATGCAGCAGGGAAGGTCAGAGTGCCCACAGACCACAGAGGGCACAGCCGCACCATCTCCCTCATGGAAAGTGGTGGTGGTTGAGTCCCCCTGGGAATGGTTCTCCTGTAGGAGAACAAGGTCCACCCAACAGTGTTTCACTGACTATGAATCTGCCTTTGACTTACCATTCTCTTTCTTTTGGAAGTAGTTTACACTCCCAAGCTCAGAAGAGTTTGGACCCTGGGAAAGGCTTGGAACCCCACGCCCAGGAAGAAGGCAAGGCAGTGAGTCCAAGGGCAGCCACTGGAGCTCAGGCTCACCAGGGCCCCCAATAACTAAGAACTGACAGAAATTCAGAACCCGTCATGCATTTCCGGAACTTCAGATCTATCTCTTGGGGTTTTGTTGCTTTATTTTCCTGCTGAAAGGAGACAAAGGAGCCATGGCAAAGAAGAAACAGGACGGCGTCACCACACTGGCAGTTCTTCCAATCAAATTTAACCCGTCAATTCCATGTGTCACTTCTGTCATCATTGAGCTTTCACCCCTCTTACACTCACGCCTTCTGGTTGAGGAGTGTGATTTTTGAGTGCCAATAATAAACTTGGACTTCCCAAAGACTTTAGGGACAAATTCCAAATGACATCAATACAAATGTCTGACCCTCATAAAAGCAAGAAGCCTTTTGTCTTCAGGCAGATGACAGCAAAGTGTTAATCTCAGCAATGGTGAAATACCTTCTGTCTGTCACCATCAGTTACCTTGATTTTTCTGTTGCCCCTAAAAGCCATTTACAGTTACATATTCTACCAAGTATGACTCTCTTTACATAATTAACAACCCTCTGCAGAGGGTGATGGATGAGGAGAAAACTCTACAAGGAGGTGATCTTAATTCATCCTGTGTCTCCTACAGCAAGACATGTGCTTCTGCACCAAGCACAGACATGACAGGGTGGGGGGTTTACACCCAGCCTTTATAGAGTGATTTACTAGCAAATCCGGGTGTAAGGCACTGTTATCTGCTCCATACCATGTGATTACAAGATTAAGAAAGAAGTGAATTGCTAATCTTGTCAGTCCAACTGTTTTCTTCCTTGATAACATTTTCGTTATTACACTTCGGGTGATGAAAGATTGTAATTGGCTGTTGACACTGATTGAAGGAAGGAGACGTGGCTTCTCTTTTCGAAAAAGAGAATTAATTAGCTTGGTGAGGGAGGCAACAATTCAAAGGACGGCTCCCACAGCTGCAAAACAGAAGTGAACTGTCAGGTTGTTTTCAGCTCTGTCTTTCCCACCTGTTTTTCTCCTTTTGATAACATCTTTCCCTAGATTTAACACATTTACCAAAAAGGCGGTGGGGGGGGTTTGAGTTGGGGAGCTTTCAAAAGGAAAAGAAAAAAAAAAAATTAGCCTTTAGAATTTGTAGCCGAAATACTGCAAATGTACGTGCATAGCATTTGCATGTATTTAAGCAGATGGAGGTAGGGTAAATCTCTTTATGCCATTCAAATCATATTAAACCAGGAATGGTCTGAGACTGACCATATGGCAGCCAAAGAAAGAGGATCCAGTGCTCACTTCGGCAGCACATATACTAAAAATTTGAACGATACAGAGAAGATTAGCATGGCCCCTGCGCAAGGATGACACGCAAATTCGTGAAGCGTTCCATGTTTAAAAAAAAAAAGAAAGAGGATCCATGTAAGTTGGTATGTCCTAACCTGGCTCTTTCTCAATGTAGACAATGCATAAAGTCAATGAAAACCAACATCCTGCAAGATCTGGTGTTATGTTTGAACTTCAGCCTATATAGTGGACCTTTTCACCCACAGGTAGGAAACAAGGTTTCAATAATCAGGAGCCAAAAGGCGCCTCGCTATCCCCCCTTAATAACGCACATGGAACATTTTTGTTTGTTGTGTCTGCAACTTGAAGGACTGCTCTGCTGAAAGTTTGAGTTCCCAAGGAAACAGCAATCACATGGTGAACCAAAGAATGCAACATAGGTTCACTGGAGCGGACTGAGCATGTCATTGGACTACATGAGCCTCTTTCCAAAAAAATACTTCATTATCTTTATGTCTAGGAGTGTATTGCCATCTGACTGCTCTGGCATTTGCAGCGTACATGTGGCTTTCTGCAGTTGGGACATTTTTATAGTAGCTTCCATGTTTTCTTTGACAACTTTCTGGAGTGACAGCACCAGCCCCAGTCTGCCCATCTCCTACGAAGAATGAACTATTAGATTAAGTGACTAAGCCCGAGTTCCTGTTACATGCAGTTCAACATAATCCTGATGAAATTTATGTAAGAGGGATGACAGTTTTCATTTCCTGACAAAACTCCATATGCAACACATTGCAGGGTCGGATGTTTTCTAGAACTTAGATTGAGCAGTACTCCAACACAGGTTCTTGTTTAAACGGAGGATGTGCAGCAACCTAGTGGATAATGGATAATGTGTTAAACTTCATCAGTGCCAATGACATTGAATCACAGAAACTGAAAACTCTGGTAATGATCCTTGCCTAATGGCTGAATGGTTGAAGATTTCTTATCAAAGTGTGATTCAGGGATGGCATTTATCAAGGTAGATAATTTAAACACTTTCTGGGACAAAACTTGGGAGAAATTAAAATCAGTTACTTAAGCAAATCACTGGTAAAGGCTTTGTGATTTAATTAGCTGCTGTCCTACTATATATTTGATATTGTTGATTAACCCTAAAGTTACATGCTTTTGACTGCCAGGAAAAATGTGTTCTGGTGCAAACATTTAAGCATGAGTCCTATTTTGTGCCTGGCTTTCTATTTTCATTTTTCTTCTTATACTGGGACTAGATCTATGAGAGGAAATATCATGAAGTCCCCACTAATGGGCTAAGGACATAGAGCCAAGATTTTTTTATGACATTTAGCATATGGAAACCTACACTAAAGAATAATGCAAAATGGGCTGGAGAGATGGCCTAGCGGTTAAGAGCACTGACTGCTCTTACAGAGGACCCGGGTTCGATCGCCGGCACACACATGGTGGCTAAGAACCATCTGTAACTCCAATTCCAGGAGAACTCCAGTTCCAGGGGAATCCAACACCTTCTTCTGACCTCTGCGGCATTGCATGACACGGGGGCACAGACCTACATGCAGACAGTACGTTCATACACATACAAAAATAAATAAAATAAAATAAAAAATCCTTGGGACAGAAAGAGCAGCGACTATAATTAAAAAAAAATAATGCAAAATGTAGTCTTTTTCCTCAGGTTTTAGATGTAGCATTAAAGATTCTGGAATCGAATCTCTAAGGGCTCAAACTCCAGCTCCAACAGGTCTGGACTAAGACAAGCTAAGTAGCTCTTTTGTACCTCCGTCTCCCTTTTTATAAAATGAGGCTGATTCCCATATACTGTAACGTTTTAACAGATTCTGGAGAACCCAAGCAGATGTGTGGTCTTCATGAAAGGTGTGTGTTCATGCAATAAACTCCATTCAAAGCTATAATAACAAATCCCAGTAATTATAAGCTTCTTTTGCATCAGAATATATTCATGCTTCGTGGAGTTGTGTTTAATAACGGAGCCATACGCTCCATCTCTGAAGTGCTGATTAAGAAACAATCAGACATTAATAGAACTTGATTTTCATGATGGGATGACTGTGTTAATTAACAAATAAAGAACACCTCTGAAAAGCTTTGGCTACTAACAAATGCTTGTATGGCCAGATGTGCTTGTTTTTCCTAATAGAACTCAGTGACATGTATTCATTTTTTGATAGGTAACAGAATGCTTAATGTAAGAGGACAAAGGAACTGGATCTTTGTGACACCCACCCAAGTGTTCTAGCTCTTATCAAGGGATATCTTGAGCAGAGATCTACTGTGCAAGTGTTTTGCTGCTGGTATCAGAATCAAAATACTGTACACTCTGCTGATGTGATCATACAAATTGATCCAAACCACCATTTAGTGTCTCAAGAGTTTCTTGACCTCTTTTCAGGCCTGCAGTTCAGAACATCTTAGAGTTCACTGTGCTCTATGCCTGTGTGCGTTGCAGGGCTTTAGGCAGACTGTTCCAGCTTGAACTGCAGGCTCTGTGCTGTTGCAGCACTGTCCTGACAAAAGCATACTGCACTTCTGTTCATTTCCTGCACTGCCTGTCATTTGTTTTCTCTTCGTTTTGTGCATGAGGGCTACTGCATATGTGAGTACTGGTAGACTGAGTGGCAAACCTCTTGGAGCATGCTGGTGTGGCTTTTACATTAAGATTTATGTCAAAAAAAGAGATTTATGTCAAAGCAACATACTCAATAGAGAAAGGGAGCTGGACACTGCAGCATAAGAAAAGTCCATGTGTTTCTCTTAAAGCGAAGTGAGTTGGACAGGTTTGCAGCAGACCCTGCCACACGCCTCCAGAGCTTCCAAAGACAGATTTAAATTTGTGAAGCAGAAACACACCAGGACCTCAAGAAGTGGCCTCTTGCAGAACCAGTTGTAAGGCATCTGGAAGACAGGCTGCTGACAATGGTTCACAGTAAAGTGCTCCACCACCGCCATCACAGATGAGGTGCTTCTGAAAAGTAATGGTGATTGGAAGCACCTGCACAGGCCGTTTATCACTTTTATTAAGAAACAATGACTGTGAATCCAAGATAAAAACCAGATGTCTGACAAGTTGTTTCAAAGGTAAAAAATGGCTTTTTATAAGAAATGAAGGCAAAATGACTCATTCAGTTTGGCAAAACATTTTATTCAAAGAATCTCCCTTTCCTCCTTAACTCTCATCAAATAACTCATAAGGCTAGAAGCTGATGTCTGATATTTGCACAGCTCAAAGTCTGAATACTCACTAATGTCTTCTGACTGTTCTACACATGCGGCTGCTACCTGCCCTCCCTCCTTCGCTGATCTTTATTCTTAAAATGCAATACTCAATGAAACACTCAGAGGCTGAATACATAAAATCCTCACCACCATAATTGGTTACTTTTCAAATCATCCTTTTTTGGAGGCTGAGGCCAGTCTCTGGAAGGAAAGTGCTTGCAGTTGTGATGCACAAAGACCTCTTTGAGTTGCCTCCCACTTTGCTTTAGAGGAGTCTTCCTTCCACCCCAAAAGACTGCAAATAGTCTACCAAAGGAGTCATTAAAACCTTTAAGCACCAGCCTTATTTGTGCAAAATAAACCAGGTTTCTTTCTCTCTCTCTGGCTCCCTTGCTGCTTGCCTCTTGCAAAGCTCAGGGGAAAAGATGTCTGAGATACCAAGAGTAGACAAACAGACACGGCTCTCAAGGCAGCAGCCAATAACACCAGCTGCACTGGCTCTGAGATGGGAGGGGAGCCGGGTCCCCAGGCAGCCGCTTCAAAGCCCCTTAGGAATCGTTAATGCTCTGATAGGCAACTCCTCACATTTCCTCCTGAGCATGGAACATACAGGTAGCAGACACGCTACCACCAGGCAATCCAGACACCACAAAGCTGTGCAGCGTTCTCCATCATCTCCTAGTAATTTCCTGTTCCTCCTCGTGCTTGGAGTCACTGGGAGAGCCCCTTATAGTTTTCCTGCCAGCCAGCTAATGAGGGGTGGGAACAGCTGTGAGGAACCATTGCAGAGGGTGGAAAAGAGCCTGGCAGACATTCATTCCATCATGTAACACATGCCAGACTATGCCAGCGGCTGGCAGTACACAAATGAATTACACATGATCCCTGGTCCCTCCTATTCCTGGAATGTCTACAGTGAGGAAACTTCTGGAAGGAGACAATACCCTACAAGGCTAAGAAGGACCGGCCTAACACTCCAGCCCTGATCATAATTAACATGTCCTGAGGTTTATGACTAGTTCTGATACTTACTAAACATTGTTATGCTTATTTTCAAATATCACAGCAGTTAGTAGTGTGAACAGATGGATTTCATCTAGATTGGCGGTTCTCTCAGTGTGGCATGAACCGCCACAGACAGGGTCAGTCCTCTTTTCAGCAGAAAGCTACTGAGACCAAAATGCTTTGGTTATTTAAAGGGAACAGAGTTCCTCATAATGCTGTTTACTCCCCACCAAAGACGATCTTGATTTCAAATCTCTGCAGTGTAGTTCTCCATGCACATGTGTGTATGTGCTCAGGTCAAGCTAACTGATCCACTGATGACCACGTCTACTACCCACAGATAATTCACAGATTTTGATTTATTCCTGACCTTTTATTTCCCTCCCTTTCCCTAGGTAATAGTAGCAAAGGTCTTCAGCCTCAGGCACAATGGCGGAAATCGCAGATATCTCCAGTCAGCAGCCTCCACACTCACTCACACGCCCATGCTTGCTCTACCAAACGCTCGCCCACACACAGACACTCATGCTTATAGGAACATAAAATCTATGCTGTACAGATATAAATACCCTATGAAACTCCTAAAAAAAATAGCAAGAGGCCCCAAAGAACAGAAGCCTAAGCAGAGATAACAGGTATTGCTCAGTGGAACACCACAAGTGAAAGGGGCTGCAGAGAAGTGAACGAGATGGAGTCGGGAAGAGGAAGACAGACAAAACACACAAGAAGGACAAGGTGTCCAGGAAACGACATGGATCTGTCCGAATCCTCTCAACTCTCCCTCATTCTTCCCAGAACACTTCCTTCTGCTTCCAGCAATGACCAAGGCAGCACTGTGCTTTTGGTCAACTGGTCAGGAGGAAGGAAAAAGAAACAAATGCCAATAAAACCCACCAGCTATTTGACAGAAACTCATCTAATGTATTTTTTGATTGTTTTACTTAGATGGGGGAATAAAACTGAAATATGTATGGGGCCCTGGATTTGATCCTCAGGCACTGCAAGAAAACAATAAAAAAAAATCAATACATTTCTGATAAAAGAGACAGATAATTTTATAGTATAACAACAGAATGTTGGTAAGAGTGTGCAGATATTAAACACAAACACCCACTGTCCTCTCCTCTTCCCTCACCTAATCCCCCAGTCCAGCGGCCAACACAGGCATGTAGATACACACTACATCTTCCAGCGAGCGTTCTTTGCTATTTGACTCTTGTTCTAAAGGTAGGTTTTAATGTTTTAAACTTTGTATAAACAAACTATATGTTCTGTCTCTGAAGCACAAAATTCTAGTCCTGTTCCAGAGAAAAAAAAAAGGCATGTAACAGGCATCTCTGCATTAGGGCGGAGTCTGATGTTCTATAAAATGCAGTGTTTGCCCCTTTAAGACCTTTTCAACCTGAATGGAAAAAAAAGTCAGTTGACCAAGATGAACAACTTTTTTAAAGATTGATTTTATGGCTATAACTGGAAAAAATAATATTAAGTGATTGAAGCTAGTCTCAGAAAGACAAATACCCTATGTCTTCTCTCTCATCTGTAGTCACAGACACACAAACATCACGTATGCAGCACCAAACTGCCTAGCGGAGCAAAGGTGTGCGGCAAGGTAAGAAAAGGAAGGGGAGAAAAGGGGTGCGCGGCACGCAGCACACCCTGGATGAGGATGGGGTGCGCAGCACGCAGCACTCCCTGGATGAGGATGGGGTGCACAGCACGCAGCACACCCTGGATGAGGATGGGGTGCGCAGCACACAGCACACCCTGGATGAAGATGGGGTGTGCAGCACACAGCACACCCTGGATGAAGATGGGGTGCGCAGCACGCAGCACACCCTGGATGAAGATGGGGTGCGCAGCACGCAGCACACCCTGGATGAAGATGGGGTGCGCAGCACGCAGCACACCCTGGATGAAGATGGGGTGCGCAGCACGCAGCACTCCCTGGATGAAGATGGGGTGCGCAGCACACAGCACACCCTGGATGAGGATGGGGTGTGCAGCACACAGCACACCCTGGATGAAGATGGGGTGCACAGCACGCAGCACACCCTGGATGAAGATGGGGTGCGCGGCACGCAGCACTCCCTGGATGAAGATGGGGTGCGCAGCACACAGCACACCCTGGACGAGGATGGGGTGCGCAGTACGCAGCACACCCTGGATGAGGATGGGGTGTGCAGCACACAGAACACCCTGGATGAAGATGGGGTGCGCAGCACGCAGCACACCCTGGATGAAGATGGGGTGCGCAGCACGCAGCACACCCTGGATGAAGACGTCCTTGCATGACACAGTACCATGCCCAATCAATACACACAAAGAAAATTAAAACAAAAAATTCAGAAAGGCGATTTTAAAAAGTTTTAGCTAGTGTCCATTAGGTATATTTCCTTCCATCCAACTACAGAGAGAAGAACAAACAGGCCACTCCGGACATTCTGTTTCTGCAGGTGCTTGTTCTGCTCCATTTGTGCTCTGACCTGTTAGGACCCCATGTTTCCTTTAACAGGACTGGCAAAGGTAATCATATGCACTCTGAAACCACAATCTAAAATCTAATGGGCCCAGCTAAATCCTGTCTATATCAACCGATCTCAAATAACTCTAAACTACAGTCTTTCCCATCATCATAAAAAGGGTAGTATTATGTTACCCAAGGTTATAGTCTATAGGAGTTATCAGAACGTAGCAATCAGAAAGCCACTAGAGACAGATTCTTCTCTTAAACAGGAAGAAAAAAGTATTTTTTGTTATTTCCTTTTTAAGGGGGCACTTAACACTTGGTATTTATAGCACCATTAGTCCAAGAAACTCAAATGCAAGTAGCTTTTGGGCCTGTGAATGGGGTCACATCTAATTCACCATCTTTGAGAATCAACCATTACTAGCGCTGGGAAGTTGTCAACATCCAAAAGACAAATCTGTCTGCAAATCCAGGGACTTAGGCAGAGAAACAGTACCTACATTTTATGTAACAGAAAAGCAGGGCAGTTTTAACTGCCTTCCCCAGGGACCCAGAGGTTAGACTGCTTCCTTTTACAGCTGTCGTTCAGGCTCATCAGAGAGTATCTCTAGACAGTGGAATAAAGAGCTAGGAGTGGGCCTAGGAGACAATGAGAGCCACATCTCAATTTAAGAGCACAGTCTGCACATAAAAAATGAAAGCCCTTTGTCTCTAAGCAGAGGGAAACAGTGGGGTTAGCTGCTTGCAAAGGAGGAAGCAGCTGGGGGAGGTCGATGAGGGTCTGGAGCTGAGTGAAGAAAGGAAATCAAACAATGTCGGGGATGTCGGTGCTCTTCAGTCAAGACACAAACCACACTATCTGACAGGGCTCCTCTTTATCAACATTTTCCTATGTGAGGGAAACCAGCCCTTTGACATGAGTAACAGAAGAAGCACGTTTCTATATGTACCAAAGCACATGCTACCTCCTACCCACAGCCATCAAGAACCCGAGACACCTTACGGGAAAACACTAGTTTTCCACAGCAGCAGGGATCTGACCTGATTTACACATCACATTCACAACTACATATCTTGGTCTGTCATCACCTGACTGTTGGCGCCTCTAAGTGCCAGTCAGAGGCAACTCCTGATTACAAAGCCCCAAAACCTTTTACAGACATTGCCCCCTCCACACCTGAGACCCACCATGAGTGCATGGCTGGGTTTGCAGTTATCTCTCAGTGCTGAGCAGACCAGTACAGGCCACCCTTCCATCCGCATCTCAGTAACAGGCTAAGGGGCTACACATGTGAGACAGATGGAAAAGTCTGCCTCTTTCCAACCCACTTACAATGTCCCCTTCTTACTAGTGCTGCGCCACCGGGGCTGCAGGGTGCTTGAAGGACAGAAAGCAACAGTTGAGAAAATGAGAAAAGCATCTGACTCTTGTAGTGGGTCAAAAAAAAAAAAAAAAGGCAAAGTGTGGGAAAGGTGGACACTCCAGCGTCACCAGCAGAGCTCTGCTCCTGGGACACCTGCGTTTTTCCCGACATGCTGGAGGGAGTCCTGCCTCGTTGTTCCTGGGGTCTGTCTCATTGTTCCCTTGGCCATTTGGTTGTTCAGTGGCTCACTGTGGCTGGAATATCTGATGGACTACAAAGTGCTGCTGCGGTACGGAGCATGACTGGAGGAAAAAGTCCATCATCCCAGGGGGGTAATGGCTGCTGCAGTGACAAAGACATGCCTGGTCTAAGAACCCACAGATGTAAAATGATCCAGCAAATCAAAGAGAGAAGCAACTGCAGAGGCTATGCAGTAGTGCAGGAGTAGACTTTTTTTTTCTTTCCTATTTCAGGGCTGAGGGATGCATATTCAGAATCTACAAATGTTGTCATGACAGCCATAACAGATGGATAAGACTCTCCTTGAGAGGATTCTCTGAGCACGTTTGGTTCAATACTGTGAGTTAATTCGGCACCAGCCAAAGTGATATGATGACCAGACCCTCGCCGGCAGCTTTCTTCCGACAGCACTTGTCTTTCAGGAAGACCTCAGTCCTTCTTGTCGTCCTTCTGTGACTGACTTTTTGTGGTTCCTAGGTTGTTCCACACCTCTGTGTACATTAAGGTCCCAATGAAGACAAACAAAGTACCCAACCAGTGCCACAGAGTGAAAGGGTTCTGGAAGTACAAGATAGAAAAGATGAGGCTCACAAACTTGCGCAGAGTCACAACCAGCGTGACGGTGAGGGAGGTACACTCTGTTGTGAGGATGAACACCCCCCGAATGCACACGTACCTGGAGAAGAGTTAAGGTCATTCTTACACCTGTGAGAATGTGTTAGGAATGATTCCTGGCTAAAGCTTCCAGTCTAAGAAAACTTGAAGACCTGCTACAACTGCTCTGAGCTCCTCAGTAGAACTACCTGCAGAATTCCTGCCTTGCCTTCCTAAAACCTTTTATTGTGGATTCCCATGACCATTTACAGTGAAGGTCATCTCCAAGGGAGTGACAGAGGGTGACAGGCTCAGGAAGGGTGGTCCAGCCACCTCTATAAGGCTCTACAATGTGACTTCAGAGAAAGGTGGTTAACCTCAATTTGTTTCACTATTTCAAAGAGTCCATAGCTTTTATAATGCAGGTAAGGCCATTCTATTAATATAAGTCTTTTTTAAAATTAGTCTTAATTTGAAGTTTGTTTCAGAACTTTGTGGCAACTTATGACAGTTACCAGTACCTGAGGATACCAGGAAGCCCCAGATGGAAATCTGGGATCATTCATGTCTCACGAACTATACTAGTTGCTAACTGATCCGTGGAGTCCTCTACTTGCACCTGGAGAACTTCCCCATGTGACTACTGATGTTGACCTTCTGCATCACTGTCTCTCTTGCCTTCTACAAAGGAGAAAGCTTCATAAATGGGTCTGTCTCCAGCTTACCACAGAATAAATCAAGGCAAAAAATTAATGTTCCCGCGTGGGTAGGAAAATAAACATTCTTCTGCCAAATACCACGGACAAGGCACAAATAGGACAGAAGAGTCCAAAGGATACTGAGTGACAACGTTCATGAGGAGGTAGAACCACATGACCGGCATGGCCACACCGATGACTGGAACTTGATAAAGTTCTGCAAAGGTGAAGAGGACACCATCATGCCACGTTTGGTTTCTTAAAACTTTTGAGCAAGGTAATGCAGACAAAGGTAACAGTAATAGAAACAGCAGTATAATTTCCCTCATAAAAGATACAGGCCATACATCCCTATACTTACTTTATTACAGTCTATACAATCGTGAGTCATTGCTCTCTGGGAGAGTCCCTGGAGCTTCACAACTATGGGATTAATAATCAGGAAGGATTCTCCAAATAATTCAGAGCCCTTGAACTTTTTCACAAACTACCTACTTTTTTATAACACATTTTTTAGGCCAAATGACAGATGACCCGGCATATGCAGAGCAGGCCCAACATGGTACAAACTGCATTTACTACTTGAGTATGTACAAGATAAAGCTTTGATTTAAAAATCATTTTTTTTCTTGGGGCTGGAGAGATAGCCTAGCGGTTAAGAGCACCGACTGCTCTTGCAGAGGACCCAGGTTCGATCCCCAGCACCCACATGGCGGCTAAGAACCATCTGTAACTCCAATTCCAGGAGAACTCCAGTTCCAGGGGAATCCGAGACCCTCTTCTGACCTCCGTGGCATTGCACGACACAGGTGCACAGACCTGCATGCAGACAGTACATTCATACACATACACAAATAAATAAAATTAAAAATTTTAAAAATAAAATAAAAATCATTTTTTCTTAAATGTTCATTTATCCCTGTAATAGTCCCTCAGTAGATATCAGACTGTGTAAGAGATTTCTTTCAAGTTGACTGACCATCCCTAGTTTACCCAATGGCCACTTTAAAAAGTAACAGCTAAGCTTTGCCTCAGACATTTCTAACTAACTCTCCTGCTCATTCGGCCTACCTAACCTGTAGCTAGGAAACAAGCCCTGCTGGCACTTCATTCCAGGCACCAAGGTAGCTCAGATTTGTGAGCATCAATGCCTTTCACGGCAGAGAAGAGATACCTGGGGCAGCTGGGCTGCCGCCAGCTTTGCAAGCTCCAGTCTCTACTGAGTGCTGGTATCGTGCATTCTCAATGCAAACCCACAATTCCAAGGGGGAGTAGAAACTGCAGGGATATCCTTATTTGCAAGAAATAGAGAAGTGCCTATAAAAGCTCTTGCTGGGGCTGGAGAGATGGGCTAGCATTTAAGAGCACCGACTGCTCTTGCACAGGACCCAGGTTCGATCCCCAGCACCCACATAGCGGCTGAGAACTGTCTGTAACTCCAGTTCCAGGGGAATCTGACACCCTCTTCTGACCTCCATGGCACTGCACGACACAAACCTGCATGCAGATAGTATATTCATACACATACGAAAATAAAAAAAATAAAATAAAAAAAAAAGCTCTTGCTGCTGCAACTAGATTAACAGCACTTCTGTGTGCCTGGAAGGGCCACCTGGGTAAGGACATGACATAAAGCTGCCATCAAATGTAAAACTGAGGCTCTGCACTGGCAAGTAATACTGACAAATAACCCCACACTCACCAGACTTATTGAACAGAACTGCATGGTCATAAATATCAGAGGCCAAGAAGATGAAGCCAGGAAGTGGAAGAGCATGCTATGGGGAAAATGGATCACATGACAGTAAATGCAGAAATGTCACAGATTAATAGAGTAGCTTTACAGTCACCAAAAGTTGTTGGATAAGGAGTGTAAGAAAAACAAGTCAGCCTTGACTCAGTTAACTGCACCTAGTGCCTCTCTTCACTTGACACTGTGTGGCATGACATCAACTTGACCTTATGGAGTCTGATGGCCATCAAGGACAAGCCAAGCCCAGGAGCCAACATCCTTCCTCAACACAGGGGAAATGGGAAAATAAGCATAATCATTATGGTCAAAAGGACCTGTCACATACTAGATTTAAACATTGTAAGGAACACGGATTTCAGAGAATTTAGAAACTAGGGGGAAAGAGATTTGAAAACAATGTAAGATCAAGGAAAAATAAATAGTGAGAAGAGGTTGAAGAAAAGGACACACTGGGTGAGCCAACAGCCGGCACCCTCCTTACTATGATAGTAAGAGAGTCTCAGAGCTCGGCCTTAGCTGTCACTATACTTGGCATTGTTCCCAAACTAAATACAAAACTTACAAGCTAAAAACTCCCAGCTCCAAACTCGTTCCACTGACCTTGAGGGACAGTGATCTGGAGAAGAGAAGCTAGAGGAGGGGGCACCAGGTTACGAGCTTAGGACAGGCCCAAGCACATATCGTTAACAGAACTACCATGTGGATAAAGCCCTTTGGGAGACCCAGGCCCCTGAACCTAATCTCCCCAAACTCTCCCACAGATATCTGTCCCATGGATAACTGTCCCACGGATAACTGTCCCATGGATAACTGTCCCACGGATATCCGTCCCATGGATAACTGTCCCATGGATAACTGTCCCACGGATATCTGTCCCATGGATAACTGTCCCATGGATAACTGTCCCACGGATATCTGTCCCATGGATAACTGTCCCACGGATATCTGACCCATGGATAACTGTCCCACGGATAACTGTCCCACAGATATCTGCTCTGGGAACTTATTTTCCCTTCCCCAGTTTCTGTATCAATTTTAACAATTTCATAGTAAGGTGTGGGCCAAGGTGCCTGTCCCTTAGAGTTGCCTCTGTCTAAACACGTTTTATTTGGTTGATCATGATCAGCTTGTGTAGATAACTGTTGATCAAAATGCACATTATCACCCTGTCAAAAGTACTTCAGTATATTGTTCTAAAGCTGGCTACTAATAATAAACAAATCCTTCAACTACATTAAAATTTCACTTGGAATAACATAGTATGAAGTGAAGGTTCAAGAAGATGCTTACATTATAAAATAACGCCTCCTTGGAATGCTTCCCGAACCGTTTGTACAGTGTCTCCTGGAATATACCCATCCTTGCTGACACCAGCAGAGCAAAAGTCAGCGCTCCGATGCCTGGAAAACAGTGATCAGGTTATAAGACGCCTGCATTTATTAATTTCCTGATATTGCATTAGAGTAACATTTATTATTTATAGTTCTATGAGTATCATTACCTACAGAATAGGTATATCTTTTTAAAAATCTACCTGGAGAGATGGCCTAACAGTTAAGAGCACCGAATGCTCTTGCAGAGGAGCCGGGTTTGATCCCCAGCACCCACATGGTGGTTGAGAACCATCTTTAACTCCAGTTCCAGGGGAATCCAACACCCTCTTCTGACCTCTGAGGCATTGTACGACATGGGTGCACAAACCTACATGCAGACAGTACATTCATACACATACAAAAAATAAATAAAATTTAAGAAATAATAATAATAATTTTAAAAAATCTACCACAAAGTTGGGCGTGGTGGTGCACGCCTTTAATCCCAGCAGTCGGGAAGCAGAGGCAGGCAGATCTCTGTGAGTTCAAGGCCAGCCTGGTCTTTATAGAGAGTTCCAGGACAGCTGGGGCTGCAGGAGACCCTGTCTCAAAAACACCCCCCCCAAAAAAAATCTACCACAATGTTATAATCTAATCTTCTCTAGCTTCCTATTTCCATATATGTGTGTGTGTGTGTGTGTGTGTGTGTGTGTGTATGTGCATGTATCTTTAGATAGCGTAAGACTATATGTACATTTAAAAATTTTTTGTCATTTTTATTTTATGGGTACGAGTGTATTGGCTCTAGGTAGGTAGATGCACCCATATCAAGCAGTATCGGAGAAGGTCAGAAGAGGGCATCTGATCCCCCTGAAACTGGAGTTAACAGACAGCTGTTAGCTGCCCTGTGGGTGCTAGAAATTGAACCTGGGTCCTCTGCAAGAGCAGCCAGGGCTCTTAATTGCTAAGCCATCTTTCCAGCCCTATACATACATTTAAATAAATTTTTTAAAATTTATTTTTATTTTATGTGAATGACCATATTGCGTGCATGGGTGTGGAGCACCCATGTCATACAGTGCCCATGGAAGACAAAAGAGGGCATCGGATCCCCTGGAACAGGCGTTACGCATGGTTGTTAGCTGCCATGTGGGTGCTGGGAAGCGAAACCAGGTCCTCTGTGAGAGCGGCCAGTACCCCTCACTGCTCGGCCATCTCTCCAACTCCCACTACATGTACATTTTTATATCTTGCTCTTCTCGTGATATTCTTCTGGACTAACCCTTCAAATCTTTAATTAAATGTATTTTCAAAGTGTGATTTAATGTCTGCATAGTATCCTATTATGTGGTCATGCCATGCTTAAATGTCTTACAATGAGACTATTAGAGTTCTGATTATTTCACTGAAATCAATATATGCAGGTATTTAAACAAAATATTGATTAGTTCCTCTGGATAATTTTCATAACTGGAACTAAGTCAAAAGTTAAAAAAAATTTACAACTTTTAAAAAACAATATACAATATGTTTCTAAAAAGGCTGTCAATTTTCACTGCCAACGGTTTACATGAAAACAGCCATTTACTGCGCCCTCACAGCAGTAAGAGTACCACGCATCATCTTGCCAATAAGACAAGTCAAAAGTCAAAAGGTACTGCAGTTGGTTTCAATTGGCATTTCTTTGATTACTAGATTATGAGGATACAAAATCATGGGACATTAATTTTTTGCAATAAACCTTATATTCATATCCTTTTCTCGCTGGGTAAAGTATTTCCCTAATAGTGTGGAGAGATCTCCTATTGCAGAACAGCAGCCTAAAGGATTGATGTTCAAAGCAGAGAGATATGGAGGGCACACTTCTGCTGCTGTTACTTCTCTGCCGGTTTTAATCTGCTCTTGTCATTACTGAAAACCCCTGGAGTTTCCCCTACAAATCAGTGTGAATACAAGGCTCTACAGGGGTTGTCTAATTAATTCCACAAAGATACTTGTATTTTTAAAAATTCTCAGGAGAGGTAATATGGGAACACTGCCATATGGAACAGTTAACTTAAGAAGAAAATAAGCCTACGATTTAGAAATGTGTCCCTTGAAACTTTCAAGTCAGGTTCTAACTTGCCCTTGCAGATGCGTCTACTCAGCAGACAGGCCAAGAGGAATGATGGCTCTGCAGTGCTCCCCAAAAGTGTGATGGGCTTTCTCTATATTCCAGTGGCAACCAGGTGGAATACAGCTCCCCCGTGTAGAACACACTTCTGTGAACATCAAGGGTGGCCTCTTTTCATTTTTTGAACACTAAGGGTCAGAGTTACATGATCCCAGGTTTCCCTCTCCTTCTTGGCATAATTTGTATAGCCAAAGCTTCTTGCCAAGAAACATGTCCCACAGGAGAAAACTCAGCAAATACAAGAGCAGAGGCAATTAGCTGCATTATAATTACTGTACTTGCCTAGTAACCACCATACAAATGTCTGGAATCCGTCATTCTCACTCAGGCTGGACTGGGAAGTCTAGGAAATAAGAAAATATACTAGGTGCAGAGCTAGGGATCAGAACTACATACTACCCACTGAGATACAAGAGAAATATGTATGTCCATTTCCCTCCACCTTCCCTTTCAGAGATTTGAATCTTGTATTGCATAAGCTCTTTAGTTCATTTCATTATTAAGAGATGTCTGGTAATGGGGCCCCCATGACAGGTAGTGGAAACACATGATTTGTGAGCTGATTCTTACCACTTGCTTTGCTGACATGAAAGTACAAAGAAATATCCCGGCAGACACCAGGGCAATGGAGGTGTATTTGAATATATTGTATCTGAAAAAGAAGGACACAAGCACCTTAGGGAAACAAAGACACAATTTCTAATGTTATTTATAGTCAGACAGTACGTCCAATCACTACAGTGTAAGTCCAATCACTGCAATGCTGCTGGAGGACGGGGCTGCTCTGCAGTAGCTGTCTCCAGTGGCTGTGGACCACTGGGTTGTTTCATCAGGACATGCAAAACCAGGACATGTGCACGCCACACATGACACGGCATTCAGTTCTCAGGACACCAAAGGCGAGCCTGCAGTTTTCACTCGAATCTCTAGCTTCTCTGGTCTTAAGGGCCCAGAGTTGAGTCATAAAACAGACTATTCAAGACCAACTGCAGATTATCAGGTACACATAAAAAGAGTTGATACTTGGAAAATAATGTCTATTCTTCGGGGAACGTATTTCTTTAAATAAAACCTGAGTAACTTAAATGATTTGTAAATGTTTGTACAGTTGAATAAAGGGAGGAATGTCCAATTTGTAGAACTGTGGGCAGCGGTAACAGTGACATTTCCCATTTACTAAAACAGTATCATTACTATCCTGCTCAGATTCTTGGTAATCAAGGAAAAGGCCCCAGGGAAGGATGAACCATCTTTTTTTTATACCCAAGCATATTGTATCATTTGGTCACAGTAACTCACCAAAGGCTGATCTAGCTAGCTAAGAGGCTGAGGAGGGGGTAGCAGGGCTAAGAGGAACATTAACTGCGGAGAGCAGGGTAAGGAAGCGGGTACAACTGGAGGGGATTGAAACAGAAAAGGACATCAGAGTGGAAGGGGACCAGCTGGGAAGAAGAAGAGGCTCAGAAGGAGGGGTAGGAGGCCAAGAAAGGGTGATGGAGGAGTGAACTGATCAAAATACATTATATGTGTATGAAAATATCATAATGAAACCCATTATTGTATATAGTTAATACATGCTAATAAAAACCTTAAAGTATACAAAAAGTTCAGGAAACAAAGATTAAGCTGAAGAAGTTTAAAACTCAAGCCAAAAATAATAGTTAAGGAAAATATAGATGGGGTGTTGAATTCTGAAATGAGGTGAGCAGTAAGGACACAAAGGGGCTCAAGGGTAGAACACACTCTAGCATGGCAAGGCCCTGTGTTTATCCCCTGCACAAGAGGGAGGGAGGGAGGGAGGGAGGTGAGAGAGAGAGAATGAATGAATACAAGAATATGAGTACAGCTAAGTTAGAGACATTCCTAATCTATGGGTGAAACGACAACAACAACAAAATATGGTGAAAAGGCTCAGACTCAAGATGACCAACTGCAAGCAAACTCTGAAGAGAAACTGGGATGTCTGAGAAAAGCCCCTGACATCTGAGGTAGTATCAGGAGACTATAATTCTTTTTATATATTCTTATGTATCCTGTTATGAATCAAATCAAAGCTTAGAAAGGAACACAGGTCTGTCCCAAGGTGATCTAGCTATCAACAAGTATAGTCTTCATCTTAAAACGTGTGACCATTCAATATATAGGCTTAAAGCGTATTACTGGGAAGAAAGAAATCAGCTAGAAGGGTACCCATCTGGGGAAACCATAGCCTGGGTAGAGGCAAAGGAAACAAGACACCAAGCCTATTAGCTAAAGACAACTGTCTCTGCTAGGATACAGTCCTTATTACTTAAAAATTCCAGTTCTACCCAGAGGCAGATGTGCTGGCACATCTTTAATCCCAGCACTTGGGAGGCAGAGGCAAGTAGACATCCAGGAGTTCACAACCAACCTGGTCTACACAGAGAGTTCTAGGCCAGCCAGGGCTACATAGTGAGAACCTGTCTCAACAACAAAACAATTCTAGGTTCCTATTCTGAACTGACAACTACTTTCCAAGGCTAAGGAATTCTAATACAGAGAGTAGGTACTAAATACACTGAAAATTTGGCATAACCTGTATGATTTTGGTCTTAACAGTGAAGGTGACCTTCCCCTGAGAAATCTCCCCAGTGTCCCTTCCTCTATGGCAGTGCTGTGGATTCTTTGACAAAGCATCCTTGAGAAACTCTGACATTTTCTACCTTGTCCCCACAACACTGGGATCTTGAGCCTTCTGTTCCTTCCTCCCATCTACTTGGGCCTTCACTAGGAATGTTCTTAACATACATAATTATTCCCTAGTTTATTATATTATACTAAGTACCTACTGGGTGCTAAAGGCATAGCTTAGTAATAAGAGTGCTTGTCCAGACTGTGTGAGGCCCTGCGTCAACCTCTAGCAGTGCCAATAAACAACACCAAACAGACAGACAGACAGACAGACAGGGTGCCTTCTAACCTGTGGGACAGCTTTGTCCCACAACTTCTGCATCACTGGAAATGTCCAGTATCTACGTTCTCCAGGATGATCACCGCTTGCCACATGTAACTATTGAGCCTTTAAAATGCAACTAGAAAAAGTGAGAAAGCATTTCATTTTATTTCACTTAAAAAACTTAAGATCGCGGGGCTGGAGAGATAGCTTAGCAGTTAAGAGTGCTGACTGCTCTTGCAGAGGACCCGGGTTCGATCCCCAGTACCCACATGGCGGCTGAGAACCGTCTGTAACTCCAGTTCCAGGAGAACTCCAGTTCCAGGGGAATCCGACACCCTCTTCTGACCTCCGCGGCACTGCACTACACGGGTGCACAGACCTACATGCAGACAGTACATTCATACACATAAAAAATAAATAAATAAAAATTAAAAAAAAAAAATAAAAAAAAATAAAAAAAAAAACTTAAGATCGCAGCCGGACGTGGTGGTACACACCTTTAATCCTAGCACTTGGGAGGCAGAGGCACACAGATCTTTGTGAGTTCAAGGCCAGCCTGGTCTACAGAGCGAGCCAGGACAGCTGGGGCTACAGGGAGACCCGATCTCAAAAAGACCAAAAAAAAAAACAACTTACGATCCCATATAGAGTCACAGGCGGCTAGTGGTGACCATACTGCACAGTGAAGTTCAGTACCAGCTGGTTTCACAGGTTAACAAAGTACCATTCAGTGATAACAAGACCCATCAGCTGCACAGGAAATCCAAGGTAGAGCTTCTGACCTGGTCAGGTGCCCCAGGAAGCTCATTATAGTGCATAGGTCTTAGAGAAAGAACTAAGGAAACGGTAGCTAGCTGTTCCAGCTAGTTTCAGCTAACTTAACACCAACTAGAGTCACCTGGGAAGAGGGAACTGCAACTGAAGAATTTCTAAGACCTGTGGCTGGATCGGGGAGGAATTTTCTTAACTGCTAGTTGATGTGGGAGGGCCTAGCCCACTGTGAATAAGAAACATAGCTGAGCAGGCCAGAGGAAGCAAGCCAGCGAGCAGTGCTCCTCCGTGGTCTCTGCTTCTGTCCCTGACTCCAGATTCCTGCCTGAGTTCCCCTTTTTTTTTTTTTATGTTTTGTGTGTGTGTGTGGGGGGACTGTTTGGGGCTCTTTACTTCATTCCCTGCTGGAAGACTGAATTTCGACGAGTCTTGCTGATGATGAGGTCAGCCCACTGTACAATTACAATGCTGATGAAGAAGGCCGTGTGGCATGTGAACTCCACCACCTTCCACTGCTCATAGGTCTGGGGGCAGGGAGGTGACAGCAGGGTCAGAAGAGGGCTTAGATACACCCAACCGTTTCTTGTCTTTCCTGCCTTTCAGTACCCCAGAGGCCAAGTTAGTGTGCTTTCCTGGATTCCTCCAGCACTTCACATGTCTCTCTGAGCATTTTCTGTACTGTACTGTGACTTGTTTGTGTCTTTTCCCACTGATTGGAGTCTCTTTGTGTCCCTTTACCATACTTAACCTACTGAATGTGATATAGCATGACTCAGTAAATATTTACTAAATTAGGAATGTGATAAAAAGTAGGTAGACTTAAGACAACAGAGTCAGGGGCTGGAGAGATGGCTCAGCAGCCAAGAGCACTGGCCGCTCCTGCAGAGGACCCAGGCTCGATTCCCAGCACCCGTATGATGGCTAACAACCATCTGAACTCCAGTTCCAAGGGATGTAACACCCTCCTCTGACCTCCGCAGGCATTGCACGACACAGATGCACTCACCTACATGCAGGCAATACATTCATACATGTAAAATAAAAATAATGAATAAAATAAGACAACAGAGTCCAGAGGTCATAGGTCAGAAAGGAAGGTAGGGCCAAAAGGTAGTAGGAGTATGGGGGGCGCCTCCAAAAGGTTGGTAGGTAGGAGGCTGGGGATGCAGTTCAATGAGTTGTTGCCAGGCCTGTTCAAGGCCCAGCAAGAATGGCAGACAGGAAGCAGTCACTTACTCATTCCGTGGTTCTTTCAGTTACATTTTGTACATAAGGGACTTGGAATCTAGTAAGTGGCATAAATATGCTAACTCTGAGTTCCCCTTTGATCCCCCGTGGTGGGCTGTAACCTGCGAGTTGTAAACTGAAATCATCTCTTTCCTCCCCCAGTGGCTTTTGGTCGGTGTTTTATCACAGTAACAGACAAGCAAAGTAGGGCCAGGGCCGAGAGAGTCCTGTCAGCACCTCGGGAAAAGGAACCCGGCTGTCTCGTCCGCATCCGCAGAGTGGCTCAGACTACCACTTCCACACACAAAGGATGAAGGAAGGTACTCTTTACCTTTTCTTCAGAATGATAATTCCTAGAATCATGTTGGCAATTAGAGACCCCTGCAAAACAAGACAAGTTTTAGTGGACTAGGGAAAGAAAGTAGAATAATTCAAGATGACCAGGTGCACAGACAACAGGAAACAGGGGATGAAGGTGAAGATGAACACTCACTAAGGTAAAAAGGAGAGCATAAAAATCTGGCATGTGCAAAAACAAAACCATTTCACTATATAATAGGAATAAAAATTATCAATAACAGGTGATAGCTAAGGCTATTTAAAAAATTTTTTTCCATCTGTCTAATTTATAAAGTCTTTCATATGCTTTGTCTAACCTCCAGTTATAACAAAAGAAGTCCTACAGGGAAAGATCTCTATTTTCTCCAGAAAGGTGTCAATCAATCAAGTGTTTGTCTAATGCTTCAAAGGTCAGCTCAGTGATTACAACTATTTTGGACAAGAATAGCACAATGAATCTCCCAAAAATCTCAGTCAACATGGAAATTCCATCATTCCCAGCACCATTTTGCAGTCTCCTGCAACTTGCCTATGTGCCCCTTCAAGTTTTCCCTAGTCTTCTGGGAACACTCTTTCTTACTTATAAATCAGCTACACAGATCCCACCATGTACAACATAATGAGGAAAGTCATACCACATTGAGAGAAATCCCCTTCAAGAATTGTCCTGCAGGGGAAGCTAGAGAGACAGCTCAAATGTTAAGAGCACTGGCTGGTTTTGCAGAGGGTCAGGGTTCAGTTCCCAGCACCCACATGGCAGCTAACAATCATCCATAATCCCCAGTTCCAGGGGATCCAATGCCCTCTTCTGACCTCTGTGGGCGTTGTACAAGATGGGTGAACTTATATACATACAGGCAAAATAGTCATACACATCAAATAAATAATACAATATTAAGGGGGCTGGAGAGATAGCCTAGTGGTTAAGAGCGCCGACCGCTCTTGCAGAGGACCCTGGTTCGATCCCCAGCACCCACATGGCGGCCAAGAACCGCCTGAAACTCCAATTCCAGGAGAACTCCAGTTCCAGGGGAATCCGACACCCTCTTCTGACCTCCGCGGCATTGCACGACACGGGTGCACAAACTTGCATGCAGACAGTACATTCATACACATACAGAAATAAATAAAATTAAAAAAAAATAATACAATATTAAAAAGAAAAAAGAATTGGCCGGGTGTGGTGGTGCACGCCTTTAATCCTAGCACTTGGGAGGCAGAGGCAGGCGGATCTTTGTGAGTTCAAGGCCAGCCTGGTCTACAGAGTGAGTTCCAGGACAGCTGGGGCTACAGGGAGACCCTGTCTCGAAAAGACAAAAAAAAAAAAGAATTGCCCTGCCAGGCATGGGAGACATGCTGTAAGTGCCGTGCTCAGGAGGGCGAGGCAGGAGAATGAAGAGCTCTAAGCCAGCCTGAGCTACAAAGGAAAACACCGAGAAACAGAGGGCAGAGAGGGGACACTGAAGAACTTCAATGGTAAGTACAAATATAAAATCAACCAGATGGAAATGAAAATAAAATCTGGTTCCCAGAGAAATTTCTACCATCTTTTTATTAATCATACATTAGATCTGAGATAAATAAGTGAAAGCCACATATCTCCCTTTTTGCTTTACTTGGTAGATGAAAGCCATCCTTGCTCAGATTGAAGACAAATTATTTTCATACCCCAGGCTTCACTGTTTTATAAGACTGTCCACTCATGCCACACACTCAACCAGCCTGCTCCACTAGGCTGTTAAGGACATGATGAGACAGCACTTACTGATCTGAATATCATGTGGAGGGGCATGGCGATGTTCAGATTCAAGGCATAGTTGTTCACCACGCTGACTGTGAAGAACATGGTTACCATGATGGCGTAGTACCTGAAAGGAGAGAAACAGCATTACACAGGACCCACAATGCCAATTTAATGTAGAGGAACTACATATATTTGGTTGAAAAAGTGTTTGGCTTGCTTCCTCTACTAAGAGAATCTATCACCCTTATGACATGAAGTCAGATACTAAGTACATATACCAATACTTCACAAGGTCAGAATAACATGGAGGAAAGGTTGAATTATGGATTAGAATTAGGAAACATTATTTGAGTATTGATTTCAAGTATACACAATGACTTAAAACTAGCCTTTAAAAATGTCACCTAGTAGATATCTTTTTTTTTTTGTCTTTTTGAGACAAAGTCTCCCTGTAGCTCTAGCTGTCCTGGAACTCATTATATAGTCCAGGCTGGCCTTGAACTCACAAAGATTTGCCTGCCTCTGCCTCCCAAGTGCTAGGAATAAAGGCATTTGCCACCATACCCGGCTTAGACATCATTTTTAAAGAATCCTTGCAGATAATTTTCATAGAAATCTGAAGTACTTGAAAATTGATAATTCTCTTAAATACTTGCTGCATATATTTGTTTATACTATTATTTTTCACACATTTAAATGAAAAAAATTCCAAAGCTTTAAGTCAAGGCTAGCAACTATGAAGATTAGTCCAACTCTGACCCAGTAGCCTCTAAAATAATGAGAATATCATTTGACTTGTATAGATCTATACTTAAAATCAGGGTCCCCTCTATTTGAGAATTCATAAGTCTTAAAATTATAATAAAAATAAAAATTTAAAATGTCCCAGGGATGAGCTCACTTGTCAGTCTGCTTGCCAGCATTAAGAGGCCCTGGGTTTGATCCCCGGCACCCACAAGCTGGGTGTGATGGGCACACCTGTAATCCCAGCATGTGGGGTATGGAGGGAGGATCAGGAGCTCAAAGCCATCCGTGCTCAGTTACACACGTATCAGGCCAGACTAAGGCAACATGAGATTCTGTCTCAAAAAAAAAAAAAAAAAATCCTATAATCATGACTTAGAAGCTAAAGGGATAAATACAAAGGAAAGATTATGAATAAATAAGTGAACTAAATAATTTTCTATTTGTATGTCATTTTGATCTAGAGAATACTCAAGATGCCTATCTGCCTATCGTATATATTAAATTAAACTATATTGACTTGTCATGTTTTTGTAGGTCAAAAAGAATTAAATAGGAGCAATTTCATGATTCACTCCCCAAACATTAAAGAACAAAATTTTAAATAAATGCTTAAAGAGGGGCTGGAGAGAAGGCTCAGCAGTTAAGAGCACTGGCTGCTCTTGGGCACAGATTGCCAACCATTTTCCAAATCTGCACATCTGGAAAGCACAGCAATGGTGAGTCTCATGTTATCTTCTCTGACGAGAACTTACTTTGTGTTGCTGTTACACATGGAGGTAGATAGACTTGATAATGGACAAGCAAAGCCAAGGCTGAGCTGACACAGGCTGCATAATGAAGAACTTGACTATATTAGAGAATGGTACTATATGCATACAAGATCACTCTGTGTTTGGCCCATGAGTACATTTAGGCAAGTCTGGACTGATGGACAGAGGTCTGGCATTAACAATTTTTATTAAGTGTAAAATTAACTATTTGTAACAATTCACTAGCATTTGGTAATTCATGGTCGTATACTTACTACTTCTTTATTTCCAAAGGCTAATGACACCACTCTTCACACAACTGATAATTTTACCAATACAAGAGACACCATATATAAATATTAAAAATCTATGTTCACATTAGACCTTTGATTAACCGTGTACCACACACATACACACTTAATTCCATCACAATAATTTTAAATTTTTTGGCAGAAGTTTTATTCTAAAAATAGATTTCTAGAGTAGTACAATGTAGTAAACTCATAAAACTAATTATTCAGGCTGAAAAGATGGTTTAGCCGTCAAGAGTGCTTATTGCCCTTGCAGAGAACATGAGTTCAACTCCAAGCACCCACGCTGCCTGCAACTCCAGCTCCAGGGGATCTGACACCCCATACTCCATGGGTACCCATACTCACATGTACATTTTCAAACACAGACACAAACATATGTGCATACTTAAAAATAAAATAAATATTTTTAAATTGTTATTATTTTTATCTTAGGTGTATGAGTGTATTGCTTGCATGTAGGTTGGTACACCCATGCTGTGCAATGCCCAGGAGGTCGGAAGAGTGCATGGGATCCCCTAGAACTGGAGTTATGGATGCTTGTCAGCCCCCATGTGGGTGCTGGGAATTGAACCTGGGTCCTCTGCAAGAGCAGCCAGTGCTCTGAACTGCTAAACCACCTCTCCAGCCCCCAAATAAATATTTTTAAAAGCTACTTAAAACTAACCAGCCCATTCAAACCTCTGATCTAAATCTTAGGAATGTATGCTTCACACTTCCTAGCTTCGACTTCAGTCTGTCTTACCTTATTGGGATAGCTGGAGGCTTCCTTCCTAAATCAGTTTCAAAGAGGAAGCCTTCCACCGCAATAAATAAAAATTGTGCAAATGTCACGATGTTTCCACATCCTGGATGCTTCCTGTTCCATGAATAACAGAGAGAAGTAAGGCACAAAACTAAGATAAAGGGCACTACCACTTGGCACAGTTCCAGCTCCAAAGTCCTAGGAAGGAGCCCGCTGTTCCTCCTCACTGGACTGTCAAATCCCATGGATCAAACACTTCACAGCACACTTTCTTGTCACTCTTTCCCGGCTGTAGCAGGCTCTGAGTGAGAATGTCTCTCCTTGCTATTAGTACTGTGCAGCTCTCCTAGCAAACTCTCACCTTCCACATTAGTCCAAAGGTCAGGTGCCAAGTCAGGGTTGGCAGCAACCCCTGAGGACAGAAACATGTTTCTGAAGAATGTTTATCTGTCTTTCCTGGGCAGACTCCTTTAATAAGATATCTATATCTATATATATAGATATAGATATATAGATGATAGATAGATATAGATATAGACAGATATAGATATTGTACACAAATATATAGCATATCTATGCAAGGGTGATTAAGAAATGTCAAGCTGGGCATGGTGATTAAGAAGAAATGTCAAGCTGGGCATGATGACGCCCACTTTTAATCCCGGCATTTAGGAGGCAGAGGCAGGAGGATCTTTGTGAGATTGAGGCCAGCCTGATCTACATAACGAATTCCAGGCTAGCTGAAGCTATAGGGAGACCCTGTCTCAAAAATATTTTTTTTAAATGTCAAAAAGGTGTTAGGGGTAAAAGGCAGTGAGTAAAAGTAATTGAAGAATGCTGCCGCAGCACACAGTGCCACAACGCCGCCTACAACTCAACACAGTGTTTCAATCTATTAGGCAGTTGAGAGATACTTCTGGAATTCAACAGATCCTCTGCAGTGCTCTATGGAAAAGCTGGAATCTTCTGCAGTGACTATTAAGGATCAAATATAATAAATAGTAGAAAAATTCTGTCCAACATCCGAGGCATTCTGAAAATAAGTCATGTGAAATGCTGAGCTTTCTTGAGCTTCCTTAGCTCCACTCAATCACGGAAGTCCCGAGTGAGCCACAACCGAACTCCCCCCTAGACTAGTTGTTACCAACTTCAAATTCTGCCTTTTTGCTGGGTGTGGTGGCGCACACCTTTAATCTCAGCACTGGGGAGGCAGAGACAGGTGGATCTCTGTGAGTTCAAAGCCAGCCTGGTCTACATAGCAAGCTCTAGGCCAGCTGGGAGACCCTGTCTCAAAAATAACAACAACAACAACAACAACAATATTCTGCCTTTTCAATTTGGCCAAAGACACCTACCTGACAGCAGTGAATACAAGCTTTTTAAAGCATTATTTACACACCAACACAATGCTATGTGTCAAAAATAACTTTTTCTATTGGTGGTATAACAAACACTAATGCCAAGATATATAAATTTGGCTCTAGAGGTGAACCCAGGGCCTTGAACATGCTAGGCAAGCATGCTACCACTGAGCTACAGCCTCAGCATAAATTCTTAAGCATACCCCTCATGAATTAAAAATAGACCAGATATAAGCCATTCCTACAGTAAACTAGGGTTATCATGTCAAACAGAGTTCTGTATGTTAAGCTCTGCTGCCCATAATGGTGTTTTTAAACCTACTGCTTTTGGTGCAATTCAACAATTTGCCTTTCAGAGTTTCTTGGGTTCAAGAGACAAGGCTAAACTTTATAGGAATCAATAAATAATCATGTAAGACCTTTACATCATTCAAGAAGCTAATTAGAACCATTAGCTTCAATACAAGAGACAGTAGAACTTGAACTCCAGATGGTTCCTAGCAGAGGGCCAGTCAACTCTGTCCCAGCAGATCATCAGCCCATGTGCCAGGATGGGCACAATACTGCACCCAGTAATCCTAGCACTACAGGAAGGCAAGGAAGACCACAAGTTTGAGGAATACCTAGTTCAAGACCAGCCAAGATAACTTAGTAAGTTCCTATCGCAAAATTAAAAGGAAGAAAAGTTAAAGGGCTAGGGACACAGCTAAGTTGTACTACAGAATACATGCCTACCAAGCATGAGGTCTCCAGTACCACACTTAAATGCATGGACATACAAACCAACAAACCCATGTTCCTGGAGAGGCTCACCCTCAGTTATGATCTCACTGTTTTGAGGTAGGGCCCTGAGAATCTCTTCTTATAAAAGTACACTTGATCCTAACGGAGAAAGGGCTGTGAGTTTGCACATACATCTGCTTGCAAGCATGTGTGCTTGTGTGTTCATGGTAACAGAGGACTGAGAATGACCATGCTTCACAGTGGCTCCAATTGACATGTAAGAACCTTGTCTGTCACTTACGATGGAAGTTAATCAACTTACTTAAATTCAGTTTTCTCAGCTTTAAAATGTTTAAAACAATATTAGTGCCCATTATTTTTTCTTTTCTTTTTTTTTAATTTAATTTTATTTATTTTTGTATGTGTATAAATGTACTGTCTGCATGCAAATTTGTGCACCTGTGTCGTGCAATGCCACGGAGGTCAGAAGAGGGTGTCGGATTCCCCTGGAACTGAAGATCTCCTGGAATTGGAGTTTCAGATGGTTCTCGGCCGCCATGTGGGTGCTGGGGATCGAACCCGGGTCCTCTGTAAGAGTGGTCGGCGCTTTTAACCGCTGGGCCATCTCTCCAGCCCCCCATTATTTTTTCTTGTTGTGTGAATGAGTCCATCCCTAAAAGCACTTAACACAGCAACTGCCACAGGGTGAAAAGACAAACAGAGTCAGGATGACGACCAGTGCTTGGCTCTTACACACAGAAAGGTCTGCAGTCTAAGGACAGTGTTCCTGCTTGTGGACATAGCGTCCAGCCTCAACTCAAGCAAGTCAAAGAGTGTGGGAAGGCCTCATTGTAAGCAAATGTGCTCTGGAACATCAGCATTTTAACAACAGATTTTTAAGACTCATTTTACAAGTGTATCTTTCATAATGTTGTGTTACTTTCCATTTATTTATGCATATTTCATTGCTAAGGCTCTGAGACCACATGGTACTGAGTTAGGTAAATCTCTTAGGATGCCATGGCAAATAAACAGTGTTTGTATATACCCCTTCATTATCATTGCCATCACCATTGAAATTAAGCAGGTTTTAGATTTTTTTTTTAATTGTATCTATTTTTTTATGTGTATGAATGTACTGTGTGCATGTAGGTTTGTGCACCCAGGTCATGCAATGCTGCAGAGGTCAGAAGAGGGTGTCGGATTCCCCTGGAACTGGAGTCAAAGATGGTTCTCAGCTGCTATGTGGGTGCTGGGGATTGAACCCGGGTCCTCTGCAAGAGCAGTCGGCACTCTTAACTGCTAGGCCATCTCTCCAGCCCCCTTAGATGGGTTTGTAGTTGTACACCCCAAGAGAAATCCAATCCCATCAGGATCACTTCCCCTCTCTCCCTCTCATCAGAGCCTTGAATAATTCTAATCTACTCTTTTTGTCTTTCCACTGGATTTTTGTGTTTTTTTTTTTTTTTTTTTTTTTTTTTTTTTTTGAGACAGGGTCTCCCTTTAGTCCCAGCTGGCCTGGAGCTCGCTATGTAGATCAGGCTGGCCTTGAACTCACAGAGATCCACCTGCCTCTGCCTCCCAAGTGCTGGGATTAAAGGTGTGCGCCACCACACCCGGCTCCACTGGACTTTTAAACCTCTCTAGAATATACTCATATAATCCAGGTTTCTTTTAAGAAATATTTTCTTTTATTTCATGTGCATGAGTGTTTTGCCTACATGTATGTAAGTGTACCTCATGTGTGCAATGCCCACAAAGGCCATAAGAGGGTGTTGGATCTGCTGGAACTGGAGTTACAGATGGTTGTTAGCCATCATAGGTGCTGGGAATTGAACCCAGATCCTCTGCAAGAGCAGCCAGTGCTCTTAACCACTGAGCCACCTCTCCGGCCAAGAGGAGGAGGACGGCAGTGTGGATGAGGAGGTGTGAGGAGTATTTCTTTTAACCTGAACAATTTATTTTAAAACTTCAAAGTATAAACTTGAAATGTTTTCCCTAAACCTTTTGTTCTCTTAAACTCTCTTCAGTATTATAATTAACTCTGACAACTTCTTTTACTTTAATTTTCTTTTGCAAAAATCCCAATTTGATCTTTTAAAAAAAAAAGCAATTTTGAGCCTTGGGTAAATAAAAATAATTTTCTTTTTGGTCTTTTGGAGACAGGGTCTCCCCATACCTGGCCTGGAACTCTCATGAGGACCAGGCTGGCTCAATCTCGAGAGATCTATCTGCCTTGGTTCCTGAGTCCTGGGATTAAAGCATGAACCACCATGTCTGGCTAATATATATATATATAATATATATATATATATTATATATTATATGCAATTTTTTTTTTAGTCTTTTTGAGACAGGGTCTCCCTGCAGCCCCAGCTGTCCTGGAACTCTATGTAGAACAGGCAGTCCTTGAAGTATATAGAGATCGCCTGCTTCTGCTTGTGAGTGCTGGGATTAAAGGTGTGTGCCACCCGCACCCACAAAAAAATGCAAGGTTGAGCTGGGGTCACTGGCCAGTCTCAATGGAGAACATAGTGAATTCCAGACCAGCTGCTAGTACACAGTGAGAGCCTACCTCAAAACAAACAAACCCAAAAAAGCAGAGATGAGACCATAGGAGACTAGTTTACCAAGGAAGAAATAGGGAAAATTGGGATACTTTCCAGGAGGAGAAGACAGGAAGGAAAGGTTGGATAAGCTACCGCCACAGCCCTGATGCCTCCTAGAACCTGAAGATAAGATCCGGTTGCTGAGGACAAGGCGCACTTCAGACAGGACTTGGAGCAACGGGGGCTGGAACTGACCTGGAAACCGCTTCCCCTGAAGGCTGGGTCTCCTAGCTTTGGAGAGCACTCTCTGTGCAAGCTGCTAAGGGGGAGAACATGAATCAATGGTCCAAGCCCAGGTTCTAGGCCAAATACTGCATCAGTGATTGGCACAGCACACAGCATTTGGGCAGTAGTGGCACTTTTATCTTGGGGGTATCAACAGCTACCTAACTGGACCCACTCAGTGAGGAAACTCAAGAGTGGTGCTGTAAATATAGCAAAACCGACATGGCTTGGAGAAGTCATAGATTAGAGAAAACCCAAGACAGTCCCTGGCAAATGTAATGTCTTATTATGTGTAAAATATGGATCCTTATATTTGCAGAATAAGTATCTCAGTCACCACTCATCAAAAAGCTCTTTTGCACCAGAGCACAGACTATTGCAGACTACCACAACTGGACACATACACACTGTCTGTGAATTGCCCAAGCCTACAGGGCTCATCTACAATGTAACCTCTACACCTAAGGCTCACACACAATAAAGAATAAGGGGTAAAGTGGACACTGACGAATCTCTCAATTCTCACTTAATAAAGGTCCCTCATGCAACAGAGGTCCAGGAACACAAGGGATCACAAACGGCTAAAGCATAAAGATTAGGAGTCTGCAGACTGTGGGTCTTAGACAGGACTCCTATGTTAAACTTCACTCACCCAGGCAGGGCTCAGGGATCACTGCAGACAGAAATGGGGGCAGAAAGATTGTAAGAGGAAAGGAGAAGCTTTACGAGCATATGGAAATAAAGTCCTACGACTCCTGGGACCCTGCTCACATGAACCTACAGCAATGGTGTCAGCATGCACAAGACTTATACAAACTCAAGCAGACAAAACCCCAGCATAAAACTGTGGAAAATGGGCAACAAGCCCAATCTTAGTCAAAGAATTATTGGCAGCTGATTACTGCTGGGTGAAGAAGAGCTGATCTTCTTCAAGGGAAGGACTCCACACTGGCTGACTAGACCCCAGTAGATGAACCTGAAACTGAGGGCCATCTGGGGATACCAACAACCATGACAGGCCTTAGCACAATGATAGAATGTATGCATTTGGAGGGGGAGGGCTATAGGAGGGTGCCAGTGGGGAGGGGTTGTATGGTGGTGAAGATGTGATTGAGATGTTCTGCTTAAAATACACAAAAACTCAATAAAAAATTTACAAAAAAAGAAAACAAAAACAAAACAAAAAAACTAGCAACTGTGAAGAGAATGAACTGCTCAGATAGTTTATACCTCTTGTATTTCTTTCCAAGGAATAAAATATCCTTATTTAATTCAACCTGTTATTGAAAAAAATTAAATGGGAAAAAGAAAAGATTTCAGGTTGTCTTCCTGACAGACATACATTACCGCAATACCTCACCTACTGAGCTAGCTGACATACATGGATAAATCACATGTAAAGCAGGTATATTCATACAAACATGTATCTCCTTTCCGAAGGAGAACATAAGCTCCTTAAAGAGGGGGATCAGAGCCTCCTTCATTACTTTGAATCTGCTTAGACAATGTACTGGGTTTGTATTTTATCCTTGGCACCAATTATGGTATAGCAAAGTCAGAAGGAAAACCCTGAATTTGTTTTCCAATTGGGAGAAAATGGTTTAATATGCTCGTTTCTCTCAACAGATCACTTTAGCCTTTGTAATCAGAGTTTGACTTGCCCTTTATGAGGTCACTTAAGTTCTAAGGAGGCCATTTAAAAAGCATAGTTTTCTGCTTTATAAAAATACAAGCTTTCCATGGAACAATCCCAAGATTAAAACCACAAATTCCAAGATCCTATCTAGAAGGAATTTTAAAGACCACCTGGCCTAGGTAGGTCTTATTTTACTGATCTATAAGAGAGGAAGTTGTGACTTGCTTTTGCAAATCGTGAAAAAGCTGATATTAATCTGATATTAAACACAATGGATTCTCTTAATAAATTTCACCACTTTACAGAAAAACCTTTGTAAGCAAACAAAGCGATTTGCAAAAAATGATTAATAAATAAAGAATGTGGATTCATTTAAAGTGTTCAAAGTATTCTAAAAAAGTTCCTACAAGACATGAAAGATATTTTGTCTTTTTTTTTTTTTTTTAGGACAGGGTCTCTGTAGCTCTAGCTGTCCTGGAATTCACTATGTAGACCAGGGGCTTTGAACTCACAGAGATCTTCCTGCCTCTGCCTCCCAAGTGCTGAGATTAAAAGCGTGCTACCTGGTGAAAAGACTGTATAAAGGTAGAGTTATTCTTTACTTTTCTGGACCATCTCAGAAAATAAGTTATGCCTGTATTGAAGAAAGTTGCAAGAGGAAGCCGGCTACAATCGTACTAAGGTTTTCCACATGAATCTCACCCAATCCTTCAAAATCCATAGGGCTGAGAGAGAGACATCATCCCTTTGATGGTTGAAACCAAGTACTTAGGCCAAGGGCTCACAAATTAGTAAACACAGTTGCTAGCATATTCTGCCATCAGTCTTTGGCAACATTTAATTTAATGGCATATTCAACACAAATACTGCACTACTAGTCTCTGACCTTAATTTCCATAGCTGGCCGGAATATATCACTTTTTACATTTAAAGATACAATAATGTGTATCAACTTCCAAAGTTCCTTTGAAGTGTAACAAACAGGCTTAGATCCAGAGACTTTCTTTTTTGTTTTAATATTCCTTATCATCTCCTCCCAAGACAACCGATCTTTATCAACACTGCAAAATAAAATTCCAAGCTCTGTAACAGCAAAACTTAACCCCATACAGAGTTTACCGTAAGTAAACTGCTTGGTTCACAATGGCTTAACTCCATAGTAGCAAATAAAAAACATTGCTACTAGGCTTCAACCAAAAAGCTAGGTGACCAAGATCTACAGACTGCTCAAGTTAAAAAATAACAGGCAACTTGAAAATGCTATTGGACTAGGAGCTTAGATAGACCACTTACAAGGGGGTGAAAAAGCAACCTAACTTCTTTGGATCTGTTTCGATTTCAGCAAAATGAATGCAATTTTCTTTTTTTCTTTTCTTTTTTTTTTTTTTTTTTGTCTTTTTGAGAAGTCTCCTGTCCTGGAACTTGCTATATAGACCAGGCTGGCCTTGATCTCAGAGATCCGCCTGCTTCTGCCTCCCAAGTGCTGGGATTAAAGAGTGAATACCACTACACTGGGCCCAAAGTAATTCTTGACCACAAAATTATTCAGCAAGTCAATGAACACAAGATATAGATTTAGAAACATAGGTTAGATGGCACCATGGATAATTCTTTTAGATAAAAGCAGGTCCAGAGAGACTCCTTTAAGTTGAAAGGTACGATGGAGCCAAAGTGAAATCATTAACTTGGAACTTTTAGTCCTAAACTTTTTTCCATCCCTCCTCTCTTCTGTAACTTGTGTTCACTGAACTTTGCACGATAATACCTAACATTATTTGTAAGCCACCTCCACAAACCCAACTCCTTTCCCTTTGGGGAACTGTCACAATGATTCTCAAACTATACTTCAAAATGCACGCTTCTCCATTTAAAGACTATAATATAAAGCTGAGAATGGTCCAGGACCATTTTGACAACTCCTTATTTTCTGTTCCACAGCACTGACAAGTCATGTTTGGGCCAAAGATTCACAACCTTCTCTAAGACCATTGAAAGCAAACACTTTGTGGGGAGCTTTAACACAAACGAAACTTTCTTTGCAACATGTACAAAAGGAAACTATGTATAAGAAGGCTTTGCTCAAGTCGGGTATGTATCATTCATTAAGTGGACGGAGAAAAGAGCTGGACTTGGATGGGAAGAAGGGAGAGGGTGTGGCTTGGTGGGGGAACCTGAGGCTCTGCCACCAGCTCCCTGAGACCTTGGACCAGTCACTTGAAAAGTCTCCAGGCTTCGGTCTCCCATAGTGTGATTTCAGGCTCACTCTGCGTGGCCCGGTAACCTGGATGCAGTGGGATGCAACGGTGCGCAGGGCTGTGGAGTAGCGGACCGTGAGGGTAGTTCCCAGTGCTGGCGGGTTGGGACATGGCCAGGGCGAGCGTGGCTTCCTCAACGCAGCCCTGGGAGTCCGGGTGCGGCCCGCGCGGGTCACTCACCGGACCAGCAGCTCTAGGAAGATCACATTACTGCAGCAGCCTGCGAACACCAGGCCCACCGCGAAGGCCGGGCGCATGGCCGGGTTGCCGAAAGGGGGGCGAACGCGCAGAGGAAGCGCCCGTCTACACCGCTACTCTAGGAAGCCGGCAGGGAACATCACCACAGTCCCGGGGCGTTCCTCTCCCCGGGGGACCGCCGCGGTCCCCTCTTGCTCCGCGTCGGCCACTGATAGGGCCAGCTCAGAAGCTGTAGTTCGCAGTCAAACCCGGCCCCATTCATCTGAGGGGGCGTCCCAAGACTGGCTAGACTACATGTCCCAGCATGGCACGCGCCTTAACGTCAAGCATGAAAGAGCCGGACGAAGTTCCCCCAAGCCTCGCGTTATCAGACACCGCATGGCCTTCTGGGAAATGAAGTTCCAGTGCCGTTACTCTCTTGGGACACCACGGATCGCTAGAAATGGGATTCGTTTTTCCTTGTCACAACAAACTGGCTTCAGGTACTCAGGGAGTACAGACCCGTGATTAGAATTGGTCTAAGCATCTCTCCTAAAATGAATGTAGAAATTCCTCTAAACGGAGCCAGAAGTTCTGAGGTTGAGGTTTGTGATAGGAGCAGTGATGCCTGTCTTACTGGTTGTTGAGTGAAATGATACAGTCTGAGGAAAGAGTATCACTATAAGGTTTTTGCTTTACGTTACAGTTATTATAAATGAACTCCACACATACTACTGCTCTGTACTGTGCCATCTTAAGGTGGGTACTCATTAAATACTGAATTTAAAAATATGAGGCATATTCATCTATTTTTTGTTTCTACTTGCATTTTTAAAGCAGAAGTTCACAATTTTAGAACGCATTGGCAATACCTGGGGTGCTTATTGAAAATACAGATTTCAGGACAGTACACAAGAATTGTGATTCAGTAAGTCTAAAGTTAGCCCCAGTAATTGTACTTACAAGCAAGCACCCCACATGATTCCACTGTAGTCTTTAGACCACAAGCTGGGAAAACCATATCTAATCTTGAGATCTTGAGATTGGATCTTGAGAAAAACTGTTTGTATCTCAAAACAATACAGCAATCCAATCTCCTAATTCATCTCCCACCATGGGCTTTACTGTTGGATATAATTAAAATTTAGACACATGATATAGCACAATTCTGTTAAGAAGTAGGGAAGAGAATGCTGTAAATATTGCTTCTATCAAAAATCAGTCTTGCTGGATAGACATGGTATATGCACATTCTGTACAGATAACAGTAAATACTGGCCTATGTACATAGTGAGTGCTTAGCATACATTCCTGTGGAGAACCACTGCTTCACTTTAGCTCTCAATGGTTCTTAATCCTGGTTACATAAGTTAAGTACCTAATACAAAAGACTGTAAGAATTTATTGAAAAAAAGGCGAGGCATGGTGGTGCTATGCCTTTAAACTTGAGAGCCAGAGACAAGTGGATCTCTTGAGATTGTGGCCAGCCTGCTCTCCAGAGCCAGCTGGGCCCTCCAAGGGAATATTTCTCAAAAACAAACAAAACAAACAACAACAAACAAACAAACAGACATACATTTATCGAAAAATGAAAACAGAGCTACCAGTGCACTTTCAACCAAATAAATGAGTTTGAGGCTTAAGCAATGACATATTCCCACCACTACTGTAAGCCTCGAAGAAAGCTGAGCTTTTTCTCTGATTTCACTAGAGGTTATTTCTCATCAGACAAGTAAGTGTTCACTTTCCTTGTGTCCCAAGAATTTGAGAACATTTAAAGGATGTTCTAAACATCTCTTATTAAATCTCAGATCCACTCCTTTAATCGCAGTGCCCTGAAGACAGAGGTAGGCAGGTCTCTGTGAGATCGAGGCCAGCTCAATCCACATAGTGAGTTTTTGGCTAACTTGGGCTACAGGGAGCCCTGTCTCAAGAGAACAAATTAATAATAATAGGCATAAGTTATTAGAAGGAAACAAAAATCTAAAGTACTGCATGCCTTCCTCCATTTTTCTGTCTTGACCTACCATAAATATATATACTTATATATTAAATAATTATTATTCATATGATATAACCTCAGGTTATATATTTCTAAGCTTCTAGAACACACACACATCGTAAAAGACAAGAAAGAGTTTTCTTCTTCCTTTAATGCCAACTATCATTAAAGAGTAATGTATATACTTTGCTTTTGCAAATTTTTTATTCATTATTTGAGAATTTCACGCATGCATGAGTTGTATTTTGATCTTATCTACCTCCCACGCCCCTCCTCCAAATCCTTCTGATCCTCTCCCACATCCTCCTCCAACTCACTCTCTCTCTCTCCCTTCTCCCCATAGAGTTGAGTTATGTCTGCCCATGGCTATAGAGCCACCCACTGTATCATGGTCAGCCCTACTGGGGCCCACACCCCTAGAGAAAAATCACTCTCCCTCCTCCAGTAGCCAGCGCCTGTCAGTGGCTCATTAGCTAGGGTAGGGGCCCCTGCGCCCTCCTCCTCCTCCTCCTCTTGGAAAGTCGACTGGCTTGATGTGGTGCAGGCAACCACGGCTACTCTAAAGTGATGAGTGCAATGCCCCTGTCGCGTCCTGAAGGACACTGTTTTGGTCCTGGTTTCCCTGAGCCCTGGCTCTTAGAATCCTGCTGACCCCTCTTCCATGAGAGCTCCTGAACCTTGGGGGAGCGTGATAAAGACACCCCGTTTATGGCACTCCACAGACACTTGTCTCTGTGCTTTGACCAGTTGTGAGTATCTGTAGTAACTGCCCTCTTTTGGTCTGCTGCCAGATCATTGACAGTAGTCTCCCGAGAGCCCTAATGACCTCTGTGGAGCCCATATATCTCTGTTTCACCAGACATGATCTCACAACGGCTTCTGACTTCCTACTTCTCTTTTCAGTTTCCTTTATGAAAACAGAAATTCTCTGATCATTCAGTTCTTCTTTCAAATTTCCACAACCCATCCATTCCTCTCACTGTCCTGAACACTGTTGACATGCCTGTTCCTTCCACCATTTTACATATAACAGTGATCTGGGTGTGTGTGTGTGTGTGTGGTTTTTCCCCCAATTTTCTCTCAGGCTCCAAAGTTGGCATCGTTCCTAACATGTCCTCATGTGCCCCTCAGTGTCAGCTCAAAAAATCTCAAATTCCTTCCTCCTCAGGGGCCTTTCTGTGAAGGGTGTTATCCGTCACCTTTTCTCTTTGGTAAAACTCTGAAAGATTTTCAGTCTTTCTTGTTCCCGCCATATGCTTATTTTTCTCTTTATAGCCTGTCAGTTCCACCTCATAGTATCTCTAGATTCCAGCCTCCCAGTGGCATCGGCTTATCCTCCTGTCAAGACCTCTAACCTTTTGCTTCCTTCAGCTTCTACCTTCCACCCATCCTCCATGCTGCCTCCCACTCCAGGTCCCCAAACAGATTCAAAACCTTCATGACATGCTGCTGTTCCAAGATGTCTGTTCCAGGTACCCCGTACCATGTAATGAACTATGCCAAAATATACTGGTTTGAAGTAAAAACAAAAAACAAACATTAACCAATGTTGGGTCCTGGCCCCTAGGTGATCTGCTGACCAGCTTGTTGACCAAGCGCTTATCTTGTTGGAACATCTTGTTACCCTCCTTCGAGAAGGCCTGACCCACCCACACCAGAGAACCACCTGTGCCTGGGGGCATGAACCTCTGACCTTGGTTTTTTTCACTTGTGCTGTAAGCCTATATATAAAGGCCCCCTGTCTCTTCAATAAATTGGCATTTGGCATCCTCAGCACAGATGACCCTGTCTTGTCTTCTTTCAATCCTCAGCCCCTCGCCCGACCTTTTGGGAAATGCAGTAGCACATGCGCTACAAGTGGAGGTCCCAGCGAGATTGGGAAAGAAGGGAAGATGCTGAAGGATTGCCCGAGAAGGCTGGCCGGCACTTCGGATAAAGTAAGGAGCGGGCGTATTGGAAATGGGTGCCTTAGTTCTCATTCTCTTTTGGTGAAGCAGCCGGTTGAACTTGTAAAGAAACAGGCACAGGAATTAAACATAAGACAGCTAAAGATTTCGTAAAAACCTTACAAAAAACTAGTCCCTGATTCCCTGTAAAGAAAGAGGGACCTGATAGTATCCCCAACGTGGGTCTTGGAGACCAGTTTGGTAAGTAGAATCTCTGCAAGATGGGAAATAACACTTTCAAGGAAGCTATGTTCCAGGAGGAATTGTTTTGTGATGTACAGTATGTGTTTGTTGACTGTGTGCTGTGGTTTACTGTGGCTGTTGTGTTTAAGTTGTGGCATGGAGAAAGTTTAGCATCTCCAAATCAGTGAAGGCATGGGCTAAAGATGAACGCGAGGGAATTCTCCTATTGACTCTGGTGGTGAGCCTGTGGATAGTGCTGATGGAGACTTGGTCTGTGTGCCTGAGACCCTTTCTCTGATAGGCTTTGGGAAGCTTGCATTCTCTTGTGGTTTTCACCCACTCAGCGGGACATGATTATGCAGCCCATGGGTGCTGTTTTGGCTTCCTGGATTGGGGGCATCTGTTGCTTCCCCAGCTTCCCAGGTGGCAGGTATTCAGAGAAATATGTGAAGGAGCCCTTCCTCTCCCGAACCATTTGCTAGAGGTTTTGAAAATGTGCTTGGACCTGCCCTGCAGCCTGGGGTCCTGGCTCCGCCTTCTGGCCACATTCAGGTGGCAAAGGTCTCAGAGGTTGGAAGGACAGGCGTGCCCATGGAGCATTTTGCAGCAAGCATTCCATAGAGGTGTTCCTAGAGGCCAGTCTTCTATAGAGCAAATTGAGCTTGTAAATTCCAGTCTTAGTGGTGGCCACACCTTTAATCCAAACAGGTGTCTATGAGTTTGGGCTGCCTAGTCTACATTTTTCAGTTTGTAGCTGTTTGTAGATACTCTGGTTAATCTAGTCCAATGTTTGTTCTGTGCCCTCTCCTGCTCTGGAAACAAGAAAAGTGGATGGCTGGTAGGGGAAGGGCTGGCTTTACAGTATTCTGTGTTTCACTGGGAAGCATAAAGTCTCAGGCACAGACCCCAGGGCAGTGTTCATTGTGTTTTAAAGGTGCAGCTTTTGAGGGCTGGAGAGATGGCCTAGCGGTTGGGAGCGCCGATGCCTCTTGCAGAGGACCTGGGTTCGATCCCCAGCACCACATGGCGGCCAAGAGCCATCTGAAAACTCCAATTCAGGGAGAATCCAGTTCCAGGGGAGTCCGACATCCTCTTCTGACCTCCGCGGCATTGCACGACATGGGTGCACAGACTTGCATGCAGACAGTCATCAATACAGCATACAGAAATAAAATAAAATTAATAAAAAAATTAAAAAAAAAAAAGAAGTTTCAAAAAAAAAAAAAAAGTGCAGCTTGAGCTGGGTGTGTGGCGGCAACCTTTAATCCTAGCATTGGGAGCAGAGGCAGGTGGATCTTTGTGAGTTCAAGGCCAGCTGTTACAGAAGTGGAGTTCCAGGACAGCTGGGGCTACAGGGAGACCCTGTCTCGAAAAGACAAAAATAAAAAAATAAAAAAAAATAAAGGTGCAGCTTTGATTCCAATACTCTGGACGACAGACTGTGGACCTCCACCTACCAAGTTGTATCAATTAAGTAATTCGAATCCATCTCAGCATGTTTAACTTAAAGTCTAGGAGAATTTACAGGCCTTGAAGTTCTAACAAAACAAAACTTGCTCCAATAATTGTCTTTTTTTAAGGAACATTGGTAAAGTCTCTTTAAAACGTAAATATGATATTTTGGTTTAATTTAAATGAGAAATTTTTTGAATAAAACTGTTTTATGTTCCTTAGGCCCATCTTCAAGCTGTGTATGTGTAGTGAATGTGAGTTCCCACTTTCAATTCATTATAGTCCTACAGGTTTAAATCTATTTAGCTAACTATAAACAAAAATAGGTTTAATTCACAGAAAATGTTTGCTATTATACCCCTTAGTGTTAACAATTTTTAATTGGGTTTATAGTATGCAAATTATTCAGTTTAATGATAGATCGTTGTTAATTATTATGTAGTAATTGTTATTAATAATTATAGTTATTGTTATTGAATATAATTATTGATAATTGATAAAAATTCAGTCTAATGGTAAATTGTTCATTGTTGGCTGCTATTTTTGATCAATTATTATTCATATATTTTGTTGTGACTAATATGGTTAATAGTAATTATTGATAATTAATAATTAATAATAGTATAANTGTTGTTATCAGTGGAGTCAAAATAATTACTAATTATACTCTGGTCACTAGAAGTCACAGAGCAAACTATCTACATAATGCTATTTACCACCATTTTTTTTAATTTCTTTGGCTTTGTGGGGGGGAATATTCATCTATTTTTATAAAGTACTGTTTTATGTGGAGAATTTACTAAAATAGCTGGGCCTGACTCTGGAGGTTTTGATTCAATATGCCAAAACTGGAATTTGAAATCTTTTCTGTTTGTCTGGTTTCGGTTTTCGCAAGGCTAAGATCAAACCTTGACCTTGCACATAATAGGCAAGAGTTATACCACTCAGCCCTAGAATACAAAATACTTGTTTTTAACAAGTAGCCTACAATGAATCTGTTGCAACCAGTCTGATGCCTTGCACTTAGAACCATAGAGTTGTTTTTTATCTTGGCTATTCAGGAGAGCATTATTCACAAAAGGAAGTCCTCTACTTTTGAATAGAAGTTCTTCTGATTTTCTCATTTTAAGTTTTTAAAATCAGAAAAATGTGAAAGTACGAGGCTATTATAAACTTAAACATGTGACGGATTTGTGTCTTTATGACTTTCAAAACAGCAAAGTAGACAATTGGTAAATGCAATTTTTTTTTTAGTCTTTTTGAGACAGGGTCTCCCTGCAGCCCCAGCTGTCCTGGAACTCTATGTAGAACAGGCAGTCCTTGAAGTTATAGAGATCTGCCAGCTTCTGCTTCCGGAGTGCTGGGATTAAAGGTGTGTGCCACCCCACCCCACAAAAAAAATGCAAGGTTGAGCTGGGGTCACTGGCCAGTCTCAGATGGAGAACATAGTGAATTCCAGACCAGCTGCTAGTACACAGTGAGAGCCTACCTCAAAACAAACAAACCCAAAAAAGCAGAGATGAGACCATAGGAGACTAGTTTACCAAGGAAGAAATAGGGAAAATTGGGATACTTTCCAGGAGGAGAAGACAGGAAGGAAAGGTTGGATAAGCTACCGCCACAGCACCTGACTGCCTCCTAGAACCTGAAGATAAGATCCGGTTGCTGAGGACAAGGCGCACTTCAGACAGGACTTGGAGCAACGGGGGCTGGAACTGACCTGGAAACCGCTTCCCCTGAAGGCTGGGTCTCCTAGCTTTGGAGAGCACTCTCTGTGCAAGCTGCTAAGGGGGAGAACATGAATCAATGGTCCAAGCCCAGGTTCTAGGCCAAATACTGCATCAGTGATTGGCACAGCACACAGCATTTGGGCAGTAGTGGCACTTTTATCTTGGGGGTAATCAACAGCTACCTAACTGGACCCACTCAGTGAGGAAACTCAAGAGTGGTGCTGTAAATATAGCAAAACCGACATGGCTGGAGAAGTCATAGATTTAGAGAAAACCCAAGACAGTCCCTGGCAAATGTAATGTCTTATTATGTGTAAAATATGGATCCTTATATTTGCAGATAAGTATCTCAGTCACCACTCATCAAGAAGCTCCTTTTGCACCAGAGCACAGACTATTGCAGACTACCACAACTGGACACATACACACTGTCTGTGAATTGCCCAAGCCTACAGGGCTCATCTACAATGTAACCTCTACACCTAAGGCTCACACAATAAAGAATAAGGGGTAAAGTGGACACTGACGAATCTCTCAATTCTCATTAATAAAGGTCCCTCATGCAACAGAGGTCCAGGAACACAAGGGATCACAAACGGCTAAAGCATAAAGATTAGGAGTCTGCAGACTGTGGGTCCTTAGACAGGACTCCTATGTTAAACTTCACTCACCCAGGCAGGGCTCAGGGATCACTGCAGACAGAAATGGGGGCAGAAAGATTGTAAGAGGAAAGGAGAAGCTTTACGAGCATATGGAAATAAAGTCCTACAGACTCCTGGGACCCTGCTCACATGAACCTACAGCAATGGTGTCAGCATGCACAAGACTTATACAAACTCAAGCAGACAAAACCCCAGCATAAAACTGTGGAAATGGGCAACAAGCCCAATCTTAGTCAAAGAATTATTGGCAGCTGATTACTGCTGGGTGAAGAAGAGCTGATCTTCTTCAAGGGAAGGACTCCACACTGGCTGACTAGACCCCAGTAGATGAACCTGAACTGAGGGCCATCTGGGGATACCAACAACATGACAGGCCTTAGCACAAATGATAGAATGTATGCATTTGGAGGGGGAGGGCTATAGGAGGGTGCCAGTGGGGAGGGGTGTAATGGTGGTGAAGATGGATTGAGATGTTCTGCTTAAAATACACAAAAACTCAATAAAAAATTTACAAAAAAAGAAACAAAAACAAAACAAAAAAACTAGCAACTGTGAAGAGAATGAACTGCTCAGATAGTTTATACCTCTTGTATTTCTTTCCAAGGAATAAAATATCCTTATTTAATTCAACCTGTTTTTGATTGAAAAAATTAAATGGGAAAAAGAAAAGATTTCAGGTTGTCTTCCTGACAGACATACATTACCGCAATACCTCACCTACTGAGCTAGCTGACATACATGGATAAATCACATGTAAAGCAGGTATATTCATACAAACATGTATCTCCTTTCCGAAGGAGAACATAAGCTCCTTAAAGAGGGGGATCAGAGCCTCCTTCATTACTTTGAATCTGCTTAGACAATGTACTGGGTTTGTATTTTATCCTTGGCACCAATTATGGTATAGCAAAGTCAGAAGGAAAACCCTGAATTTGTTTTCCAATTGGGAGAAAATGGTTTAATATGCTCGTTTCTCTCAACAGATCACTTTAGCCTTTGTAATCAGAGTTTGACTTGCCCTTTATGAGGTCACTTAAGTTCTAAGGAGGCCATTTAAAAAGCATAGTTTCTGCTTTATAAAAATACAAGCTTTCCATGGTAACATCCCAAGATTAAAACCACAAATTCCAAGATCCTATCTAGAAGGAATTTTAAAGACCACCTGGCCTAGGTAGGTCTTATTTTACTGATCTATAAGAGAGGAAGTTGTGACTTGCTTTTGCAAATCGTGAAAAAGCTGATATTAATCTGATATTAAACACAATGGATTCTCTTAATAAATTTCACCACTTTACAGAAACACTTTGTAAGCAAAACATGCAGATTTGCAAAAATGATTAAATAAAGAATGTGGATTCATTTAAAGTGTTCAAAGTATTCTAAAAAAGTTCCTACAAGACATGAAAAGATATTTTGTCTTTTTTTTTTTTTTTTTTAGACAGGGTCTCCCTGTAGCTCTAGCTGTCCTGGAATTCACTATGTAGACCAGGCTGGCTTTGAACTCACAGAGATCTTCCTGCCTCTGCCTCCCAAGTGCTGAGATTAAAAGCGTGCTACCTGGTGAAAAGACTGTATAAAGGTAGAGTTATTCTTTACTTTTCTGGACCATCTCAGAAAATAAGTTATGCCTGTATTGAAGAAAGTTGCAAGAGGAAGCCGGCTACAATCGTACTAAGGTTTTCCACATGAATCTCACCCAATCCTTCAAAATCCATAGGGCTGAGAGAGAGACATCATCCCTTTGATGGTTGAAACCAAGTACTTAGGCCAAGGGCTCACAAATTAGTAAACACAGTTGCTAGCATATTCTGCCATCAGTCTTTGGCAACATTTAATTTAATGGCATATTCAACACAAATACTGCACTACTAGTCTCTGACCTTAATTTCCATAGCTGGCCGGAATATATCACTTTTTACATTTAAAGATACAATAATGTGTATCAACTTCCAAAGTTCCTTTGAAGTGTAACAAACAGGCTTAGATCCAGAGACTTTCTTTTTTGTTTTAATATTCCTTATCATCTCCTCCCAAGACAACCGATCTTTATCAACACTGCAAAATAAAATTCCAAGCTCTGTAACAGCAAAACTTAACCCCATACAGAGTTTACCGTAAGTAAACTGCTTGGTTCACAATGGCTTAACTCCATAGTAGCAAATAAAAAACATTGCTACTAGGCTTCAACCAAAAAGCTAGGTGACCAAGATCTACAGACTGCTCAAGTTAAAAAATAACAGGCAACTTGAAAATGCTATTGGACTAGGAGCTTAGATAGACCACTTACAAGGGGGTGAAAAAGCAACCTAACTTCTTTGGATCTGTTTCGATTTCAGCAAAATGAATGCAATTTCTTTTTTCTTTTCTTTTTTTTTTTTTTTTGTCTTTTTGAGACCTGTCCTGGAACTTGCTATATAGACCAGGCTGGCCTTGATCTCAGAGATCCGCCTGCTTCTGCCTCCCAAGTGCTGGGATTAAAGGTGAATACCACTACACTGGGCCCAAAGTAATTCTTGACCACAAAATTATTCAGCAAGTCAATGAACACAAGATATAGATTTAGAAACATAGGTTAGATGGCACCATGGATAATTCTTTTAGATAAAAGCAGGTCCAGAGAGACTCCTTTAAGTTGAAAGGTACGATGGAGCCAAAGTGAAATCATTAACTTGGAACTTTTAGTCCTAAACTTTTTTCCATCCCTCCTCTCTTCTGTAACTTGTGTTCACTGAACTTTGCACGATAATACCTAACATTATTTGTAAGCCACCTCCACAAACCCAACTCCTTTCCCTTTGGGGAACTGTCACAATGATTCTCAAACTATACTTCAAAATGCACGCTTCTCCATTTAAAGACTATAATATAAAGCTGAGAATGGTCCAGGACCATTTTGACAACTCCTTATTTTCTGTTCCACAGCACTGACAAGTCATGTTTGGGCCAAAGATTCACAACCTTCTCTAAGACCATTGAAAGCAAACACTTTGTGGGGAGCTTTAACACAAACGAAACTTTCTTTGCAACATGTACAAAAGGAAACTATGTATAAGAAGGCTTTGCTCAAGTCGGGTATGTATCATTCATTAAGTGGACGGAGAAAAGAGCTGGACTTGGATGGGAAGAAGGGAGAGGGTGTGGCTTGGTGGGGGAACCTGAGGCTCTGCCACCAGCTCCCTGAGACCTTGGACCAGTCACTTGAAAAGTCTCCAGGCTTCGGTCTCCCATAGTGTGATTTCAGGCTCACTCTGCGTGGCCCGGTAACCTGGATGCAGTGGGATGCAACGGTGCGCAGGGCTGTGGAGTAGCGGACCGTGAGGGTAGTTCCCAGTGCTGGCGGGTTGGGACATGGCCAGGGCGAGCGTGGCTTCCTCAACGCAGCCCTGGGAGTCCGGGTGCGGCCCGCGCGGGTCACTCACCGGACCAGCAGCTCTAGGAAGATCACATTACTGCAGCAGCCTGCGAACACCAGGCCCACCGCGAAGGCCGGGCGCATGGCCGGGTTGCCGAAAGGGGGGCGAACGCGCAGAGGAAGCGCCCGTCTACACCGCTACTCTAGGAAGCCGGCAGGGAACATCACCACAGTCCCGGGGCGTTCCTCTCCCCGGGGGACCGCCGCGGTCCCCTCTTGCTCCGCGTCGGCCACTGATAGGGCCAGCTCAGAAGCTGTAGTTCGCAGTCAAACCCGGCCCCATTCATCTGAGGGGGCGTCCCAAGACTGGCTAGACTACATGTCCCAGCATGGCACGCGCCTTAACGTCAAGCATGAAAGAGCCGGACGAAGTTCCCCCAAGCCTCGCGTTATCAGACACCGCATGGCCTTCTGGGAAATGAAGTTCCAGTGCCGTTACTCTCTTGGGACACCACGGATCGCTAGAAATGGGATTCGTTTTTCCTTGTCACAACAAACTGGCTTCAGGTACTCAGGGAGTACAGACCCGTGATTAGAATTGGTCTAAGCATCTCTCCTAAAATGAATGTAGAAATTCCTCTAAACGGAGCCAGAAGTTCTGAGGTTGAGGTTTGTGATAGGAGCAGTGATGCCTGTCTTACTGGTTGTTGAGTGAAATGATACAGTCTGAGGAAAGAGTATCACTATAAGGTTTTTGCTTTACGTTACAGTTATTATAAATGAACTCCACACATACTACTGCTCTGTACTGTGCCATCTTAAGGTGGGTACTCATTAAATACTGAATTTAAAAATATGAGGCATATTCATCTATTTTTTGTTTCTACTTGCATTTTTAAAGCAGAAGTTCACAATTTTAGAACGCATTGGCAATACCTGGGGTGCTTATTGAAAATACAGATTTCAGGACAGTACACAAGAATTGTGATTCAGTAAGTCTAAAGTTAGCCCCAGTAATTGTACTTACAAGCAAGCACCCCACATGATTCCACTGTAGTCTTTAGACCACAAGCTGGGAAAACCATATCTAATCTTGAGATCTTGAGATTGGATCTTGAGAAAAACTGTTTGTATCTCAAAACAATACAGCAATCCAATCTCCTAATTCATCTCCCACCATGGGCTTTACTGTTGGATATAATTAAAATTTAGACACATGATATAGCACAATTCTGTTAAGAAGTAGGGAAGAGAATGCTGTAAATATTGCTTCTATCAAAAATCAGTCTTGCTGGATAGACATGGTATATGCACATTCTGTACAGATAACAGTAAATACTGGCCTATGTACATAGTGAGTGCTTAGCATACATTCCTGTGGAGAACCACTGCTTCACTTTAGCTCTCAATGGTTCTTAATCCTGGTTACATAAGTTAAGTACCTAATACAAAAGACTGTAAGAATTTATTGAAAAAAAGGCGAGGCATGGTGGTGTATGCCTTTAAACTTGAGAGCCAGAGACAAGTGGATCTCTTTGAGATTGTGGCCAGCCTGCTCTCCAGAGCCAGCTGAGGCTCCAAGGAGACTCTTTCTCAAAACAAACAAACAAACAAACAAACAAACAAACAAACAGACATACATTTATCGAAAAATGAAAACAGAGCTACCAGTGCACTTTCAACCAAATAAATGAGTTTGAGGCTTAAGCAATGACATATTCCCACCACTACTGTAAGCCTCGAAGAAAGCTGAGCTTTTTCTCTGATTTCACTAGAGGTTATTTCTCATCAGACAAGTAAGTGTTCACTTTCCTTGTGTCCCAAGAATTTGAGAACATTTAAAGGATGTTCTAAACATCTCTTATTAAATCTCAGATCCACTCCTTTAATCGCAGTGCCCTGAAGACAGAGGTAGGCAGGTCTCTGTGAGATCGAGGCCAGCCTCAATCCACATAGTGAGTTTTTGGCTAACTTGGGCTACAGGGAGACCCTGTCTCAAGAGAACAAATTAATAATAATAGGCATAAGTTATTGAAGAAACAAAAATCTAAAGTACTGCATGCCTTCCTCCATTTTTCTGTCTTGACCTACCATAATAATATATTATATATTAAATAATTATTATTCATATGATATAACCTCAGGTTATATATTTCTAAGCTTCTAGAACACACACACATCGTAAAAGACAAGAAAGAGTTTTCTTCTTCCTTTAATGCCAACTATCATTAAAGAGTAATGTATATACTTTGCTTTTGCAATTTTTTATTCATTATTTGAGAATTTCACGCATGCATGAGTTGTATTTTGATCTTATCTACCTCCCACGCCCCTCCTCCAAATCCTTCTGATCCTCTCCCACATCCTCCTCCAACTCACTCTCTCTCTCTCTCTCTCTCCCCACTGAGTTGAGTTAGTCCTGCCCATGGCTATAGAGCCACCCACTGTATCATGGTCAGCCCTACTGGGGCCCACACCCCTAGAGAAAAATCACTCTCCCTCCTCCAGTAGCCAGCGCCTGTCAGTGGCTCATTAGCTAGGGTAGGGGCTCCCGCGCCCTCCTCCTCCTCCTCCTTCTTGGAAAGTCGACTGGCTTGATGTGGTGCAGGCAACCACGGCTACTCTAAAGTGATGAGTGCAATGCCCCTGTCGCGTCCTGAAGGACACTGTTTTGGTCCTGGTTTCCCTGAGCCCTGGCTCTTAGAATCCTGCTGACCCCTCTTCCATGAGAGCTCCTGAACCTTGGGGGAGCGTGATAAAGACACCCCGTTTATGGCACTCCACAGACACTTGTCTCTGTGCTTTGACCAGTTGTGAGTATCTGTAGTAACTGCCCTCTTTTGGTCTGCTGCCAGATCATTGACAGTAGTCTCCCGAGAGCCCTAATGACCTCTGTGGAGCCCATATATCTCTGTTTCACCAGACATGATCTCACAACGGCTTCTGACTTCCTACTTCTCTTTTCAGTTTCCTTTATGAAAACAGAAAATTCCTCTGATCATTCAGTTCTTCTTTCAAATTTCCACAACCCATCCATTCCTCTCACTGTCCTGAACACTGTTGACATGCCTGTTCCTTCCACCATTTTACATATAACAGTGATCTGGGGTGTGTGTGTGTGTGTGTGTTTGTCCCCAATTTCTCTCAGGCTCCAAAGTTGGCATCGTTCCTAACATGTCCTCATGTGCCCCTCAGTGTCAGCTCAAAAAATCTCAAATTCCTTCCTCCTCAGGGGCCTTTCTGTGAAGGGTGTTATCCGTCACCTTTTCTCTTTGGTAAAACTCTGAAAGATTTTCAGTCTTTCTTGTTCCCGCCATATGCTTATTTTTCTCTTTATAGCCTGTCAGTTCCACCTCATAGTATCTCTAGATTCCAGCCTCCCAGTGGCATCGGCTTATCCTCCTGTCAAGACCTCTAACCTTTTGCTTCCTTCAGCTTCTACCTTCCACCCATCCTCCATGCTGCCTCCCACTCCAGGTCCCCAAACAGATTCAAAACCTTCATGACATGCTGCTGTTCCAAGATGTCTGTTCCAGGTACCCCGTACCATGTAATGAACTATGCCAAAATATACTGGTTTGAAGTAAAAACAAAACAAACATTAACCAATGTTGGGTCCTGGCCCCTAGGTGATCTGCTGACCAGCTTGTTGACCCAGCGCTTATCTTGTTGGAACATCTTGTTACCCTCCTTCCAAGAAGGCCTGACCCACCCACACCAGAGAACCACCTGTGCCTGGGGGCATGAACCTCTGACCTTGGTTTTTTTCACTTGTGCTGTAAGCCTATATAAAAGGCCCCCTGTCTCTTCAATAAATTGGTATCTGGCATCCCCTCAGCACAGATGACCGGCTGGCTGTCTTTCTTTCAATCCTCAGCCCCTCGCCCGACCTTTTGGGAAATGCAGTAGCACATGCGCTACAAGTGGAGGTCCCAGCGAGATTGGGAAAGAAGGGAAGATGCTGAAGGATTGCCCGAGAAGGCTGGCCGGCACTTCGGATAAAGTAAGGAGCGGGCGTATTGGAAATGGGTGCCTTAGTTCTCATTCTCTTTTGGTGAAGCAGCCGGTTGAACTTGTAAAGAAACAGGCACAGGAATTAAACATAAGACAGCTAAAGATTTCGTAAAAACCTTACAAAAAACTAGTCCCTGATTCCCTGTAAAGAAAGAGGGACCTGATAGTATCCCCAACGTGGGTCTTGGAGACCAGTTTGGTAAACTAGAATCTCTGCAAGATGGGAAATAACACTTTCAAGGAAGCTATGTTCCAGGAGGAATTGTTTTGTGATGTACAGTATGTGTTTGTTGACTGTGTGCTGTGGTTTACTGTGGCTGTTGTGTTTCAAGTTGTGGCATGGAGAAAGTTTAGCATCTCCAAATCAGTGAAGGCATGGGCTAAGGATGAACGCAGAGGTAATTCTCCTATTGACTCTGGTGGTGAGCCTGTGGATAGTGCTGATGGAGACTTGGTCTGTGTGCCTGAGACCCTTTCTCTGATAGGCTTTGGGAAGCTTGCATTCTCTTGTGGGTTTTCACCCACTCAGCGGGACATGATTATGCAGCCCATGGGTACTGTTTTGGCTTCCCTGGATTGGGGGCATCTGTTGCTTCCCCATCCTTCCCAGGTGGCAGGTATTCAGAGAAATTGTGAGAGGAGCCCTTCCTCTCCCGACAATTTGCTAGAGGTTTTGAAATGTGGTTGAGACCTGCCCTGCAGCCTGGGGTCCTGGCTTCCGCCTTCTGGCCACAGTTCAGGTGGCAAAGGTCTCAGAGGTTGGAAGGACAGGCGTGCCCATGGAGCATTTTGCAGCAAGCATTCCATAGAGGTGTTCCTAGAGGCCAGTCTTCTATGATGCAAATTGAGCTTGTAAATTCCAGGCTTAGTGGTGGCCCACACCTTTAATCCAAACAGGTGTCTATGAGTTTGGGCTGCCTAGTCTACATTTTTCAGTTTGTAGCTGTTTGTAGATACTCTGGTTAATCTAGTCCAATGTTTGTTCTGTGCCCCTCTCCTGCTCTGGAAACAGCAGATGGCTGGTAGGGGAAGGGCTGGCTTTACAGTATTCTGTGTTTCACTGGGAAGCATAAAGTCTCAGGCAAGAGCCCCAGGGCAGTGTTCATTGTGTTTTAAAGGTGCAGCTTTGAGGGCTGGAGAGATGGCCTAGCGGTTGGGAGCGCCGATGCTCTTGCAGAGGACCTGGGTTCGATCCCCAGCACCCACATGGCGGCCAAGAGCCATCTGAAACTCCAATTCCAGGAGAACTCCAGTTCCAGGGGAGTCCGACATCCTCTTCTGACCTCCGCGGCATTGCACGACATGGGTGCACAGACTTGCATGCAGACAGTGCATTCATACACATACAGAAATAAATAAAAATTAATAAAAAAAATTAAAAAAAAAAAAGAAGTTTCAAAAAAAAAAAAAAAAGGTGCAGCTTTGAGCTGGGTGTGGTGGCGCACACCTTTAATCCTAGCACTTGGGAGGCAGAGGCAGGTGGATCTTTGTGAGTTCAAGGCCAGCCTCGTCTACAGAGTGAGTTCCAGGACAGCTGGGGCTACAGGGAGACCCTGTCTCGAAAAGACAAAAAATAAAAAATAAAAAAAAAATAAAGGTGCAGCTTTGATTCCAATACTCTGGAGACAGACTGTGGACCTCCACCCTACCAAGTTGTATCAATTAAGTAATTCGAATCCATCTCAGCATGTTTAACTTAAAGTCTAGGAGAATTTACAGGCCTTGAAGTTCTAACAAAACAAACTTGCTCCAATAAATTGTCTTTTTTTAAGGAACATTGGTAAAAGTCTCTTTAACAACGTAAATTGATATTTTGGTTTAATTTAAATAAGAAATTTTTTGAATAAAACTGTTTCGTGTTTCTTTAGGCCCATCTTCAAGCTGTAAGTGTGAGTGAATGTGAGTTCCCACTTTCAATTCATTATAGTCCTACAGGTTTAAATCTATTTAGCTAACTATAAACAAAAATAGGTTTAATTCACAGAAAATGTTTGCATTATACCCCTTAGTGTTAACAATTTTTAATTGGGTTTATAGTATGCAAATTATTCAGTTTAATGATAGATCGTTGTTAATTATTAGTAGTAATTGTTATTAATAATTATAGTTATTGTTATTGAATATAATTATTGATAATAATTGATAAAAATTCAGTCTAATGGTAAATTGTTCATTGTTGGCTGCTATTTTTGACAATTATTCATAATTTTGTTGTGACTAATAATGGTTAATAGTAATTATTGATAATTAATAATTAATAATAGCTATAATTGTTGTGATTATGAATAATTATTATTCTTCCAAAGTCCTTAATAGCAAGACAAGATGGGTCGTTCCAAGACTACAAACAACTTTGGCCTGTCTACTTTTGGGAATCCTCAATCTTTAGATTTGTAAATAGCATAGGGACAGGCTTAGCAGAGGGACAGCTTAGGAGTTATTAACCAGAAGGGACAGGATAGGGAAAGAATAGTAAACTTTAGGTATAGTTCATTGAAGGCAAGTGGTTGCAAATGGGCCTAAGAGGTGGCATATGGATCTCAACTGTTTTATGAGTTACTAGGACATTTATTCTAATTATGTAAACATAACCCTATAACAAATTATAAAAATTTCATGTTTTTCATTGGACATCAAACAATATGGCTTTCTTCTCTTACAGGTCAACCTAACAAATCTTTCTTATGTATGTATGTGTGTATATATGTATGCATGTGCGCGCACACGTGTGTATGGATTTGTGTACTTGTGTTCTAAGTATATTATAATGTTAACAGCCATGATACCAGCAAAAACATTGCCTCTGAGTTGGAACGTGGCCCTTCCTTCTCACGATGCAAATTTATATTAAACAGCCAAAACATAATTCAATTTCAACAAAGGTTATGGGTTATCTATTAAAAATTTTTAAAATAATGGATCTACACTGCCACCTACTGGTTACACCCTTTCAACATCTAAAACAAAGATGCAACCAGGTTTTCATTGTATTAAAGTGTTAATAAGTTTTTGGGTATTTGGGAATAAAAAATAAAAGGTATAAAAATTTAAAAATTAAAAAAAAATTGAATTCCAATTAACATCATTGTGGAATTCGCGGCTGCCATTTTTCTTTTCTTTTTTTTTAATTTTATTTATTTCTGTATGTGTATGAATGTACTGTCTGCATGCAAGTTTGTGCACCCGTGTCGTGCAATGCCGCGGAGGTCAGAAGAGGGTGTTGGGTTCCCCTGGAACTGGAGTTCTCCTGGAATTGGAGTTTCAGATGGTTCTCAGCTGCCAAGTGTATACCAGGGATCGAACCCGGGTCCTCTGTAAGAGCGGTCGGCGCTCCTAACCACTAGGCCATCTCTCATTTTTCTTTTTAAAATTTTTGCGCGCATACAGGCTAAGCCTGCATTTTGTTCAGATGACCAGTGGGTAGCTGGTGTTGAGGCCTGCATTTCATTTGGTTTGGAAAAAGGATCCCTTTGTGGACCACCAACCTGGGAAGCTGGTGTGAAATTCCTGTCCTGGGCTTGGGCAGGTGGAAAGTTACAGCCAAGTGTGGGAAACGTGTCTCGTTGTCCCAGGCTAAGGACCCAAGTAGGAAACTACCTCTCTGGTCAGTTCACAGAAGTGACTGACTGACCTCTACTCAATGAGGCCAGTTCCCCACAATGTCCACAAAGTGGGTACTGTGTGTCCCTCTCCCCTTAGACAAAGGAAGCTTCCTAGAAGCTCCCACAAAAAACAAACAAAAAAAATCAAGATGGTAATGTAACAACTTCTCATGGGGCATATCTAGCCAGTCTTTAATTAACTGATGGGCATAAGAACTGTAAAAGAATTTAAGAGCTAGATATTGAAAAATCTTTAAAGCAGGTTTTCATGCCAGGCCTGGAGAAGGCCAAGAGCTTGGAGAAAGATAGTTATTAAAATCCACTCTGTAAGGTTTGCAGTTTAAAATGGTAATACATTTGAACTAATTGGGAATATAAAATGCTAATTGTTTTATTTGTAATCTGTATTGACTTTCCAACAACTTTGGGGTTAAGGTACACAAATGGTCTCTATATTTTTCTGTGTTCATACAATCAATGAAAAACAATTTGGGTAAATCTAATGAAAACTTACACCTTGGTTCCTGTTTATGGGTGTGTGTAATACAACTTAGGCATCTATAGGTCAAAACATAAAAATTTTAAAAACAAAAAGGGGGAGGCAGTATAATATTCCTTCTATATTCCAAACCTTTTGATAAATTTTTAATTTTGAGGTCTTGAAACTAACAATGGGAAGAGATTTGTATGTTCCCACAGATAAAAACACCAACCTAAATGCCTGAAAATGCACAACTTTTGGCTGTGCAGGATGGACTGGGAAATACCAGCAGAGAGGCTGACCCATCTGAACATTAAAGAAAAAGGAACCTCAGATTGCCTGAGTCACAGACACTGAGCATCTCTCTGAATTCTATTTGGGATAACTGTTTGTAGTGGGCCCTGATGTTTACCTTCTGGATGCTGAGAAACCCTCCTACCTCTTCCCTTTATAGGAAAAAGAAAAACATGATGGTACTGAAGTCATTCCCCAACTGTAAATTAGAGCCAACTGTTATAGTGGTAATCTCTTATAAAACAGGTATAACTACCTTCTTTAATTGACTGATAGGCATGGGAACTGTGAAAGGATAATTCTCTATTTGGAGCCAAATATAATGGTAATTTATAAGCTGTGTAATTGAGCAAAATATGTTAATACAGGAGAGCTCTGATGTCAGCAATGGATTGTTCTGCCAAGGAGATGTTGGCTGGGGGATCCAAGCCCCCCAAATTATAAAGGCCTTTTGCCTATAAAAATGGGATATCTGAGGGGGCTGGAGAGATGGCCTAGCGGTTAAGAGCGCCGACCACTCTTACAGAGGACCCGGGTTCGATCCCCAGCACCCACATGGCGGCCGAGAGCCGTCTGAAACTCCAATTCCAGGAGAACTCCAGTTCCAGGGGAATCCGAGACCCTCTTCTGACCTCCGCGGCATTGCACGACACGGGTGCACAGACTTGAATGCATACAGTACATTCATACATACAGAAATAAATAAAAAAAAAAAAAAAAGGGATATTGCAAGGAGAAGGTGGTAAGTTCTCTGTTGTCGAGACTGGTGTGTAAGCATGAAAAATGTTTTGAGAACGTCACTTGCTAATATACAGTTGGCCTCTGAAATGCAGAGAGCATTGCCAAAGGCCACTAAAGCAATACAGAAAAATATTGGTTTCCTTGAGTCAAGCAAGACTCTCCGTCAGTATCAGCTACACCTCAACTGCCTGGGGAATGCTGTGCAACAGTGGCAGCCATGTCTCTCTCTCTCTCTCTCTCTCTCTCTCTCTCTCTCCTATATATAATATATATTAATATTATATATATATATATATTTATATCCCAAGTCTAATTTGCTCCTCTTCTGAGGAATAATCATGGCTGATGCCAAAGCTTTGTCCTCTAGTGGTTAGGAGATGATATAAACCACAATGGGAACTTGTCATCTTTTAAAGAAAAAAGAACAAAACCATCCAAACATTGTGTCTATGCTTAGCTTGCCATGATAGATAGTGCTGTTTAAATGCCTGTTTAAATACCTGTACATCCAATTGCTTATGCTTTGTTAGTAGGATTAAAAAGGTACCCTGGATAAGCTGTCAATCCATGAAGGGAAACAACCTGAACAGACTAGAGTCCAAAATGACATCCTCAGAGAAACTGCTGCTTCTTCACCCACTTGTGCTCCTTCCCCAAGCCTAGGGAACAAATTGCGGAAGAGGAGGCATGGTGAGAATGTAAGGGCGGTGGAGAGATTGGGGTGAATCATGAGACTATAGCAATATAGACTGGCTCTTATTTGATCACATGCTTGTGCATACAAGCTTCTCCAATTGGACTATGGGTACCTTGGGTTGTTCAAAATATGACATAGATACTTGAAATTGGTTTTACATGAATGTTACTTACATTCATTGCTTATGTCTTGACAATCAGCTTACTTCCTGGTTGGGATTTTTGGATATTAATTGGCCCTAGTGTGGAAAATAAAGTTTCAGGTCTGACCTGCACCCCACTGCTCAGGTATGGTTGGCATGCAGTACAAATGAGTGATCAATGACAGATACTCTTTTATATATAAAAAAGGGGGATCTGTTGGGTCCTGGCCCCCAGGTGATCTGCTGACCAGCTTGTTGACCAGTGCTTATCTTGCTGGAACATCTTGTTACCCTCCTTCCAAGAAGGCCTGACCCACCGACACCAGAGAACCAACTGTGCCTGGGGGCATGAACCTCTGACCTAGGTTTTTTCACTTGTGCTGTAAGCCTGTATATAAGGCCCCCTGTCTCTTCAATAAATTGGCATCTGGCATCCCCTCAGCACAGATGACCCATTGTCTTTCTTTCAATCCTCAGCCCCTCTCCCGACCCTTTGGGAAATGCAGTAGCGCAGGCGCTACAAACCAAGCCAATTAAGACTCCATTTTTTTTCTACCTTACAACTCTGTGTTGACCGTGCTCAGCTCAGCATCAAGCTGGTCTATTCTCTTTTTGAGTTTCTCAGACAGCTATAGCAAGATATTGGCCAAAGAAGGAGTCATGCAAAGGCTTGGCTAGGTTGACTCTGTCTCCATAGTCTCTTATCTGTTCTTGCCCAGCTTGGAGTTTCCCATGAGAGTTGGGTTTCTTAGATGGTAGCTGGATTTCTCAGATGTGTAAGAAACTTTAATATTCTTTTCTTTCAGACCCTGCAAAACTTGGAATTTTGTTTGTAACAAGGAATTCTAATCTTTTTTTTTTTTTTTTTTTTTTTTTTGGTCTTTTCGAGAAAGGGTCTCCCTGTAGTCCCAGCTGTCCTGAACTCACTCTGTGACCAGGCTGGCCTTGAACTCACAAAATCCACCTGCCTCTCCTCCCGATGCTAGGATTAAAGGCGTGCACCACCCCGGCCCCACACGGATTTCTAATCTTTTAATCCCATAACACCCTGGAAGACTTTTAAGGCCCTGGTATATTCCTGAGCTGGCCTGTGGCAGTGGAGTTCTTCTTCCTCTGTGCCACTGATTCTTTTAAACTAGCCACACAGGAAAGACTGTGAGGTTGGATCCCAGCCAATGGGGAAAAGACCATAGTGCTCTTGTGTTATGAATAAAAACTTGCCAAACGTCCAGGTCCTCTGTGCTTGCTGGATCTGATGACAACAAAGCATCCTTTTGCAAAAGTAAAAACTGCCTTGGTGAGTTACTTTTACTTTGCCCACATGTTCTCCTTAGACCTCAGATTTCATTTCTAAAATGGTATCTGACTTTTCTTAAGACAAGCATTCTAAGAGACCAAAGAAGATACATGGGACCCTCTAAAGTCATAAGTGTCACTAGCACCACATTCTGTGGGTTCCTAGTAACCAGTCTACATTCTCTACGGGAAGAAGTAATAATGGGTCATCTGCAAGAATGAGGAACATCTTTGAAGACTAGCTGTACAATGCTTTTGGCTCCCTGACACATAAAATCCTCTCTCAGGAAAAGATATATGGACATCAAACATCCCAATCTAAGCTCTAGTTTCATCTTCTGTGCTTCTTAGGCCCCAGCAAACATCTGTTCTGTATTTATAATGACTTTTAAAACTTGTTCATATACACGTGCTGTGCAGTTCTTCACAGAATTCCTTTTTTCTTTGGGCCATACTTTTATTCCTCATGGGCAACGGAGGACACAGTGGAGTCAGAGGATGCCTCATGCAATGGTGAGGTCACTTTTCTGTGTGGAATATTTCAATATGCCAGCCGTAGCCCCGGGACTCCCATCACACCTCATTAACTGTTGTGGCATAAATGTGAATGGTACCACCAGGCTCAGGTGTTAGGACACTGGGTCCCCAGCTGCTGCTGCTTGCTATAGAAACTCCAAGAATTAGTGTATCACTGAAGAGAGCCTTGAGGTTTGGGGTTCAATGCCACTTCTTACCCACTTCGTGTTTCCTAACTATGGACACAGTGTGGCCAGCTGCCTCACATTCCTGCCAGCATTCCCTCCCTTAGTTCCTGCTTACTGCTCTTATTCAGTCTGCAGAGTGGATAAATGGAGTGAATGATATGAAATATGTGCAGTTTGGCAAAGAAAAGAGCAATGAGCGAGTTTAAGGCTACAGACACATGGTGGGTGAAAACATCTGTACTTGTTAAGGGATTATTGCTCCAGCAAAGAGAAGCCCAGTGCTGTCCACTGGGACAAAAAGAAATGTACCCTGAGGGTAAGGCCCCACCTATTGAACGCTCCAACTTGTGAAAATGTAATTCATTTAGGAAGTGAAAATCGTGAAATGTTGTAGGTAAATGGATGGAACTAGAACTGTTATACTAAGTGAGAGTAACACAGACTCAGAAAAACAAACAACGTATGTTCTCTCTCATATGGGCAAATCCTTGTATGCGAGTATGTATCCTGATATAACTGCAGGGAGGAGAAATGGAAAGGAAGCAGGGAAGTAAAGAGAACAAAGGAACCTGAGAGAAGGCAGTAGGAGACAGGTGCCACTAAGAGGAGGAGAAAGATAAAATTAGGTATTTAAATGGGAGCCGGTGGAGTGTCACACAAGGAACATTGGGGACAATGGGGAGGAAGGAGCTCAAGAGAGGCGGGGACCACAGGAGACTGGTGTTCTCAAGGGAGAATGGGGAAAATAGGCCTATTTCAATGGGAGAGGGCATGGAGGGAAGGGAACACAGGGAGAAGAAGAAGGGAAATAATGCCTAGCTCAAGGAATCATTTAGTTCAACAACCTACTGACAATTACACACACAATAACATATATATATTATCATACATATATATATATATATATATATATATATATATATATATATATATATAATGCCAGACAGGAAAAACCTTTAAGTACTTGCCAGGATAGTCCAAGGAGACCTCCCAAAATTACACGGGCTATTGCCACAGCCCTTGGATGCCTCTCAGAACTTGAAGGTAAGACCCTATTACTGAGAGAGGCATACTTACAGACACAGACAGGACTTGGAGCAGTGGGGTGGAACTGACCTGGAAATCTCCTTCCCTGAAGGCCGTTCTCCTAGCTTTGGAGGGCACTCCCTGTGCACGCTAAGGAGAACATGAATCGATGGTCCAAGCCCAGCTTTAGGAACAAATATATCAATGACTGGCACAGCACACAGCATTTGGGCAGTAGTGGCACTTTATTCTTGGGGTAATCAACAGCTACCTAATTGGACTTAAAGCCCACCTTGAGGAAACTCATGAGTGGTACTATAAGCACACCCAAATACATGGCTGGAGAAGACATAGGTCTCAGAGAAAACCCCAGACTTCCACATCTCCTAGACAAATGTAATTCTTACTATGTGCAAAATACAGAACCTTATGTTTACAGAGAAGTATCCCAATCACCACTCATCAAAGAAGAGCTCCCTTTGCACCAGAGCAAGCAGAGACTATTACAGAGAATTTCTGGCAGCTGTTACTGCTGGGTGAGGAAGAGCTGATCTTTTTAAAGGGAAAGATGCTACATAAGCCGACTAGACCAGTGGATGATCCTGTACTGAGGACCATCTGGGGACACTAACTGACACAATGGCCTAACACAAATATAGAATGTATGAGTTCAGGGTTGGGGGAGGGCTATAGGAGTGCTCAGTGGGAAGGAGGTTAATGATTAAGAAGATGAGATGTTCTGTTTGAAACACACAAAATTCAATAAAATATACAAAAAAACAAAAAAGAAAAAGGGAGATTCCCAACTGAGAAACAATGAAGAAGAGATCTCCTGTTCAAAACAACTGCCTAGGAACATTTTCTCAGGTTCACCTGCCAGGGCACATAGAGGCCAGAAAAAGGTGGGATAGAAGGAGCAGAGAGCTCATCTTAAGCTGGCACCAGAACCTGGTACTGCCATCCATGTGGTACTGGTCTTGAAGGTGTGAATGATGAGGAGCGAGGGGTTCATGAAAGCTTGCACCCAGGTTCCAGAAAGTCACTTATGTGGGGCATTATGTGGCAGGGTCATATTTGCTGCAAACAGGGCCTGAGAGGCCATTGCATGAGGCCAAGAAGATGAAGAATGAATTGAAATGGAGATTCCCAGGATGTTGGAGATTCCAGGACTATACGCTCTTCACCGAGAGAAGCTACAGGCATGGAGTGGAACTACCATAGTGAGATGTATGCCACAAGTAGCAGAAAGAGAGAGGCAGGGCTCGCCAGGGCCCATATTCCTTTTTTCTGAGTGGTTATCTTTATTTGGTTACAGCTTGTATATTGGAAGTATATAACCTATATATACATGTTCCTATCACAGTTAAAGTTGCCTTGAGTCTCAGGAGAAACTTAGATTTTGGACTTTATTGAACATCTCTCTCTCTCTCTCTCTTTCTCTATTGACACACACACCACACACAAATGTAATTTAAAAAACTAAATACTAAAAAGAAAAAACAAAAACTAACATACTGCTCAATGACTTACCCAATTATATAGAACCAATACTTGGATCAGGAAACGTGCCTAGCATTCCAGTAAGTACTGTGTCTCTTTCTAATCGCTGACTTCCAGGTGTCAGGGGTTAGCTTCACTTGTTTTTGAACTTTATATAAATGGGGTTGAACGATACGTTTTGTTTTGTTTCTGCTGCATTCCTTCAAGGTTATTTGCTAGTTCATCTGTATCATTGTTCTTTTTAAAGAATTATTTGTTTTCAATTATGTGTATAATATGGGTTACATGTATGGGGGTTGTATGCATGAGAGGGAAGTGCCCTTGGAGGCTAGGGCAATCAGGTCTCCCTAGAGTTGGAGTTACAGGTGGTCGTGAGCCATCCAACCTGATGATGGGGATGGAACTTTAGTGCCTCTGGAAGAGCATCACTGGCTCACATAACAATGAGCCATCTCTCAAGTCCTCAATGTTATTTATTTATTATTTTCATTCATTTCATTTCATTCATTCATTTCATTTGTTATTTTTTTTGAGGTAAGCTTTCATTATATGTCCTGGCTGGCCTATGGACTCACTATGTAGACCAGGCTGGCTCATCCCACAGAGATCTGCCTAACCTGTACCTCTAAGTGCTGGAATTAAAGGTGGTGCCCCATGCCTTGCTTCATGTGTGTGTTTTTATATTTGTTTATTTCTGTACATTTCTTTGTGTGCATATACCATAACTCATTTATTTGTTCTATGAGTGATGGACTCCAGTGTGTGTTTCCTTTATTTCCTTTTGTTTCCCCTAAATTCACAATCAGACATCTTTGAATGAATAACATATTTCTTAGAGAGCAGGCAGGCTCAACAGGTTTGAACTGCACATTCCTGCACCCACTTTGTGAGGAAAAAGCCCAAGTCTAAGGAACGTTCATCCATCTACACTCTGGTGTTGTCAGCAGGGAGAATTGTCAAGGCTGTTTTCAAAAGCTGTTTTTACTTCTCATTCCATCCACTCAGACATATTTTGAATCATTTGTAAAATCCACTTAACCAAGTTGTTGACAAAAAATTAAGTAAGATGACTGCTGAGGACACTCTTGATAGCCTCACGTTGACAACCCTACAGAGATCTGTCATTTGGATTTTTTTTTTGAACCTTCTTTTCTATATATCATGCAAGGTTGTTTTCTCCTCTCTGTATCACATAAATCTTGGGGTGCTTGGAGCTGAACACAGGAGAGGCACACTATAAATATCACTCAGGTGTTATTTATAAGTTGAAATAATCTTGTTACGTGTTACATAGACCATATTCGAGCAATGCCATGGGTATTGGGAGAGTAATTACCTGAATTTCTTAAAGGGCATTATTCAAGATGGATTTTTCTTTTCAAGTTGTTATTGTTAAAGCACATGGCTTTGACTGAGATACAAACCTGTGAGCTGGGCGTGATGGAGCACCCTTTATCCCAGCACTCAGGAGGCAGAGGCGGAGGATCTCTGTGATTCAAGGCCAGCCTGGTTCTACATAGTGAGTTCCAGGATAGTGGGACTTACAGGGGGACCCTGTCTCAAAAAGACCCCCCAAAATAGAAATCTTTTTAACTGGAAGTTAGTGATCTTAGGCAAGGATTTGTCTTACTGGATGGTGCCTGGCAACTTTGGTTCTACTTTCTGCTGTGAGGTTGGTTACTATATAAGTGGTGTCCTATACAGATGAAACCATGTACTATGCACCCTTCAGAGACTGCTTCATTTCATTTGCCATGATGTCCTCAAGGTTTGTTCATGTATTCCATTTCATGTACACCTGTTACTTATCTAAGCATCCATTGTCATGGTTCAGATATGGCTTGAGTACATCCCCAAAGGTCAGGGTGCTAGGAGTTTGGTCCCTGACGTGGTGATATTGAGGTTCACTATAGAACTTCCCAAGGGTGATGGCATCTTTAAGAGGTAATTATTGCTTTTCTTGAAGGAACATATTCTTGTTCTCACGGGAAGTTGCATGAGAGCCAGTTGTTATAGAGCAAGTCATCGTGTGCTGGGTCCCTTCTGTATGCTGCTGGCTCATCTATGCTTTTCTTTCATGTTTTCACATAGGAGGGCCTCACCAGGATACGGATATCCTCTAGCCACTAGACTTGTGAGCCAAAGAAACCTATTTTATTTATAAAGTATCCAGCCTGAGGCACCGTATTATAACCAACAACAACAACAAAACACCCAACAACAAACAACAGACAATGGACTATTGCAACTCACCAATTGAGTTGCTTCAACCATTTGGCTGCTTCAATCATGTTATGAATGTGAATGTAGAATTATCACCTCCAGACTCTGCTTTCAATTGTTTTTAGAAATATACCTATAAGTGGATATTAGAATTGTTTTATGTATAATTTTTTGATGAACTCCCTACTGTTTTCCATATCGTCTGTATATGCATTAAAAGTGCACAGGGATTCCAGTTGTTCCAAACCTTCTTCAATCTTTGACTCTTGCCATTGTTTATGACTTTTTGGTAGTCATCCTAATGTATATGACATATACTTCATTCTGTTTGATTTCATTGGCTTATTGATTAAGAGTGTTTAAGCATCTTTTATTTTATTTTTGTTAACAACATATATATATGTATTTATATACAATATATATTTGGTTCTCTAAAGGAACGAACTGAAAATGTTTACCATATATATGTACACATATATGGGGGTATAAAATTGGCTTACAGGATAGAGTTTAGTAGTCAAACACATACATACACCACACTGGAGAATCCGATATTAGTTGCTCAGTCCATGAGGTGATGTCTCAGCAGTCCTCAGCACTGGCCCTGAAGGCCTAGAGGATTCTCTGGAAAGTCTGCTAGTCTTCTGTCTACGATCAAATCTGAAGAAGTTGGTTCTACTATATTGCAGGAATGCCACAGCAAAGAAGATAAACTCACCAGAGAGCGAAGGAAGCAGGCAAAAAGCGAAAGCTCCCTTCTGCCATGGCCTTTATACTGGCTGCCATCAGAAGGTAACGCCACACTTTAGGGTGGGTCTTCTGGCTTCAAGTATATCTGTTCGAAGGTCTCTATCATTTTGGTTAATCCTAGATCCAGTCGAGCTGACAGCTGAGTTTAGCCATCCAAGAAAGCCATCTATACCTTTGGAGAAATAGATGCTGTGCTTTTCAACTTTGCATTTTAGAAATGTGGTCTAGAACAGTCTTGAAGCAGATCCCTCTCATGGGATGATAGCTTCTGACCCCTGATCCCGCCCCAGTGAACAGAGCCTGGACGAGCAGGAGGCACCCTGGTTACATGACGTCTGCTCACTCCCCATCATCTTACCCCAGTGTCTCCCTTTTACAGTGATGGAAACTTTTTACTTTTTCTTCATTCAGAATTGTTATTCTAATTTTTGTTATAATCTCTAATATGGGGCTGTAGAGATGCCCTAGCGGTTAAGAGCACCAACTGCTCTTACAGAGGACCCGGGTTCGATCCCCAGCACCCACGTGGCACCTGAGAACCATCTTAACCAATCCATGGAGAACTCCCGTTCCAGGGGAAATCCGACACCCTCTTCGACCTCTGCCGCTTGCACGACATGGTGCACAAACCTGCGCAGACAGTACGTTTCATACATACACAAAAATAATAAAATTAAAAAAATCTCTAATACATGCCCACAGTACAAAGTCCAGAAGGATACCATGTTAACGTGATTTTCCTTTCTCCTGACCCCCAGGAGCCAGTGACCCCTATTTTGAAAGTGCCATTGTCTCTGGAGTTTTGTGCATTTTTCCCATTAGCAAAAATGCAGAGGTGGGTTTTTTTACTTAAATGTTTCTCTCTTTAATATATCTTGGATACGGTTCCATACTAGTCGTGGTGATGCCATTGTGGTCCTCTTCATCATTCTCTTCCTCCTCTCTTTGCGTCTTTTAAGCAATGTCTTCATAATACTTGGATGGAACTGCTGTGTAGAGGGCTGCTTGAACTCAAGCAATTCTGCTGGATCCTCCTGGCCTCCGCCCTCTGAGCTGATGGTGAGTAGGCATGAACCATCATGTCTGGCCTCGTGTTGCTCTTCTTAATGACTACGTAGTATTCCATTTTGGATGTGGCATCTTCTGGTTAACTAGTCCCTGCGTGGGATGGTTATTCTGTTCAATCTTTTCTTTAACAAACAGCACTGCATTGAACATCGCTGATATGATCTTGAGTAATCAAGAGAGTGGAGAACTAGCCATTACCCAGTGAAGAAACAGTGACATTAATTGACTGACTTATGTTCATACTATAACTAGCATTAGTTAACACTAATTTTTGGTGGGTAAAGGTGGGTGTATTACCGTTGTGTTTGTATATGGAGTGAATGATGTACCATACCTATAGCAACATGTATGTGAAGCTAACCACTAGGGTGTAGTTACCACTTCCCACCTTGCTTGAGATGAGCCTATCTTGTTCATGCTCTGAAGGCAGGCTAGCTGGACCATGAGCTCAGATAAGTCTATCCTGTCTCTGTCTCCCATGCTCAGTAGTATGGTAATGAGATTATAGCTAGGCTTATTACTATGATTAGTATTTTACGTGGGGTTTAGGAATCGAGAATCTCCTCAGCCCAGTACTAACTTTCAGGGATTCCCAAGGCCATGGATAGTTCTAAATCTTCTACCTATAACCAGATACTATAAACAACTGCAAAGCAGATACTTTAATCCTATGTACGACACAAAGTATCACATATTATGTCCCATGAAAAGTATAGACTAGCAGTAATTCCCCACAGATTTGACCATCACTAGGAAGCAACTTGTACTAATTGGGGAGGAATTTCCAGATAATCCATTTTTGAACTAAAGTTGTTGTACTGGAATTGCTTTGACTGCAAACATTCATGGAATCCCTGTGATCAAATATAGCACGCTGAAAGCTGGCCACCTTACCTTGTGTACTCAACACTGACTTTGAGCATCCATGATTAGTGTCTGGTCGTTACTAAGTCAGAACCACAGTGAAGTGTCTTGCTAGTACAGGAATCTCTCTGCCTGCTGCAGGCTGATCCACGCTCCGCCACTGCCCTCTAGTGTCAGGTTCTCACCCCAGCTGGCACTTAACAAGATGGAGTTTTCTTCCTCGCTTCTCTTCCTGCCACATCTTAAGCTCAGTGAGGGCCAGGATGATGTTCTTGACACTCCGTGTAGTTTCCATTGTGGCGCCTAACCTGCAATGCCCACCCATGGATGTCTGCTGATGAAGTAAGCAAAGTGAACGAATAAGTTCCTGGGCTCTGGTATTAAATTCTCTCTACTTTCCGTAGCTTTTATTTTCATCTTCTCAACTCTTGGCTTCAGGCTACTGTCTCTGCAGCCAGGGAAATCCAGTGACTGCGTAGAAGATGGGGCTTCAAAATGAGGAAGGAATGGAGGTCTCTCCTTAATTCCAGCCTGTAGCCTTAGCGCACAGGCTTGCTGACAGGTAGCTCAGGAACTCAAAGATATATTTTGTTTCCCTCTCGGTTCTTGATTTCTAAGTTGAGTTGTCGATTAGCTGGTCGCTAGGTGAAAAAGTTACTGCTCTTTTGTATGCCTGTAAAAATTCGTTAAAAGTCTGGTTGTGTGGCTGGCACAAGGTTAGGAAATAAAGAACTGTGCATCACAATATGGTGAGAGCTTAATGCACATTTATTGAAAGACAAGAGAAAAGCTCGGAGGATGAGGTGCTGCCTTTGATGATATCAGTAGATGTATGGACCACTTAACAGGCATTTTGCTCAGATCATACCACTTAGCAGTCATGAAAATCTGTGGCATAGTAACTGTTCATGCATCCCATCAGGCTTGGAGAGGGTACATGCTTTCGTAAAAGATATTGCATTGTGAACTCAACCACCACCCAAATCTGCTTGATTCTAGCGACCACATTCAGAATGGGCTTGCTCACCCAAGAAGCAAGACAGACACCCAAGAAACAGACAAGATTTCTCAAAGGACTCCAGCTTGTGGCCTGGCCCAGGGTCCCTCCCTCCTGGCTCCTCTCCTCCTTTCCCTGGGGAAAACTACTCTCAAGCCAGGTCTTGGGCTCTTTCCTCTGTTCTTGCAGCATACAGAGCCTCTTCCCGCCCTGGAGCCTTTGCACAATTTGTCCTCACTGCCTTGAATCCTTTTCCTCCAGTTATGCCCAAGGCTTCCCCTTTTCTTTCATTAGTTTTGTGTTTGCCTGTTACTGCCTTTCTTGACAGACCTTTCTTGAGCACCTAATTTAAAACCGCAGTGTCTATCTAGCATTTCACCTGAAGCCACCCTGTTTTATTTTCTCCAAAGGGATATGGGGGGGTTCCTGTTTTTTGAAAGGTACTTAATTTTTATTGTTTGACTTTTCCACTTGGTAGAGGATTCCAGGAGGTGCCTGAATTTGGGGCACATCCCTTGTACCTAGAACGGTGTCTGGCACACAGTTCTCAATGCCTCTTGTTTAATGAACATGCTCCTTTATTGCATATGGGTGTTCATTAAGATAACTGACAGTTCTATGCTAGGCATTTTACCAGATGTTTTACGTTACAATTGGTCTCTCATATATTACTTTGCTCCAGCCCTATGAGAGAGTTATATTTTTCGGTTTCATTTTATAGACCCATATAAGGAAGTCTAGTTCAGAGAGCTTGAATCACTTCCTCCTGGGTAGAGAGCAGATAAGCCGGGGTCTGGACTTGACTAGCTGTCTGCGGTGCTTTCTGCTAGGAATGATGCCCTGGGAGTCTCATCCTGCCTGGCTTTATTTTTGTTAACAGAGCTTACAGTCTAGGTCTCCAAAGCTTTTTATGGCAAACAGCCTCTCTTCCACTTTTGCATGATGGTATTTTGATAAGTCTAATGTGGCTTCATGAAGATGGAGGATTGTGAGGCTTTTGAATACATGACCTCCCAATCGGTCAGGACCTGAACTACATAACCTGGACATGGGGTACTATCGGTCTACTCAGAGATTCAGATTTCAATCCAGGACCCTTCAGATCCCCTACTTATCTCCCAGCCCCTACCACAGATGCTTATCAGGATGTATGTAACTTTTAGGTGCAGTTACAGGAGTGAGGCACCCACTCAGGACAGACATGATTTTGTTTCTCAAGCAACTGACACAGAGAAGCACCACAGACGTTTTGGCTGCTGTATCATGGGGTTTCTGTTTTGGGGTACTTTCTCTTTTTTGAATGCAGTGTTTGCAAGCTGCTCTCCTTGCACTGCTTTAGGGGACCTGCAGTCTGAAAGGGGACGAGTGTCCCTAGGCAGTCCTGCAGAAGCAGTTACAAAATGGGGAAGCCAGCAGGCTCAGGCAAACCCAGCCAGCTCACTTGGACTTGTTCTTTGGGGGAAGACAGAGTGAAGCGGTTCATGCCTGTAAATGAAAAGAACTGGGAATTAATATCGACTCTGTCTCCCATGAGACATCAATGTAGTGGTTGGGGTTTTTAATAAAATGAAATTTTGTCGAGAAGAGAAAGCTTTGCAGAGGCCAGGGAAAAGGGGAAGGGCTGGGAAGGGAAGGTGCTGATCAAAGGGTATGATGTTTGAGGGAGACCAAGTTTATTGGTCTGTTGTACTGCCTGGCAAACAGAGTTAATAATGCAGTACTTATTGTGTATTTCAAAATGGCTAAAAGAATATATTTTAAACACTTCTCATCACAAACATGTGATAAAATGTTTCAAGTGATATGACACAAGCTACCCTGATTCTATCTGTACATACACCTGTATAGAAGTGTGGCACTGTACCCCAGAAATGCATGTATGGTTATAGCCCATTAAATATGTAACTTAATTAAACAGAAACTAGAAAAATGATAAGTTGGTTGTGAGGAGATGTGGGTTTGGGAGGGAGATGGAGGGAGGATTGAATTATGCTAATTAGCCTTCTCCTTTTGGACTGCCCCACCAGATCCCCAATATGATGGATCCAGAATTACAACCTTTTTTTATACATAATCTTAATGATCTTCAGGACATATATATAACCCTTTAAAATTCAGGTGGGATTCCTTTTCCGACGAGATGCGTTCCCCCTAGCGGTAAGAGTTCACCTTCGATTTTTTTTCTCGCTCCCTCCTACAGCAGGACTTTCCCGTCCCCCCCTCCCCTCTTTCTTCGGATTTGTCTCATACGATCCCCGCATCTCCCCACATGGCCCCTCGGCTCCCGATGACCGTTCACGGCGAACAGTCTGAAACTCCACACAAATTCCAGTGAGGACCTCCCGTTCCAGTGGGAAGCGGTGGACACCCATGTAGTGCATCGTGACCGCGCGCAGTGTGCACGGGATCCACCTCCGGTTGGCACCAAACCTTTTGATCGCACTGACAGTGTACAGTCTGAACTTGTTTCCACCTCATTGACAGGAAAGAAAGAAAAGTAAACAGACATCCTTTGAATCCAGAAATAAAATAATAATATATTTTTTTTTTTTTTTTTTTTTTTTTTTTTTTTTTTTTTTATTTTGGGGCTGGAGAGCTTGCTAATGTCACTGGCTGCTCTTGCAGGAGGACCCCCAGCTTCGATTGTCCAGCACCCACAGGGCGGGCTGAGACCCGTCTGTAAACTCCAATTCCAGGAGGTGAGAACCCTTCGTCGGAGGGGCCGACGAGGGGACATCGCATCAATGACTAGAGAGGCAAAAGATCCCCCCGACCTTTGCGAAACCAAAAAAGAGCAATTAAAAAGACAGTAAAAAGAGAGCCTTGACAGGGCTCGGGTTGTATGAGTCGTGGCGTAGACTGGGTATCGAGCACGGGCTGGGGCGCCGCTGGCATGGAGGTGACTCCAGACGTGCAAGTTGCCGACCACCCTGACTGTGGCGGGCTTGCGCTTCTATATCAACGGTTTAATCTCCTATTGGTGCCAGGATGGACTTGAGTGCGTGATCACTGCTGCGGCGGATCCTGGCTCCTATGAAATATCCCTGGTAGGACAGTGGTTGCTTGGGCAGTTGGGCCACACATCCGGCAAGCTCTCTAAGACCCGCATGACCCACCCCCCCAGACAAGTGTACAATTACACACTTGAACCATATCTGACCAGCTTGAAAAATAGTCCAAGTAACGCCAGCGCTCAAATAACCCCGAACAGACAAAACATGTGCGGTCCCTTCTTGTCGTCCTATTTGTGTTTCTTTCTTTTATCCCTACGTCTCCCCCCCCTTTCCACGTATCTTTTACTTATTTCCGGTCATGTTTGTCTGCTCTTCACCAACCTTTCTTTTCTTTTTTTCTTTTCCCAGTATCTCGTTTATTTTCTACCCGTGCTCCTCCCCTTACACCTACACTACCTATCCACTCCCAGTCTGTCATTATTGTCACACACTTACCGCCCCTTGCGTGGCACCCTTGAGTTCTCCTCTCTCCCTTCCCTTTCTCCATTTTTTTTTTTTTTGGTCTTTTCGAGACAGGGTCTCCCTGTAGTCCCAGCTGTCCTGAAACTCACTCTGTAGACCAGGCTGGCCTTGAACTCACAAAATCCACCTGCCTCTGCCTCCCGAGTGCTAGGATTAAAGGCGTGCACCACCACGCCCCACACGGATTTCTAATCTTTTAATCCCATCACACCCTGGAAGACTTTTAAGGCCCTGGTATATTCCTGAGCTGGCCTGTGGCAGTGGAGTTCTTCTTCCTCTGTGCCACTGATTCTTTTAAACTAGCCCACCAGGAAAGACTGTGAGGTTGGATCCCAGCCAATGGGGAAAAGACATAGTGCTCTTGTGTTATGAATAAAAACTTGCCAAACGTCCAGGTCCTCTGTGCTTGCTGGATCTGAATGACACACAAGACATCCTTTTGCAAAAGTAAAAATCTGCCTTGGTGAGTTACTTTTACTTTGCCCACATGTTCTCCTTAGACCTCAGATTTCATTTCTAAAATGGTATCTGACTTTTCTTAAGACAAGCATTCTAAGAGACCAAAGAAGATACATGGGACCCTCTAAAGTCATAAGTGTCACTAGCACCACATTCTGTGGGTTCCTAGTAACCAGTCTACATTCTCTACGGGAAGAAGTAATAATGGGTCATCTGCAAGAATGAGGAACATCTTTGAAGACTAGCTGTACAATGCTTTTGGCTCCCTGACACATAAAATCCTCTCTCAGGAAAAGATATATGGACATCAAACATCCCAATCTAAGCTCTAGTTTCATCTTCTGTGCTTCTTAGGCCCCAGCAAACATCTGTTCTGTATTTATAATGACTTTTAAAACTTGTTCATATACACGTGCTGTGCAGTTCTTCACAGAATTCCTTTTCTTCTTTGGCCAACTTCTATTCCTCATGGCAACGGAGGACAGTGGAGTCAGAGGATGCCTCATGCAATGGTGAGGTCACTTTTCTGTGTGGAATATTTCAATATGCCAGCCGTAGCCCCGGGACTCCCATCACACCTCATTAACTGTTGTGGCATAAATGTGAATGGTACCACCAGGCTCAGGTGTTAGGACACTGGGTCCCCAGCTGCTGCTGCTTGCTATAGAAACTCCAAGAATTAGTGTATCACTGAAGAGAGCCTTGAGGTTTGGGGTTCAATGCCACTTCTTACCCACTTCGTGTTTCCTAACTATGGACACAGTGTGGCCAGCTGCCTCACATTCCTGCCAGCATTCCCTCCCTTAGTTCCTGCTTACTGCTCTTATTCAGTCTGCAGAGTGGATAAATGGAGTGAATGATATGAAATATGTGCAGTTTGGCAAAGAAAAGAGCATGAGCGAGTTTAAGGCTACAGACAAGGTGGGCGTGAAAACATCTGTACTTGTTAAGGGATTATTAGCTCCAGCAAAGAGAAGCCCAGTGCTGTCCACTGGGACAAAAAGAAATGTACCCTGAGGGTAAGGCCCCACCTATTGAACGCTCCAACTTGTGAAAATGTAAATTCATTTAGGAAGATGAAATCGTGAAATGTGTAGGTAAATGGATGGAACTAGAAACTGTTATACTAAGTGAAGTAACACAGACTCAGAAAAACAAACAACGTATGTTCTCTCTCATATGGGCAAATCCTTGTATGCGAGTATGTATCCTGATATAACTGCAGGGATGGAGAAATGGAAAGGAAGCAGGGAAGTAAAGAGAACAAAGGAACCTGAGAGAAGAGCAGTAGGAGACAGGTGCCACTAAGGGAGAAAGATAAAATGAGGTATTTAAATGGGAGCCGGTGGAGTGTCACACAAGGAACATTGGGGACAATGGGGAGGAAGGAGCTCAAGAGAGGCGGGACCACAGGAGACTGGTGTTCTCAAGGGACGAATGGGGAAAATAGGCCTATTTCAATGGGAGAGGGCATGGAGGGAAGGGAACACAGGGAGAAAGAGAAGAGAGAAATAATGCCTAGCTAAGGAATCATATTAGTTCAACAACCTACTGACAAATTACAGACAATAACATATATATATGTTTCATACATATATATATATATATATATATATACTATATATATATATATCTAATCGCTGCCAGACAGGAAAAACCTTTAAGTACTTGGCCAGGATAGTCCAAGAGAGACTCCCAAAATTACACGGGCTATTGCCACAGCCCTTGATTGCCTCTCAGAACTTGAAGGTAAGACCCTATTACTGAAGAGAGGACATACTTAGACACAGACAGGACTTGGAGCAGTGGGGCTGGAACTGACCTGGAAACCGCTTCCCCTGAAGGCCAGTTCTCCTAGCTTTGGAGGGCACTCCCTGTGCACGCTGCTAAGGGAGAACATGAATCGATGGTCCAAGCCCAGCTTCTAGGACAAATATATCAATGACTGGCACAGCACACAGCATTTGGGCAGTAGTGGCACTTTTATCTTGGGGGTAATCAACAGCTACCTAATTGGACTTAAAGCCCACTCTGAGAGGAAACTCATGAGTGGTACTATAAGCACACCCAAATACATGGCTGGAGAAGACATAGGTCTCAGAGAAAACCCCAGACTTCCACATCCCTAGACAAATGTAATTTCTTACTATGTGCAAAATACAGAACCTTATGTTTACAGAGAAGTATCCCAATCACCACTCATCAAAGATGCTCCCTTTGCACCAGAGCAAGCAGAGACTATTACAGAGAATTTCTGGCAGCTGATTACTGCTGGGTGAGGAAGAGCTGATCTTTTTAAAGGGAAAGATGCTACATAAGCCGACTAGACCAGTGGATGATCCTGTACTGAGGACCATCTGGGGACACTTAACTTGACACAATAGGCCTTAACACAAATTATAGAATGTATGAGTTCAGGGTTGGGGGAGGGCTATAGGAAGGTGTCAGTGGGAAGGAGGTATAATGATAAGAAGGACTGAGATGTTCTGTTTGAAATACACAAAAATTCAATAAAAATATACAAAAATAACAAAAAAGAAAAAGGGAGATTCCCAACTGAGAACAATGAAGAAGAGATCTCCTGTTCAAAACAACTGCCTAGGAACATTTTCTCAGGTTCACCTGCCAGGGCACATAGAGGCCAGAACAGGTGGGATAGAAGGAGCAGAGAGCTCATCTTAAGCTGGCACCAGAACCTGGTACTGCCATCCATGTGGTACTGGTCTTGAAGGTGTGAATGATGAGGAGCGAGGGGTTCATGAAAGCTTGCACCCAGGTTCCAGAAAGTCACTTATGTGGGGCATTATGTGGCAGGGTCATATTTGCTGCAAACAGGGCCTGAGAGGCCATTGCATGAGGCCAAGAAGATGAAGAATGAATTGAAATGGAGATTCCCAGGATGTTGGAGATTCCAGGACTATACGCTCTTCACCGAGAGAAGCTACAGGCATGGAGTGGAACTACCATAGTGAGATGTATGCCACAAGTAGCAGAAAGAGAGAGGCAGGGCTCGCCAGGGCCCATATTCCTCTTTTTCTGAGTGGTTATCTTTATTTGGTACAGTTGTATATTGGAAGTATATAACCTATTATATACATGTTCCATACTCACAGTTAAGAGATTGCCTTGAGTCTCAGGAGAAACTTTAGATTTTGGACTTTATTGAACAATCTCTCTCTCTCTCTCTCTTTCTCTATTGAACACACACACACACACAAATGTAATTTAAAAAAACTAACATACTAAAAAGAAAAAAACAAAAAACTAACATACTGCTCAATGACTTTACCCAATTATATAGAACCAATACTTGGATCAGGAAACGTGCCTAGCATTCCAGTAAGTACTGTGTCTCTTTCTAATCGCTGACTTCCAGGTGTCAGGGGTTAGCTTCACTTGTTTTTGAACTTTATATAAATGGGGTTGAACGATACGTTTTGTTTTGTTTCTGCTGCATTCCTTCAAGGTTATTTGCTAGTTCATCTGTATCATTGTTCTTTTTAAAGAATTATTTTGTTTTCAATTATGTGTATAAGTATGGGGTCTACATGTATGGGGGTGTATGCATGAGAGGGAAGTGCCCTTGGAGGCTAGGGCAATCAGGTCTCCCTAGAGTTGGAGTTACAGGTGGTCGTGAGCCATCCAACCTGATGATGGGGATGGAACTTTAGTCCTCTGGAAGAGCATCACTGGCTCATAACCAATGAGCCATCTCTCAAGTCCTCAATGTTATTTATTTATTATTTTTCATTCATTCATTCATTCATTCATTCATTTGTTATTTTTTTTGAGGTAAGCTTTCATTATATAGTCCTGGCTGGCCTAGGACTCACTATGTAGACCAGGCTGGCTTCCATCTCACAGAGATCTGCCTACCTGTACCTATAAGTGCTGGAATTAAAGGTGTGTGCCACCATGCCTTGCTTCATTGTGTGTTTTTAATTTGTTTATTTCTGTACATTTCTTTGTGTGCATATACCATAACTCATTTATTTGTTCTATGAGTGATGGACTCCAGTGTGTGTTTCCTTTATTTCCTTCTTTTTCCCCTAAGTTCAACATTCTGACATCTTTGAATGAATAACAATTTCTTAGAGAGCAGGCAGGCTCAACAGGTTTGAACTGCACATTCCTGCACCCACTTTGTGAGGAAAAAGCCCAAGTCTATAGGAACGTTCATCATCTACACTCTGGTGTTGTCAGCAGGGAGAATTGTCAAGGCTGTTTTCAAAAGCTGTTTTTACTTCTCATTCCATCCACTCAGACATATTTTGAATCATTTGTAAAATCCACTTAACCAAGTTGTTGACAAAAAATTAAGTAAGATGACTGCTGAGGGACACTCTTGATAAGCCTCAAGTTGACAACCCTACAGAGATCTGTCATTTGGATTTTTTTTTTAGAACCTTCTTTTCATATCTATCATGCAAGGTTGATTTTCTCCTCTCTGTATCACATAAATCTTGGGGTGCTTGGAGCTGAACACAGGAGAGGCACACTATAAATATCACTCAGGTGTTATTTATAAAGTTGAAATAATCTTGTTACGTGTTACATAGACCATATTCGAGCAATGCCATGGGTATTGGGAGAGTAATTACCTGAATTTCTTAAAGGGCATTATTCAATGATGGATTTTTCTTTTCAAGTTGTTATTGTTAAAGCACATGGCTTTGACTGAGATACAAACCTTGAGTTGGGCGTGATGGAGCACACCTTTAATCCCAGCACTCAGGAGGCAGAGGCAGGAGGATCTCTGTGAATTCAAGGCCAGCCTGGTCTACATAGTGAGTTCCAGGATAGCTGGGACTACAGGGGGACCCTGTCTCAAAAAGACCCCCCCAAAATAGAAATCTTTTTAACTGGAAGATTAGTGATCTTAGGCAAGGATTTGTCTTACTGGATGGTGCCTGGCAACTTTGGTTCTACTTTCTGCTGTGAGGTTGGTTACTATATAAGTGGTGTCCTATACAGATGAAACCATGTACTATGCACCCTTCAGAGACTGCTTCATTTCATTTGCCATGATGTCCTCAAGGTTTGTTCATGTATTCCATTTCATGTACACCTGTTACTTATCTAAGCATCCATTGTCATGGTTCAGATATGGCTTGAGTACATCCCCAAAGGTCAGGGTGCTAGGAGTTTGGTCCCTGACGTGGTGATATTGAGGTTCACTATAGAACTTCCCAAGGGTGATGGCATCTTTAAGAGGTAATTATTGCTTTTCTTGAAGGAACATATTCTTGTTCTCACGGGAAGTTGCATGAGAGCCAGTTGTTATAGAGCAAGTCATCGTGTGCTGGGTCCCTTCTGTATGCTGCTGGCTCATCTATGCTTTTCTTTCATGTTTTCACATAGGAGGGCCTCACCAGGATACGGATATCCTCTAGCCACTAGACTTGTGAGCCAAAGAAACCTATTTTATTTATAAAGTATCCAGCCTGAGGCACCGTATTATAACAACAACAACAACAACAACAACAACAACAACAACAGACAATGGACTATTGCAACTCACCAATTGAGTTGCTTCAACCATTTGGCTGCTTCAAATCATGTTATGAATGTGAATGTAGAATTATCACCTCCAGACTCTGCTTTCAATTGTTTTTAGAAATATACCTATAAGTGGATATTAGAATTGTTTTATGTATAATTTTTTGATGAACCTCCATACTGTTTTCCATATCGTCTGTATTATGCATTAAAAGTGCACAGGGATTCCAGTTGTTCCAAACCTTCTTCAATCTTTGACTCTTGCCATTGTTTATGACTTTTTGGTAGTCATCCTAATGTATATGACATATACTTCATTCTGATTTTGATTTTCATTTGCTTATTGATTAAGAGTGTTTAGCATCTTTTTATTTATTTGTTAACAACATATATAATATGTATATTATATACATATATATTTGGGTTCTCTAAAGGAACAGAACTGAAAATGTATACACATATATATGTACACATATATGGGGGTATTAAATTGGCTTACAGGATAGAGTTTGAGTAGTCCAACAATACATACACCACACTGGAGAATCCGATATTAGTTGCTCAGTCCATGAGGTTGGATGTCTCAGCAGTCCCAGTCTGGCACTGAAGGCCTAGAGGATTCCTGGAAGTCTGCTAGTCTTCAGTCTACGATCAAATCTGAAGAAGTTGGTTCTACTATCATTGCAGGAATGCCACAGCAGCAAGATAAACTCACCAGAGAGCGAAGGAAGCAGGCAAAAAGCGAAAGCTCCCTTCTGCCATGGCCTTTTATACTGGCTGCCATCAGAAGGTAACGCGCACATTTAGGGTGGGTCTTCTGGCTTCAAGTAATCTGATTCAGAAGGTCTCTATCATTTTGGTTAATCCTAGATCCAGTCGAGCTGACAGCTGAGTTTAGCCATCCAAGAAAGCCATCTATACCTTTGGAGAAATAGATGCTGTGCTTTTCAACTTTGCATTTTAGAAATGTGGTCTAGAACAGTCTTGAAGCAGATCCCTCTCATGGGATGATAGCTTCTGACCCCTGATCCCGCCCCAGTGAACAGAGCCTGGACGAGCAGGAGGCACCCTGGTTACATGACGTCTGCTCACTCCCCATCATCTTACCCCAGTGTCTCCCTTTTACAGTGATGGAAACTTTTTACTTTTTCTTCATTCAGAATTGTTATTCTAATTTTTGTTATAAATCTCTAATATGGGGCTGTAGAGATGGCCTAGCGGTTAAGAGCACCAACTGCTCTTACAGAGGACCCGGGTTCGATCCCCAGCACCCACGTGGCACCTGAGAACCATCTGTAACTCCAATTCCAGGAGAACTCCAGTTCCAGGGGAATCCGACACCCTCTTCTGACCTCTGCAGCATTGCACGACATGGGTGCACAAACCTGCATGCAGACAGTACGTTCATACACATACAAAAATAAATAAAATTAAAAAATCTCTAATACATGCCCACAGTACAAAGTCCAGAAGGATACCATGTTAACGTGATTTTCCTTTCTCCTGACCCCCAGGAGCCAGTGACCCCTATTTTGAAAGTGCCATTGTCTCTGGAGTTTTGTGCATTTTTCCCATTAGCAAAAATGCAGAGGTGGGTTTTTTTACTTAAATGTTTCTCTCTTTAATATATCTTGGATACGGTTCCATACTAGTCGTGGTGATGCCATTGTGGTCATCTTCATCATTCTCTTCCTCCTCCTCTTTGCGTTTTTGAAGCAATGTCTTACTACATACCCTTGGATGGAACTTGCTGTGTAGAGGGCTGCCCTTGAACTCACAGCAATTCTGCTGATCCTCCTGCCTCCGCCCTCTGAGTGCTGAGTATAGGCATGAACCATCATGTCTGGCCTCGTGTTGCTCTTCTTAATGACTACGTAGTATTCCATTTCTGGATGTGGCATCTTCTGGTCAACTAGTCCCTGCTGTGGGATGGTTATTCTGTTTCCAATCTTTTCCTTTAACAAACAGCACTGCATTGAACATCGCTGATATGTACTCTTGAGTAATCAAGTTAGGTGGAGAACTAGCCATTACCCAGTGAAGAAACAGTGACATTAATTGACTGACTTATGTTCATACTCATAACTAGCATTAGTTAACACTAATTTCTGTGTGTACACAGGTGGGTGTATTACGTGTGTTTGTATATGTGAGTATGCATGTACATACCATAGCACATGTATGGAAGCCAACCCTGGGTGTCAGTTCACACTTCCCACCTTGCTTGAGATGAGTCTATCTTGTTCACTGCTCTGAAGGCCAGGCTAGCTGGCCCATGAGCTTCGATCAGTTCTCCTGTCTCTGTCTCCCATGCTCAGTAGTATGGTAATGAGATTATAGCTAGGCTTATTACTATGATTAGTATTTTACGTGGGGTTTAGGAATCGAGAATCTCCTCAGCCCAGTACTAACTTTCAGGGATTCCCAAGGCCATGGATAGTTCTAAATCTTCTACCTATAACCAGATACTATAAACAACTGCAAAGCAGATACTTTAATCCTATGTACGACACAAAGTATCACATATTATGTCCCATGAAAAGTATAGACTAGCAGTAATTCCCCACAGATTTGACCATCACTAGGAAGCAACTTGTACTAATTGGGGAGGAATTTCCAGATAATCCATTTTTGAACTAAAGTTGTTGTACTGGAATTGCTTTGACTGCAAACATTCATGGAATCCCTGTGATCAAATATAGCACGCTGAAAGCTGGCCACCTTACCTTGTGTACTCAACACTGACTTTGAGCATCCATGATTAGTGTCTGGTCGTTACTAAGTCAGAACCACAGTGAAGTGTCTTGCTAGTACAGGAATCTCTCTGCCTGCTGCAGGCTGATCCACGCTCCGCCACTGCCCTCTAGTGTCAGGTTCTCACCCCAGCTGGCACTTAACAAGATGGAGTTTTCTTCCTCGCTTCTCTTCCTGCCACATCTTAAGCTCAGTGAGGGCCAGGATGATGTTCTTGACACTCCGTGTAGTTTCCATTGTGGCGCCTAACCTGCAATGCCCACCCATGGATGTCTGCTGATGAAGTAAGCAAAGTGAACGAATAAGTTCCTGGGCTCTGGTATTAAATTCTCTCTACTTTCCGTAGCTTTTATTTTCATCTTCTCAACTCTTGGCTTCAGGCTACTGTCTCTGCAGCCAGGGAAATCCAGTGACTGCGTAGAAGATGGGGCTTCAAAATGAGGAAGGAATGGAGGTCTCTCCTTAATTCCAGCCTGTAGCCTTAGCGCACAGGCTTGCTGACAGGTAGCTCAGGAACTCAAAGATATATTTTGTTTCCCTCTCGGTTCTTGATTTCTAAGTTGAGTTGTCGATTAGCTGGTCGCTAGGTGAAAAAGTTACTGCTCTTTTGTATGCCTGTAAAAATTCGTTAAAAGTCTGGTTGTGTGGCTGGCACAAGGTTAGGAAATAAAGAACTGTGCATCACAATATGGTGAGAGCTTAATGCACATTTATTGAAAGACAAGAGAAAAGCTCGGAGGATGAGGTGCTGCCTTTGATGATATCAGTAGATGTATGGACCACTTAACAGGCATTTTGCTCAGATCATACCACTTAGCAGTCATGAAAATCTGTGGCATAGTAACTGTTCATGCATCCCATCAGGCTTGGAGAGGGTACATGCTTTCGTAAAAGATATTGCATTGTGAACTCAACCACCACCCAAATCTGCTTGATTCTAGCGACCACATTCAGAATGGGCTTGCTCACCCAAGAAGCAAGACAGACACCCAAGAAACAGACAAGATTTCTCAAAGGACTCCAGCTTGTGGCCTGGCCCAGGTCCCTCCCTCCTGCTCCTCTCTTCCTCTTCCCTGGGAAAACTACTCTCAAGCCAGGCTGGGCTCTTTCCTGTTCTTGCAGCATACAGAGCCTCTTCCCGCCCTGGAGCCTTTGCACAATTTGTCCTCACTGCCTTGAATCCTTTTCCTCCAGTTATGCCCAAGGCTTCCCCTTTTCTTTCATTAGTTTTGTGTTTGCCTGTTACTGCCTTTCTTGACAGACCTTTCTTGAGCACCTAATTTAAAACCGCAGTGTCTATCTAGCATTTCACCTGAAGCCACCCTGTTTTATTTTCTCCAAAGGGATATGGGGGGGTTCCTGTTTTTTGAAAGGTACTTAATTTTTATTGTTTGACTTTTCCACTTGGTAGAGGATTCCAGGAGGTGCCTGAATTTGGGGCACATCCCTTGTACCTAGAACGGTGTCTGGCACACAGTTCTCAATGCCTCTTGTTTAATGAACATGCTCCTTTATTGCATATGGGTGTTCATTAAGATAACTGACAGTTCTATGCTAGGCATTTTACCAGATGTTTTACGTTACAATTGGTCTCTCATATATTACTTTGCTCCAGCCCTATGAGAGAGTTATATTTTTCGGTTTCATTTTATAGACCCATATAAGGAAGTCTAGTTCAGAGAGCTTGAATCACTTCCTCCTGGGTAGAGAGCAGATAAGCCGGGGTCTGGACTTGACTAGCTGTCTGCGGTGCTTTCTGCTAGGAATGATGCCCTGGGAGTCCATCCTGCCTGGCTTTATTTTTGTTACAGAGCTACAGTCTAGGTCTCCAAAGCTTTTTATGGCAAACAGCCTCTCTTCCACTTTTGCACTGATGGTATTTTGATAAGTTCTAATGGGCTTCATGAAGAGAGGATGTGAGGCTTTTGAACATGACCTCCCAATGGTCAGGACATGACACTACATAACCTGACATGGGGTACTATCTCCTCAGAGATCAGATTTCATCCAGGACCCTTCAGATCCCCTACTTTATCCCAGCCCTGACCACAGATGCTTATCAGGAGTAGGTAACTTTAGGTGCAGTTACAGGAGTGAGGCACATCAGGACAGACATGATTTTGTGTTCCAGCACTGACACAGAGAAGCACCACAGACGTTTTGGCTGCTGTATCATGGGGTTTCTGTTTTGGGGTACTTTCTCTTTTTTGAATGCAGTGTTTGCAAGCTGCTCTCCTTGCACTGCTTTAGGGGACCTGCAGTCTGAAAGGGGACGAGTGTCCCTAGGCAGTCCTGCAGAAGCAGTTACAAAATGGGGAAGCCAGCAGGCTCAGGCAAACCCAGCCAGCTCACTTGGACTTGTTCTTTGGGGGAAGACAGAGTGAAGCGGTTCATGCCTGTAAATGAAAAGAACTGGGAATTAATATCGACTCTGTCTCCCATGAGACATCAATGTAGTGGTTGGGGTTTTTAATAAAAATGAAATTTTGTAGAGAAGAGAAAGCTTTGCAGAGGCCAGGGAAAAGGGGAAGGGCTGGGAAGGGAAGGTGCTGATCAAAGGGTATGATGTTTGAGGGAGACCAAGTTTATTGGTCTGTTGTACTGCCTGGCAAACAGAGTTAATAATGCAGTACTTATTGTGTATTTCAAAATGGCTAAAAGAATATATTTTAAACATTCTCATCACAAAAATGTGATAAAATGTTTCAAGTGATAGACACACAGCTACCCTGATCTGATCTGTACATACACCTGTATAGAAGTGTGGCACTGTACCCCAGAAATGCATGTATGGTTATAGCCCATTAAATATGTAATTAATTAAAAACTAGAAAAATGATAAGTTGGTGAGGAGATGAATATGCTAATTAGCTTGACTGCCATATACCCATAGATGAAGAATTACACATTATACATAATAATGACTTCATTAAAAATAAAAATTCAGGGGGCTGGAGAGATGGCCTAGCGGTTAAGAGCACCGACCGCTCCTACAGAGGACCCGGGTTCGATCCCCAGCACCCACATGGCGGCCGAGAACCGTCTGAAACTCCAATTCCAGGAGGACTCCAGTTCCAGGGGAATCTGACACCCTCTTCTGACCTCCGCGGCATTGCATGACACGGGTGCACAAACCTGCATGCAGACAGTACATTGATACACATACAGAAATAAATAAAATAAAATAAAATAAATAAAAAAAATAATAAAAATTCAGGGGCTGGAGAGGTGGCCCAGTGGCTGATTGCACTGGCTGCTCTTGCAGAGGACCCAGCTTCGATTTCCAGCACCCACAGGGCGGCTAACAGCAGTTCGTAACTCCAGTTCTCAGGATGTTATGACCTCTGGATTGTACGCATATGGTACACTCACATACATATAGGCAAAATACCCATACGCGAAACAAAAATAATAAAAAAAATCAATAAAAAATAGATCATACAGGGCTGTAGAGATGGCTTAGAAGTTAAGATCACTGGCTGTTCTTGCAGAAGACCAGAGTTCAATTCTACCACCTACATGGTGGCTAACAACTGTAACTCCAGTTCCAGGAGATCTGACACCCTCTTCTGACCTTCATGAACACTGCATGACATGTGTGCATTTGCACACATGCAAGCAATACTTTCATACACATAAAATTAAAACAATAAATAAAATATTAAAAATAGATCATACATATTTCCAAAAATAAAGATAAATATTTTGGCATTTGTTTCCTAACGAATACTTTGTAGTTGCTCTAGATTCAGTATTGGTTTCTTCTCTCTTGCCTTAAACACCCACAATTTCATGAAACAGGTTGGAGAGTGTTACTTGGGGCAGCAGCAACTTTGTAGAGCAGGTCTGCTTTGCTTCAAGCCTGTGGGAAAGGGAGACTGCAGGACACCCCCCAAGTGGCCAGGTGTTAACATGGCAGTCAGGAAGACCCCAAAGAACCAGCATGTACTATACAATCACCCCAGGGCAGGAAACCTGGAGGTCTCCACACAGACCCAAGGAAGGAAACCATTATTCAAAAGTTACAGTTCTCACACACACAAATACCCAAAGCTAAAGAGATGGATGGGTTAAGTCACACACATGGAAGAGTCCATTCGTCTGGTTAAAAGCCTGCATTGATCTCTCAGATCTTTATAGGAAAGAAAACCTGAAGCTTCCTTTCCAGACTCTTCACCCCTTATTTCCCAGTCTCATTTCCCGCCTTCCACCACCTGCACCTGGACATCACTGTGCCTTGTGCCTCTGCGACACCACTCATCTGGTCTCTTTGCTTGGACTATCCTTTCCATTTCTACTCTTCTGGAGAAACCGTGTGTCTCCCCTAGTGTCACTGTAGGCTTCCTATCTCCGGGGAACCTTTCCGTGAATCTCCACTGGGCTGGCTGCCCCTCTTGATATTTTTTTTTTAGTGGTGTGTGTGTGTGGGTGTGTGGGTGTATGTGTGTGTGTACTCCATATGTACAAATACCTACATAAGAGGGTAAAAGAGGGCATCAGATCCCCTGGGGCTAGAGTCACAGGCAGTTGTGAACTGCACAACATGGGTGCTGGAATCTGGGCTCAGGGCCTCTAGAAGAGCAGTATGTGTTCTTAACTGCGGAGCCATCTCTCCATCCAGCCCTCTTGTTCTTACAGCTTCTGACCGTCTCTATCCCTTGGTGTTTTTACAGCATCTTCACCCACATTTCTCATAACACTAACCCTCTGGGGTACTAGATCTATCTAAACTTGAACTACTTCCAGTGCAGGAACCTGGATCTTATTTGTTCATTTCTTGCCCTGTTGGTCAATAATTAGGGCTATGCTTTTAAAAAAAAATTAGTACCAAGCATAATAATTGATTTGTAACATAGGCTCAATAAAAACTGAATGAATGAATGAAAGAATGAATGAATGAATGTGTTGGCCTGTGGTAACGCTTCCTTGTCAGACGCTGGAGCTCCAAACATTGACATTGGCCTGAATAATGACAGGTCCTATCGGGACACGTCTCTTTTCTTTGTGTTCACTGCTTTAGATGTTTTCGTTTTGCCAAGAAATAAAATAAACAAACATCTATTCTTTTATCATAGAGAGAGGGTCATTTTCTGACATCTTGGTTGTTTTTTTAGTCTTTTTGAGACAGGGTCTCCCTCTAGCTCCAGCTGACCTGGAACTCACTTTGTAGACCAGGATGGCCTTGAACTCACAAAGATCTGCCTGCCTCTGCCTCCAGAGTGCTAGGACTAAAGGAGTGTGCCACCACGCCCAGCTCTTGTTTTTTTTTAAGCATTAAATTTGTGTGTGTGTGTGTGAATTTTTTTCTGAAGTTTTGTGATTTTCAGCAATATATTTTGGTGGTATTTAGATCTCACCCCTTCTCCCCACCTTCGTCTGAATGAAATATATAGCCTAAAGAGTCTGATTTGTGTCCGCCAATGTCTTTAAGTGTGGGTCCATCTACTGGGCCCATTAAGAGTCTCAATCCTGTAAGATAGTCATCAATTGCCAAAAGGTTTTTAGGTTCGGTTGGGATTTCTTACCTACTACCACAAGACTATGCTGGGATTTTGTTTGCATTGAGCTTGCATGGGACTTGTGCATGCAGTCACATTGCTGGAGTTCGTGTGAGTCTGGAAGACTCTCTCCTTGTGGTCATCCACCACCTCTGGCTCCAGTCCCTCTTCTGCAATGATTCCTGAGCCTTGAGAGGTAGAGGTTTGAAATATCCAGAACTGGTCAAACACAGAGAATAAATGTTTGTGAGATGCTTAACCCTACATCTTCAATGCAGTCTCCACACTTAGGATGAATGTGTCTCCCAACTCTCACTGGAGAAGTTTCCTTACGTAACAGATGACGATTAACATAGAGACCCACAACTAGCCAATGTTCGGAGAACAAGAGGCCACAGAGTACTTATCTCTGAATAGGACATTAAATATTTTTTATTGAAATGTTTATAAGCAGACCCATGAGAATAATATAAAAACATGGCTTGAAATTTGTTAGCAATATTTTGCAGATACAGAATATTAGCAAAAATGAATTACACAATTACAAAGAAAACTTATACACATTTTGTACAAATTTGTACAAAGAAAACTGTATAAACCAATACAAAATACTTAACTAAAATAATTAGTTAACAATGAAAAATTAATTTTAATGTGAATTACATATTACCTTTTATATGCTTCTTGTTTATAAAGTATTTTACTTATTTTTTATTTTATGTGTATGATTATTCTGCCTGCATGTATGTTAGTGCACCCATGTCATGCAATGCTCACAGAAGTCAGATGAGAGCGGCGGATCCCCTGGAACCACAAGATCCCTGGAACTGCAGTTACAGACAGTGGTTAGCCACCACGTGGGTGATTGAAACCGAACCCAGGGCTCCTGCAAGAACGTCAGGAGTGCTCTTCATGGCGGAGCCTCCTCTCCAGCCCTAAAATGTTTTTATTATTATTTAACTATGAATGCTGGTGAGAGCTTGAGAAAGCTAATTCATAGACAGCATCAGCTGCTCAGTGGCATAGGCATGCTTAGCTTGGTCATAAAAAACTGTGTGGGTTACTCTCCTGAGACCCCAGATCCATTTCCCATCCCATCTTTCCCATCTTGAGTGTTGACACATCTGCTTCTGTGGAACACCTCACCAGGCTGACTTGCATGGCAGCTTTGGTAAAGAGCAGGTGCAAGCCAGGATGTCACAGGGCAGAAAGAGCTTGCAATCTTTATTCCCCTGCTTCATGGCTCTGGCAATGGCTGCCACTGTCTACCTCCAGCCATAATTCCTGATAAAGGCTCCTGTTTTACTATCACTCAGGACAATATGATGCTCTTTCCCAGTATTTTATCCCTTTGGGCCTAAGCTTGGGAACTACTCCCCCCACCCCACGTTGTTAGTCTCGGAACGTTTCACTGTTTTTGTTGATTCTTCCAGTTCTTCACACACTCTGTTAGAAAGCCTCTTCTAAACAGCACTTTTTAGAAAGGTTGGCAGTCAAGCCCTGTAGGTAACAAAGGAAAAGGGCCTATGATCAAGCTACGAGTTGCTCACACATGTTACAGTGGCAACAGATGTTAGAGCTGAAAAGGAACGTTAGGGAGCTTGTCCTTGGGTCTGAGATAACCAAGTTAGGAAGATGAACAGGCCCCTGGAGCAGTGACATCAGGCCGCCTGGCCCACTCGGAAGCCTTGGAGGAATGGAGGCGAGGCAGTGTCATCCTTTCATATATCCTTGCTCCCCAAAGAGCCAATTATGACAAATAAAATTATAAGTCAGAATGGCTTCAAGTAAGCCTGTGCCTACTTCAGGAAAGAGACCCCAGATCATCTACAGACACGGAGCAACAACAAACAATGCAGCTACAGTTTGGTGCCTGTAGGATAAGATACACCTTCTTTTGAAATGGCCTTTATGAGACAAGCTTCTAGCTGCAGAGATGGAGTTTGGTTACACAGAGGGAAAGGCTAAGGGCAAAGGCAAGCTCAAGCAAAGCTCGCTGGGAATGCTGGGAAGCTAAGGGTGCGTGCCCTATTGGCGGAGGAGCCAGGGGCATATAAAAGCCAGCCATTTTGGGCAGAGGTCACTGAGTCTTGAGTCTGTGCCAAGACTCTGGGGGGCCATGAGGGAAAGGAGAATCACTGCTCAGCCAGTGAGTGATATCTTGTCCTCATTCACTCTGTGAGCAAGCCAGAATAAACTCTCTAGTCTCTCTGAAACTAAAATTGGAGAGTCTGCTCCTTGATTTGCCTTGGAACTGGTAGTGGCAGAGGCAGGACACCACATGTATGGTATCTCCCAGTGGGAATCTCTGCTACAGTGCCTACAGCAAAGTTAACTCTGCCACAGTAGAGCTATAAGCTGATGATGTAACTAGGAACCACAAATAAAGCTTAGTACAATTAATAGCACTTGAGATGTTTGTAACACTGGTCAAGCAACTAATAGTAAGAGTCGAGGTCAAAGTTGGAGTCTAGATGAGCAAAGAGAGGCTTTAACTGCCCCAACTGTGTGGGCAGCACATGAACAGCTCAGGGTCATCTCTCTGGTTGGTTCAGGCAGATGGGCATAGTGCCTACGGGCCCTGCATTAGCTCAGCCCATGATAGCTCAGAGAGCTAACAAATCTCAAGGGAGATTACCTCAGCTTTGACCAATTTCTGTCACTGCTCTAGAAAAGCCCCAGACAAAGGAAGCTCAATGGCTCTTTCCCTCTCTTGGAAGACCCTTCTCCCACTCTCAGGAGTTCCTCTCACTTTCCCTTACGGTCTCGCTTTTATGTAATAACTCTTTATGAAGCTTGCATTCTACTTTGTGTACTTCTGTGAGAGTCCACATCTTTAATTTTCATTGGCAGAGACAATGAACTTGGAGCCACTGTTTCAGATTGATCACCAATGACCATGAATGCCAACATCTTAGGTCTTAGTTAGGGTCCTGCACAGCTGGTCTGTGAAAAGTCCTAACACACTCAAAACTCCTGTATCACGAAACCATGTACGCCTCCTCTAGACTTACTCCCAAATGCTATTGTGGCTTGTTCCCACAGATATGTGTAAAAGTTACACAGTCTTTGCCCATGCCAACACCCTTGATGCCATTGCTATTAAGCAAATATATTATTGCACATTAGATCCTAGGTTGTGGATCCAGATAGACCCGGGTTCAAATCTCAGCTCTGACATTTACTGGAAGCCCTTGGGTCAGGTTTTAGAATTCTATAAACCAAATTCAGGTTCTTTGCTATTGTTGTTGCTTATTTGCTTTTTGTTTTGTTCTGTTCTTTTCTGTTCTGTTTTGTTTTGTTTTGTGTTTGAGGTAAAAAAAAACTCACTAGGCAGCTGAAGAAGAATGACCTTGAACTCTTCCTGCCTCCACCTCCCAAGTGCTAGAATTACTCAGATGTGTGTGTGTGTGTGTGTGTGTGTGTGTGTGTGTGTGTGTGTGTCTGCCACACATGCTGGTTTCTTCGTTTGTAAAAGGGGAATACCATGTTTTCTCCTCACAGACTTATAGCCAGAGATAAATAAGGTGTTATGGTGGAAAGTGCTTCCCAAGAGCCTGGCCCACGGTGAGTGCCTCGCACCTCTTCACCCTCTATGTACCAGGCTCTGTGCTAGGAAGTGGGAATAGAAAGGTTGGTAAGATACAGTTTATGCCTCAAGGATCTCAGAGGCACAGCCTGGGAGTGAGAAAGCTTTGCCGTTGTGGTTTTATCTGAAATGTTACCCATAGGCTCATGTGTTAGAACAGTTGGTCCCCAACTGGTGGAGCTGTTTTGGAAGGCTGTGGAATCTTGAGGGGTTGGAGTCTTGATGGGGAAAGTGAGTCCCTGGGGGTGAGCTTTCAGGCTTGATAACTTTACTTCCTACCCGCACTCTGCTTCCTGACTGCAGACACAGTGTGCCCAGCCCCTCACACTTCTGCTGCCTTGCTTTCCCTACCATGATGGACTGTATCCCTTCTTAAACTGTGAGCTCAAATGAATCCTCCTTCCCTTAAGTTGTTTTTATTCATGTGCATGTAGTTTATGTGCATATGTGCTTCCATGGGCGTGAGTGAATGCATATGTATACTGGTGCATGCAACATGTAGAGGTTGGAGGTTGACATCAGTATATTCTTCAATTGTTTTTCACTTTATTTACTAAGGCAGGGTCTCTTGTTGAATCTAGAGCTGGCCACTTAGGCTGGTCTAACTAGCTGGAATCCTGTGTCTCTGCCTCCTGAGGGCTGAGATTATAGGTAGGCTGCCACATCTGCCTGGATTTTACATGGATGCTGGGTAGCTGAACTCCTCAAGCTTGCACAGCAAATGCTTTATCTATGAAGTCATCTCCCCAGCTGTAAGTAGCTTCTTGTTAGGTATTTGGTTATACCAAAGAGATTTTCTATAGTTCAGTCTATAGTTTAGAACTACAATATAGCCTGAACTTTGCACACTACTTCCTTCTCTTTTATTAACTCCTGAAACTACTCCTGCTAGCCAGATCTGGAAAAAATGCAGAACTTTGTGTTTGAGCAAACGGCATTCATAATTGCCAATGCCCCTCTGAAGGTGACCTGTACCCTATTCAGAGATCATTATGTTAAGATCGCCCAGTTCCACTGGTCTGAAGGGCAAGATGTGGGGCAAGCCGGCAAGACTATATAAACTGTCCATGACCTTAGATGCACCTCCTTGACCTGGCTCCGGACTTTCATCTGTAGCAGCACCCTCCATATACCATCATGTCTTCAGAAATATCTCCATGTACTGATTGGCATTCCATGGGAGTCTTAGTGACAATACTGAGCTGATGGAAGGGTCTTATGCGCCATGAATATGAATATCATTATTTAAATCACTCTGGTAGATGTTGAAGATAAAAGGAAATGTTTTATTTTGTGTTCATTAAGCACTAGAGGGTATGTTTCCCCTGGCTGCCGACTCATTATGCCTGTTATGGTTAATGGGAGTTAAATTCCAATATCACATCAAGGGGAAGAAATGATCCCTCAAGAATTTGGAAACTTTCTTCCTTCAAATTGCAGATCAAAGCTCAGTTAGGAGCTTCTATCTTGCTGATGGATTAGACTAACAGCATTCTTTGAATTTCTTCCCAAATGCTAACTTTCCTTATGTAAAGATGATTCTAGAGGTTTTGTAAGCGTGGAAGATGGTGAGGTCTGCTAGAGCTGGCTGCCGCTGTGCGTTTTCCTTTCAGGGGGTAAAATCCAGCACGGTCTCGAGGCCTGTGAAACATCGGGAGTTTGGTCATTTCTCTCAACTACGCTTGGCAAAACTCCAATGAGATGCTTCGTATGTGGGGAAACTGAGGCAGGAGGTGGCTAAGTAACATATCCCAAATCACAAAGCTAAGCCAGGGCTTTGGGGGTAGAAGCTTGCTAATCCACCATTTGGGGCTTTCTCCCCAGTGTCTATCAGATGTCTACTCTATGACAAAATGTTACAGATGAGGCTGGAGTGGCCATCCACTCCGAGCTAGCAAGATTGCCAAGTCGCTACTGGTTCATATAAACCCATTCAGACTCCCTGCTTTCTTCTCTTTCATAAAACTACCAATGAGAACATGAATTAACTCAGGTTACTGTGGGGGAGGAGCTAGGAAAGTACTCCTTTCTGTGACTTGGGGGACAGAAGGAACATGTGTGGAGGGGAGGAAATGTGGGCAAGAGAAAGCAAGTTGTGAGCGCAGCTGTCAGGAGGTTGAGGCAGGAGGATTGAGAGTTCAAGGGCAACCTGGGCTACATAGCAAGTTTGAGGCTAGCCTGGGCTATGTAGCAAGACTTTGCCTCAAAACATAGAACAAACGAAAGAGGAGGAGGTGGGAGGGAAGGAAGGAGGGAAGGAGGAGAGAGAGAGAGAGAGAGAGAGAGAGAGAGAGAGAGAGAGAGAGAGGTTGTGAGCTCAGCATGCTTATGAGATGAGAGGCTGTACTTTGTCTATTATTTCATTGTTCTAAGTTTTTATTTTTAAAATATTTTTATTATTTTTTATGTGTATGAGTGTATTGTCTGCATGTATGTAACCCATACAATGCCCATGGAGATTGGAAGAGGGCATTGTAGTCCTCTGGAACTGGAGTTATAGATGGTTGTTACCTGCCATGTGAGTGCTGGGAACTGAACTTGGGTCCTCTGCAAGAGGAACCAGTGCTCTTAACTGCTGAGCCATCTCTCCAGCCCTGTTTTTAAATCCCCCACCCCACTTTTCCAATTAATCTTTATTCATGGGAAAAAGTTTTGGTTTATTTTAATTAAAAAAATTCTGGGACTGGAGAGATGGCTCAGTGGTTAAGAGCACTGACTGCTCTTGCAGAGGACCCGAGTTTGATTCCCAGTACCCACATGGTGGCTCCGAACTGTCTTAGGCCAGGCACGGTGGTGCACACCTTTAATCCCAGCACCCAGGAGGCAGAGGCAGGCAGATCTCTGTGAGTTCAAGGCCAGCCTGGTCTACGTAGTGAGCGCCAGGCCAGTTGGGACTAAAGGGAGATCTCGTCTCAAAAAAAACCTTCTATGTATTTATTTATTCATTCAATTATTATTTATTTTTGTCTTTTAAAAAATATAATACCTTTATTTATGTTTTGTGTATTTCAGACATCATTTTTCAGTTCAGTTTAAACATATTCCCCTTTCCCCTTTCCCTTCCCCCCACCCCACCCCACCCCAGATCATACATTCTGCCATACATGTTCTGCAGCTTTCTCTGTCTTTTTAAAGTTTTTCTCTGTAAATTTTATTGATTTGGGCAGAATTTAACTATATCAGTCCATTTTTTGACCCAGTCCTTATGTTGCCATGGTTCCCTCCCAATTGTAATGCTCCAAAATATGCCTATATAAGCATCATATATGTACCAGAATTATGTCCTCTCGGAATAAACTGTATGTTAACTCTGATATATGTTTAGGAGTTCACATTTTTTCCCTTTAATTTTATATTGCTCTAAAATATGTATATATACCTTCCACCCATAGACATTAATTACCATGTCTGAAAGTATGTGGTAAGTTAATTCTAGGGCTCATAAAGAGATTCACATTATAACATCACAATTACTTTCAGATAGAAAGAAATATAACAATAACGTTGTTCAGCTTGTCTTTCAATCAGGGGATTTGGTACTAGCATCCACAAATGAGGGAAACCATTCCCTGTTTGTTTTTTGGAGACTGTGTTACTTCACTTAGCATAATGGCTTTGAGTGCCATCCATTTACCTGCAAAGCTTATGATGTCATCCCTCTTTACCGCTGCATAGTACTCTGTTGTATAGATGTACCACATTTTCATTACCCACCCCTTAGTTGAGGGGCATTTCGGTTGTTTCCAGCTTCTTGCTATTGTGAAGAGAGCAACAATAAACACAGATGTGCATGTATCAGTAGGATGAGTCTTGTGGGTATATACCCAGGAATGGTTTTATTTATTTATTTATTTATTTATTTATTTATTTATTTATTTATGTCTTTTTGAGATAGGTTCTCCCTGTAGCCCCAGCTGTCATGGAACTTGCTATGTAGACCAGGCTGGCCTTGAACTCACAGAGGTCCTCTGCCTCTGCCTACCGAGTGCTGGGATTAAAGGCATGTGCCACAGAAAAAAAATTCTATTTATTTGCATTTGTGTGCACATCTGAGTGCAAAGGGCAACCTTTGGGAGTAAGTAGATCCTTTTCTTCTATCATGTGGGTTCTGGGGATCAAACTCAGGTCATCAGGCTTACTGGCAAGGCCCTTTACCAGCTGACTCATCTCACCAATTCTTTTATTTCCTTATTAAGGAGACTTCTGGTGACTTCTAGAAGGAGAGAGATCCTAAGAAGCTAAACCCTGCCCATACATCATAGCATTGAAGATAAAATGTCACCTTTGAAGCATTAGATATGTGTGTTCCTAGCCCAGCTTGTGAAAGGGTACATACCTAATCACCTAGCTATACAGTATATTCCATTATCTTAGCTATATGAAATTGTGCTTTATGTACTGTTTCACTGAAGATGAAAGAGAAAATGGATCCCTTCTCTCTGTATGCCATGTTTTCCTGTGACTAATCTATCATCTAATGAGACATAGCTCAGCTTTGTCTCTCCATTCCAGCTCGTTTGCTAGGCCTGGGTAATCTTTGGTGTTCTCCTTTGTCCTATCTTCCATTTGCCTCTGTCTGCAGTGAAGAGTGAGGCCCAGGAGGAAACAGAAATGGATCTTCTCAGCAACACCAGAGCAACAGATGACTCTGCAGAGACCCCACCTGGAAGGCTGCGCTTGGCTCAGAGCACCTAATTACCAGCCAGGTACAGACAAATGGGCTGGGCGTTTGGGGGAAAGCAGTACGTGATGGAGAAAGACAACTTGATTTATGAAGAGAGATTAGAAGGGCTGAATAGGTAGAGCTCAGCAAATGATGATGGGGTGGAACTCGGGGACCATCTCCTTGTGTCTGAAGGCTGTAAACAGTCAGTGGACTAAGAGTTATTTTGGTTACAGCTAAGAAATATAACGAAGAGTAATGAAAAGAGATTTATGATAATAATGGACTGTAATTTTATACCTGTTCCCAAGCCCAGAAACCTCAAAACATTTTATAGATAAGTATAATGTACACACAACAACGGGGTGTGTTTAGGCTGCAAAGTGGCTGGTAATTTAGCGAAAGCCATTGCAAGAAATAATATTTAGCGAGAGGGTAATGGACGCTTTTCGTGTCAAGTGCAGGGACCTGGCTTTGTTTTGTCAGCTGCTCACTCTGAGGCACGGTATGGATAGCAATGGTATTGCTTTTGTTTTCTGAGGCACACACAGTTCAACCCTCATTTTACAGAAAAGGGATTTTATAGGTCAGAGCGAAGCATGGAAGGCTGCTACAGCTAAGCTCATAACCCACTCTCGGGTTTCCTACTAGTGGTCTTGGGCTGCTATGAAGATATACCATAACTGGAATGGCTTATAAATGACAGAAAGGTATTGCTTACAGTCCTGGAGGCAGGAAGCTGAAGATCACGAGGCTGGGAGACTGGCATCTGGTGAGGGCCTGAGACTGGCATCTCGTGAGGGCCATCTTCCTCACAGAAGCATCTTCACGTGGAGCACAGTGCAAAGATATTCCTACTAGTCTCTTCCATTTAAAAAATACTTTATTTTTATTTCTGTGTATGTATGGGTGCCCAAAGAGGCCAGAAGAGGACATACAATCTTCTGGAGCTGGAATTACAGGCAGATGTGAGCCACCTGACTTGGGTGCTGGGAACCTAACTCTGGTATTCTGCAATAGCATCAAATACTTTAACTGCTGAGTCATCTCTCCAGTCCCTTCCAGCCCTTTTTTAAAATAAGGCATTCAACCTCTCAATACCGTTACCTCCAGGACTGGATTTCCAGCAGGTAACTGGTCTAGGAAGATGTTGACATTCAGGCAGAATCATCAATGAATTAAGGGAGAGTATTGTCATACCTTTCACATCTTCAGCCTTGTTCAAGTATAGACCAAGAAACTAGACTTCCCGGCCTCTACTTGCCCCCTTTCTGGTTATGACACTGAAGGATAGGCAAACCTTTGCATTTAGCTCTTCCTCAGCTTGGAATGTTCCTTCCCCAAATATCCACATCTCTGCTTCTCTCCCTCTTTCATATTCTGCTCAAATACCAGGTTTATTTTTGTTTTCGTGGTGCTGGGGATGGAACCTAGGGCTCCGTTCATGGTTGGCAAATACTTTACCCCTGATATATTCTATCTCAGCTTGTTAGAGGAGACCATGCCTAGTCACCCTACTTAAAATAGCTGCACCCTCCTCACTCCACCCCTTACTTTGTTACTTTTAAGTATTCCTCCCAATATCTAAAATCATTATATTCTTGGTCTTTTTGAGCGAACCCGGGGTCTCCCTGTAGCCCCAGCTGTCCTGGAACTCACTCTGTAGACCAGGCTGGCCTTGAACTCACAAAGATCTGCCTGCCTCTGCCTCTACAGTAACATTTCTTTGTTCTTGGCTGGGCATGGTGGCCCTGCATGGCCTGGACTCCTGGAAAGCCATAAAGGGACTTTAGAGTAATTCTTCCTGAAGAACTGGCTTAGCACATGAAGTGCTACAGAGAAATCTATACATCTAGGCCAACTCCCCTCTACTGCTGATTACAGGTATCTGAAGCCTCTGGCACCAGTTGTCTGCAGAGTATATACTTTATTTGACTTTGCTCTCTGCTGTTCCAAAAACCTGGGAGATGCGAAGCATGTTTTGCTGCTGGGCTTTCTCTGCCTTCCATCTGGTTAAGATTCTTAATGGCCACACACGTGGCTGGTAATGCCGTTTCCAACCCGAGTTTTCAATGACTGTCTTCTTCAACTTGAAATTTGCTGGCATCTCGAGAAGACTGGAAGGTTCCCCTACTCTGGGATCCACATCATTTTGGTCATTAACACACATGAACAGTATGCCATACAGAAATATGGGGATCTGGAGGAGGTAGACAGTCTTTGGTTAGCAGGCCCACAGAGCATTTTTGCAGGAGATTTGAGATGTTCAAATACTTGTGACAACTGTCATTGTAATGAGGTCATTGTGTGCTTGGTCATTGTAGAAGGGGCCATTTTTTTTATTTTGGGGATGATTTATTGGGACAAGCGTGACCCAGGATGGACCAGCCACAGAAATAGCACCTCCAAAGATATTGTAAGCCTTGGTGATGGAGAGAACATTCGAGATTGGCTTTTCTTCTAAGAGGAAGGCTAGGGAGACAGCTGAGTCAGTAAAGTTCTTGCTATGAGATCATAAGGACTTGAGTTCCATCAAAACCCATATTTAAAAATCTGGACAGGGTGGCATGTGTTTATAAACCCAGCACTGAGGAGAGAAAGCCAAGGGGATCTAGGGAGCTACTGGCCAGTCCAATCTAGCCAAGTCAGGAAGCCTCAGGTTCAGTAAGAGATTTTGCCTCAAATCTAAAGTGAAGAGCAATTGAGGAAGACACAGTACAATACCAACTGGCCTCAAGCACGTGCACACGTGTGCACACACTCACACACACATGAATGGAGTCCCATTCACATTCAGAGTTGATGTTCTGCTGCATTTTTATAGACAGCTTTCCTGCACTCAGCAGCCCAGCCAGTGGTCCATCCTGAATAATCTTTCACAAGATGAAAAATAGCAGAAGAAATGGTCAAAGAGTCAACATTCCAGAGCCTACCCACTTCCCTTAATGGCAATTGTTCTCTTTCTTGGAAACATCCTGTCTCCTTATGGTTCCAGATGACGTTCGGAGTCTCTTTGTGTTAGCAGTGGTCTGGGCCAGGTGTTTCAAGGTTCTGAGCCTCTTTGTCAGAGGTTTGAAATAAAGATTCACACAGATTTGCAAAAGGAGCAAAACAACTTTATTCGAAGCGAAGTGATAGAACAGGTCAGATAAACTGTGAAGGACAGTGGTCTACACACGTGAAGTCACCCAAGGGCCCAGATTATCATCTGGGGCTTCTTTGTATGGGGTTCAGCGTAAGAAGGGATATGGTTGCTAAGGGGCGTAGCTTTTAACTGACCATTTCTTTACTGCACATGTTTTTTTCTATAATGCATGTAATTTTAATCATATGCTTGTTCAATTATAGACTCACACACACACAGCAGATGGAATATTTTCTCTTTTTTGTTGTTCTTTCTTTTTTCTGGAATATTTTCTAATAGTTCACTCAAAGGATACAAATTGCCTTATTGTGCTTGTGTCACAAGCCAATCTAGACTAGATCAGCCCATTGCCCATAGTTCTTGGATGGGTTCTAGGATGTATTTAAATAGAAATAGTGCACTATCAAGGGTTGGTGAAGGGGAGAAAACTCCATCCTTAAAGCATGTATATGTGCAGCTCCATGCAGGTAGGGGGTCCCTAGGTTGCTAACAGGTAGCTAGGCACATTGTTCAAATAGGGATATGTGGATAATGCATGCAGGTTAGGGTCTCAGGCTGCCAAGTGGATTATTAGAAGAGGGGTGCGCACATAGGCCAAACCGGTGGAGCCCCTAGTAGCTAAGTGAGTCTGCATGCTTGCTGATCTTACTTGGAGAGAGAAAGCATTCATGGAGGCCGCCTCAGCCACTTAGAGCTGACTTCTTAGAGCAGGTAGGCAGTGAGTAAGGAATTCCTCTTCCTGTTGATTGGTTGTATTTTTCTTTCTGTTTGATCTATAAGTTTGGCTTTGCCAGTGCAGAGTCTATAAACTTGGTGGATGAGGGGAGCTGTGGACAGCATGTTCCAGGAGGGAGGCACTTGCTTCCTTTGCTTGTCAGATTGAAGACAATTACAACAAAGTTAGTTTAACAATCTTCATTGGCTCTTACATGTTGTAGAAAGGGGAGCACCAGGAGCGTTCTAAAGAGCCCAGTAGAGGGGTGCTGTGTAGACAGAGGACAGAGGAAGTAGAAACAGGCTGGGGTGATTGCATTTCAATGTTGCTTTTGTTATACATTTTAAATCAGGGGCTTCCTCTCCAGCCACCCCAGTGGGCCCACTTAGTGGTTGCTGTGAATCTCCTTGTTTTTTTGTTTGTTTGTTTGTTTGTTTTGTTCATTCATTCTGTTCTTAATCGGACCCACTTCCACATTCAGTTTAATTACCACCTGGCTTGAGTCTGCAAGGGCCTCATGCAAGGGCCAGTCCAAAACAGATCCTAAATTTTGTGGAAAAATTTACATAAATTTATTTTGGCTCTTAAGAGGCTAAACCTGGGGCCTGGAGAGATGGCCTAGTGGTTAAGAGTGCCGACTGCTCTTGCAGAGGACCTGGGTTCCATCCCCAGCACCCACATGGCAGCTAAGAATCGTTTTTAACTCCAGTTCCAGGGGAATCTGACACCCTCTTCTGACCTCCGTGGTACTGCACAACACAGGTGCACAAACCTACATGCAGACAGTACATTCATACGCATAAAAATAAATAAATAAAATTCTTAAAAAAGAGGCTAAACCCACCTCAGATGCTCAGTGGGGGCTTCCAGAGCAGGTGGGTGGTGAGGGACACTCTCCCCTTTCTTCCTGAGTTTGTTTTCCTTTTTCATTTTGGTTTTCCATGTGGCATGCATGGTTTGTGCTGGGCTGCATAATTGTCCAGTGTGATCTGGGCATTGTGTGTGCCTCAGTGTGTGTGTGGTCTTCAACTGTTTTCGGCCTATTTGCTGACACCACGATCTCAAATAGAATGCTTTCTCCTTCTTTACAGAAGAATTATATTTGGCTCATGTGTTCAACATCACGTTCATTTATTTTCCCACTCTCAACATGCCTAGAAAATAAAGAAAGCCAATGATGGAAGCAGAGATGTGCAGATATTTTTCAGCAATGGATGGATGAGTGATTGAGCTGGGGTATGTGTGATTTTTTTTTTCCTGTGAGCATGATTTATTTTATTTTATTTTTAATTGGCAGCAACTAATTGTAATGTGATACTCCAACATATGTTTATATTGCAACCTCATTAACATAGTCACCATCTCATAGACTTAATCTTATACTCTGTTTCTTTTGGGAGCAGAGCTCTCTTTTAAGAATGAAATTAGGGGATCTGAGATCTCCCAAGACCAGCTGAAGCACAGGAAGGTAGGTAGGAGCTGGGTGCTTCAGCAAGGCTGATTGTTGATTGACTTAATTTAGTTAATCCAGTTGTCTTTGGCTTAATTGGCTTTTGTGGCTGTGAGGGCGGAGTTATCCTCCCAGCTGGTATAAAAGGTAGGGTTGTGTGAGTCTTGAGATCTGAGATCTCCCAAAACCAGCTAAAGCGCAGGTACCAGGACGTGGGCTAAAGAGCACACCCCCCCCCCCAACTGGGACTATGAAGGCATCTGAAGGAGGCAAGCAAAGCAAGCCTTCAACACAGTGAAGAGGCATTTGGGACCCACATTGGAATACAGGCAAGGAGAAACCCATATGCCAGGAACATGAAGAAAAGACAACACAGGAAAGGGGCAGGATAATACTGTACCAAGCTCTACCAACCCTATGGAAGATTCCTATAGTGGGATCCCTCTGGGGATGGCCCAGGACACAGATATCAGAAACACAATTGTGAACATACTTAAAGAACTACAAGATTATAAAAACAAATCAAAGAATTAAGAAACGAGAATGGAGAACTCAAGAAGGACCAAGAGAGAGAGAATGACAAACTCTGGAAGGAAGTAGAAACACTGAAAAGATCCCATGCTGAAAACCAACCAGTGAAGCAAAGAGCTACAGGAAGAGATTGAGAAGCTCCAAAAGGAAGTGGAAATACTAAAGAATCAGAAGAGGAAATGAAAAAGGAAATCAAGCACTCATCCATTTAAGAGGAAAGGAATGGAAAAAGCCTCAGAAGCAGAATGGAGGAAGCAGAACTAAGAATATCAGACCTGGAAGATAACACAGAACAACTAAAAACCTCAAGTAAAGATTATGAAAAAATTAAAAAATACACAAAAGTGGAACAACCAGGAACTGTGGGACACTATGAAAAGATCAAACCTCCACATCATAGGAATAGAGGAAAGAGCAGAATCCCAAGAGAACGGTATTGATCAGAACTTCAACAGAATAATAGATGAAAATTTCCCTAAACTAAAAAAAGACAAACCAATACAAATACAAGAAGCACAAAGAACTCCAAACAGACAAGATCAGAAAAGAAACTCTCCATGCCACATCATAGTCAAAATGCTAGACACCCAAAACATAGACAAAATCCTTAAAGCCACAAGAGAAAAACAAGTGACCTATAAGAGGAAACCTATCAGAATTACAACTGACTTCTCAGTGTAAACTATGAAAGCAAGAAGAACTTGGACCAAAACATTCCCAGTTTTTTAAAGGACAATAGATGCCAACCCAGGTTACTATACCCAGCAAAACATGGAGATTATAGTTGAAGGAGAGAGAAAAACCTTCCATGACATAAACAAAATGAAAGAATACATGTCCGGAAAACCAACCCTTCAGAGAATACTTGAAGCAATTCAATGGACAGAAGAAAGGACGAACTATCCCCAGGCACCTAGAAAGAGAAATTAATAAAAGCAAATTGCAGAAGTAGAAACATAGACCAAAAATGCAAATGGATAATAAGGTGAAAGGAAGCAACACACATCTATCAGTCATAACCTTAAATATTAATGGACTAAACTCCCAAATCAAAAGACATAGACTGGAAGATTTGATTAAGAAACAGAACACAGTGATATGCTGTGTATAAGAAACACATCTTACCTTCAAGGATAGGCCCTACCTTAAAGTGAAAGGATGGAAAAACTATTCCAAGCAAATGGTACCAAAAAGAAAGTAGGTGTTGCTATTTTAATATCAGACAAAATAGACTTCAAAGTAAAAGAAATCAGAAGAGACAAAGAAGGCCATTACATTTTTATCAAAGGAACAATTCACCATGAAGGTTTCACAATTATGAATATATATGCACCAAACTTTAATCCACCAATCTATATAAAGAAAATTCTCCAGGACCACAAGGCACAGATTAACACCAGTATACTCATAGTAGAGGACTTCAATACCCCACTGAGCCCTTTAGACAGGTCAACTGGACCAATAATAAACAGAGAGACATCTGAACTGAATGATAGGATACACCAAATGGACCTCCCAGACATCTACCAAATATTCCACTCTAATACCAGAGAATACACTTTCTACTCAGCACCCCATGGAACATTCTCCAAAATCGACCACACACTGGGACACAGAGGAAACCTCCACAAATACAAAAATATTGAAATAATTCCATGCATTCTATCAGACCACAACACAATAAAGCTCATTATCAACACCAGGAGAAGCCCTACTATCTACAAGAACACATAGAGACTAAACAAGGCACTCCTGAATAATGAATGGGTCAAGGAAGAGAGAAAGAAAGAAAGAAAGAAAGAAAGAAAGAAAGAAAGAAAGAGAGAGAAAAGCATTCCTGGAACTGAATGACAATGATAGTACAACACAACAAAACCTATGGGATACTTTGAAAGCAGTCCTAAGAGGTAAGTTTACAGCCCTGGGTGCCTACATTAGAAAAACAGAAAGAGCACAAGTGAAGAATCTAACACTGCAGCTAAAAACACTTGAGAGACAACAACGGATGAACTCTAAACACAACAGACAGGAAGAAATAACAAAATCAGAGCAGAAATCAATGAAATAGAAACAAAGAAAACAATAGAAAAAAAACAATGAATCCAAAAGTTGGTTCTTTGAAAGAATAAACAAGAAAAACAGACCTCTAGCCCAGTTAACCAAAAGAAAGAAGGAACAACTCCAAATCAATACAATCTGTGATGAAAGGNCCAAGCAAATGGTACCAAAAAGAAAGCAGGTGTTGCTATTTTAATATCAGACAAAATAGACTTCAAAGTAAAAGAAATCAGAAGAGACAAAGAAGGCCATTACATTGTTATCAAAGGAACAATTCACCAAGAAGATTTCACAATTATGAATATATATGCTCCAAACTCTGGTGCACTGAACTTTATAAATACAATTCTCCAGGACCACAAGTCACACACTAAACCCAGTACACTCATAGTAGGGAACTTCAATACCCCACTGAGCCCTTTGGACAGGTCAACAGGAAAAAGAATAAACAGAGAGACATCTGAACTGAGCGATGTGATATGCCAAATGGACCTCATAGACCTCTACTGAATATTCTATCCTAATAACAGAGAATACACTTTCTACTCAGCACCCCACAGAACATTCTCCAAAATAGACCACATACTGGGACACAGAAGAAACTTCCACAAATTCAAAAAGATTGAAATAATTTCATGCCAATATCATCCTAAATGGGGAGATGATAGAAACATTCCCTTTAAAGGTAGGAACTGGGCAAGGCTGCCTCCTAATGGAGGCCAAGTGACTAACGGGCAGGTGCACACAGTGTGGATGTACTGGGCAAAAGGATTGGCTCAGGATTTCATCATGCTCTTTGGAATGGCCTGCTATGTAAAACTTATGAATTGCTTATTTCTGGAATTTTCCATTTTGTATTTTTGGATTGTGGTTGACTATAATAAAATGCAGAAATAGAAGGCACAAACAAGAGGCCATAGTAACACAATCTCTTCTCTGCCTCCTTCTGACACTTTCAAAGGTCATGCTTTGTTCTCAAGCTTCCTATGGGAGAAATTGAGTTTCTTTCTAATACAACCCTGTGCTGACGTGTGTCTTTTTTTAAATCAATTTAAAAATTTTTTTATGTGTATGAGTGTACTGTCTGCATGTAGGTTGGTGCACCTGTGTCCTGCAATGCTGCGGAGGTCAGAAGAGGGCATTGGATTTCCCTGGGACTGGAGTTAAGACTGTCCTTAGCTGCCATGCGGGTGCTGGGAATCGAACCCGGTTCCTCTGCAAGAGCAGTCAGTGCTCTTAACTGCTGAGTCATCTCTCCAGCCCCTCAGTGTGTCTTAACAGCTCAGCTAAATCAGGGGGAGTAGTCAGTACCTGTTTAATGTGCACTGGGCCCTGATCGAACCGCTTATGGTGGTTCACTCACTTAGCCCCAACTGTTTTACATTTATCCTTATTCCACAGAGGAAGAACCTGTGGCTCAGTGGGGGGATGGGAGTAGTAATGTAGGGGTCACCCAGTTGGTAGGTTTCAGAAGAAGCTCACATCTGTCCAAGTCCAAAGACCAAGACTCTCACTGTTGGTCCTGGAGTTCCCTCCTGCCTTTATTATAGGGGGGGCTATGTCTTTGGAAGGCAACTGTGCTCACTACTGTACCTCCAATCCCATAATCTGGCTTTGGGAGTCTCCCTCTGGTGGGGCTTAGCACCTCCCCATGAACGCTTGTGGAGCAAGTGAATTGCTATTCACCACTGTTAATGTGCATTGTGCACTTATGCTGGGCAAGAAAGTGAGGCCACCTTCTTTGGCTTTTTAAATCCTAGAGGCTTCTTAGGAACACACCTCTGGGTTCATCATTATCCTGTCCAGCAAAGAATTCTACCACTTAATGATTTCTCAGAAGACTTTCAATGCCTCAGAGAAGTTCTTAGTCAGACCTTGGAGATGGACACAAGCAAAGATATTCAATAAATCTGCCAATCCAAGGCAGGTCACATTTGAGAATGGACTTGGAATTGTCATTCAGGGACAGAAGTAAAAGGACATCAGGTTCTGAAAATGAACATGTACTCCAAAGAATATTTCAGATAACTTTTGATGGATTTACAAGATGTCTCCCTCCATCAATAAAATCAAGGCAACAGAGAGATTCAGAGTGGGGAGGATGGGTGCTGTCCATCACAACGCAACTGCATGTTCCTGGAATCAGAGAGCGGAGTTGGGGACAGGTGACTAGTGGAAACAGCCCTGGGAGGAATTCTGAAAAGCTACCTAATCTGTGCCCCTCAATCATGGAGGAGGCTTGATTTCATTTTGAAAGACCCCCAGGGAAAGACATTCTGCAGCCTCTCTTTTGGTGGAGACATTGCCATGTTAACAGCTCTCACTCTCTGTAAGTTGAATTCTTCTAATTCATCACCTGCCACAGGAAACACAAGCTGATGGGCTCTATCTATTTACTAAGGATTTATGCCCTACCTACTCCAAAAATGGCTCTGAGGCAAGCTGCCAATAGAGTCAAATCAGAGTCGAGGAAGAAAGATCAAAAAAAAAAAAAAAAAAAAAAAGGCAAATGCTATGCGTGTGCTGTATTACCCTAAAGGAAGACCAAAGATGATTTTGAGTGATGCAAATCTGGTTTGGACTGAACATTACTGGAAGAGGGTAAGGGGCAGGGGCAGGGAGTAGAGAGGCCGAGAGGCTGCTGCCGGTGCTGAGCAGAACTGCTGGCAAGTTGCCCTCAGTCCGGGGAAAGAAAAGCAGGTGAAGATGGGAATTCTGACCCGGATGAAAGGGAAGCAACTTAGCGTATGAGCTGGGCCACAGAGGATTATTTAGCAATATGTCCATCTACATAGGAGACCTTGAGTGAAATGAACGTTCCTTCCAAAGCTAGGTGGATAAATTGACACGTATAAGACAGTTCTCAATGATAACAGGAAGGCCAGGCGCACTGGGGAAAGAGAGAAGGTGCAGAAAATCAGGAGGGAGGCAGCCCTGGGCGGGGGAACTTTGTGAACCAGAATGGGGTTTGGTTGCAAGATGAGTAGCTGTCAGGCAGAGCACAACAGGCCTGTCTTTTGAGAAAATAGTCTCATCAGTCTTTGCGATGGTATGATGCTGACCTTTAAGGCTTCCCTACTTAAGAGTTTTTCATGCTGACAGGATTAAAGAACATGCAAATGTTGAAAGAAACGGAGTTAACTGGGGTAGGGGGAGTAGGCTGAAGTGGGGTGGAGGCAATCTAGGCTGTGAAAACAGTGTGGGTGATTTGGAGGCTAGAAATAGTCCTTCTCTTCATTAAAAGGAAGATTGTTCTCATCATAGTGTGGCTGTTAGTGCTATTATTACTGCTACTAACTCAACATAATTAAACTGGGATCTGAGGTGCTTTACCCAGACCGAATTCCAGGATAGACATCATTACATGTGCACGAAGCGAATTTTGTACAATTCCCTCAGAGCCAGAAAACAAAAGGCAGTGGGAGAAGGAAAAGAAAGAAGACGAGGGCTCCTCCTGGTGTCCCTTTGTGCACCCTGCACCTTGGTGGGAGGTCCCGGTGCATGGAGAGTCTGATTGGGTCGATGCATTAAATGAGCAAATGAATGAATGGATGTCTGTGCCGACAATTCCATTCGAGAGTAAAGTTTACCTGAGATACTTACAAAACATAAAGGGGTTGGAAGGAGAATGGGGCAGTGACGTCACTGTACATAAAATTAACACTTTGGAGGGTCCTGGTCAGACATCCCTCCATAAGCCAGTCTTGGTCCCATGATGGTATAGTAGTTTTTGTTCCAGCAGCTTCCCTCTCCCTCTGACCTTGCTATATTTGACAGCTGGGTGCCTGCTTTGCCCTCCTTATTTCCAGTGCTCCATCTTGCAGTTCCTCTCCGATTTTCCTCTACCTGAATGTTGATGTTGTCCCTATTTGTGTTTTAGTCTGCAGTTTTTCCTGGGTGGGATGTTTTCATGCATTCTTATAATTTTAAACATTTATTTTATGGTTGTTCATCTGTTTGTGTGTGTGTGTGTGTGTGTGTGTGTGTGTGTGTGTGTGTGTGTGTTTGCCACAAGAGGACAATTGCTCAAATAAGCAAGAAGTGGGTGTCAGATCAGCACCCACATCCCCATGTGGGTGCTGATAACTGACCCGGGGTCCTCTGGAAGAGCAGCGAGTGCTTTTAATGGGTGAGCCATTTCTCTCGCCTCTTTTCTCTGTATCCTAGTGGGTCTCAAGTTTATGATTCCAGCCACATATCTCTCTTCTGAGCTCTAGACTGTCATATACAATTGCCTTCCCTTCCACTCTACTTTGAAGTCTCTGAGAAGGCTGTGTTGGTCTTGTAGACAAGGCTAAGCATTTGTAATTTTATTAAGAGTACAATGAGAAGATAGGAAAGAATTTTAGGCAGGTAGGTCATTTTGTTGTGAAGTTTAATGTGTTGGAAACAGAACAGCTTCTCCTCCTGCATCACTTGCTTCTGCTCCAGGGCATCCACACCAGTGTCCACCCAGTTGTTCAGACCAAAAACATGGAGACCATTCTTGATTCTACTCTCTGCCTCCTTACCCACCCCAGCACTTGCTATTCCTAGGTCCCAAGTTTACCATAATTCCGTCTCTTTCCTGTCTCTATCATTGTGGCTGTAACCTTGGGCCAAAAAGCCAAAGCAGTTTCCCCTCTGTATCCTGGATATTTTTTATTATTTTTATTTTATGTGTATGAGTAGATCACCTGCATGTATGTAAGTGCATCCATGTCATGAAAGGCACACAGAGGTAAGAAGAGGGTGTCGGATTCACCTGGGGCTGGAGTTACTGTCAGTTGTTAGCCACCATGTGCTGGGAACCAAACCCAGGTCCTCTGCATGAGCAGCTCTTAACCACTGAGCCATCTCTCCAGCCCCTCTTCTGTATCCTTGAAATGAACTCCCAACTGCTCTCCCTGCCTCCTTTGTTCCTTTTCAGTTTTACTAAGTCACACTTTGATAGAAAGATATTTCAAAATAAGCCAACAAAATGGAGCACCTGCTTAAAATTCTTTCCTGGTTTCTCAATGAACTTGTAATAAAGTTGCAAATCCTTAGCCTGGCCTAAAAGACCCAACCCAGTCTGGCTCCTGAGTGTGTTTCTTCAGCTCCTTCCAACCCACTTTCTACTACTACGTTCCCTCCATTCTAAGCCATGACGCTGCATGACAAGAAGATGGTCCTCAGAGATCATGCAACTCCTGGTCCAAGATGGTCTTGTCCCATCTTTTGAATGGCTAACTCATATTCTTTCTTTACCCTTCATTTGAAATGACACTCCATAACAAATGTACTTCCTAGCACCTCAGTCCATAAGCCACCCCACACTCTCTCATTCTCAGCCTTCAAGCTGGCGTACCATCGCCTATTTGCTCTGTGATCACTGGGTCTACTTTCGGTGGCATCTTTCTCCCTCTCTACCCAAGAATCATTCCATAAAGGCAGAAGCATTGAATCTGGGACTGAGAAGCAGAGGTGAATTGCTCTCTGTGGACCATTGACAACAAGAACTGAAGACAGGAGGAGTCTCCTGCTAAGCTGGACACAGAGAAACTAGCAAGAGAAATTCCCACATAAATCAGAGATAAAGATGCGGACAGAGACAGAGGCCCAGAGGGAGCAGGCGTAGCCTTCCCATTTTGAGCTTTTCCTTATGAGGTTCCAGAATCCTCATCCAAAGTTCCCTTTGCTTACATAGGGCCAAATGCATGCCCCAAACTTCAAACCAACATGGTCTAGTTGGAGATGGAGATGGAGAAATTGGAGGCAAGTTCCTCCTGCAATTTGACCAAAGGATATACGTCCCATGTAAATGCTTGCTGTTGGCCCAGTGGAAAGTCTCAGGAGCCTGGTCATACTCCATGGCTATTCGGTTACCCATTCCCTGCCTTTGGCTCTGGAAGATATGAATCTAGTCTACCATCTCTTGAGCTGCCTTCATGCTGCAGTGTGCTTATGAGTTAAAGGAAGGTCCAGGTTCTGACCACCCCGGACACTTGTCACTTTGCTGCAGAACTAGGTCTAAGCCCTGGAGCCAGTGTTCTTTCTTTACTGCTGCAGCACTGGGCCTGAAGCTGTTCGGGACAGTGATGGATCTTATGCTTCTTCTTTTGAAGGACAGATCCCAGCTAATGCAGTACATCAGTCCTAAAATGATATATTTCTAGGTTTCTGGCTTACAGGGTATGCAATTTCTGAAGGGTAAACATAGCCTTAAAGAGGAGAAAAATTGTTCTGCTTAACTATGCAGAGAATTCCCAGCAGTTCTTTTAATTTGGTTTTCTGAATAGAACACATTTGCATTCACTGACTAGTGGCTTTCTAGAATAGCAAATGTGCCTTTCTCGTCCCTGTGTTTTGTTAAATGATGAGATCGGCTCCCAGTTACACTAACATTAGCCAGTACCGCTGAGGCTTGGAGGTCCATCCATCTAGCTAGCTTGTTGCCTTTACTCTATCCTCCCTCCACCATTGTTTTTCACTGTGAATCTCCTTGGCATGTGTCTCATGGGTTCATGGGCTCGTGTGTGCAGCACGCACACAATAGTGTGGAGTAGGAGAGGAGAGGAGAAAGCACACTAACTCTTGTTTAGGATGAAAGCAAGATTGTTTGGTCTATGTCTGAAGTTAAGAAAGGAAAGGAGATGAATATTTCATTATTTATAAAATAAGAAAATAATCGAAGTATATTTTGTAATGCAGTAACAAAATAATGCTAATACATAATAATATAATATGTTTAAATATTAATACACTACCATGTGGCACTTAGTGATGATGACATGTACTTGCCCATCAGTTAAGGAATGAAAACAATTCTGAGTGAGAGGCTTTGCCATTTGATGGTCAGGTGCTCCATGGACTTTGCCTCGAGCATTTGCGAGGCTAGAGGCTGACACCAGAGCCTGGGAACTCATCTTCCAGAGAATGCCAATGAGTGAACAGAAAGGAGACGGGGAGTCTCCATGCCCCAGTGGACAGGCCAGCATGTTGAAGTGGCTCCAACACACCCTCTGCGGTTCAACACTCTATTTGTTAAAGCATCTTCCAACTATAAGTAAAGCAGGCTAGGAATTGTGGGTTGGGAGTGAATGAATGTAAAGGTTAAGCCTTGAACTGCCTTCCAAGAACTCCAAAATTGACAGAGTTCTCTAAAAATGCAATAATGTGTACAAAATAATCTCATGATGGTCTAAAATTCCTAGTATGCAAGAAGATTTTTAGTCAAATTACATTTCTGCTCACATAGGTTTTTGGATCCCATAATTGAGTTTCTTGGGGTAGGTGGCCCACAGCCATGGCTTAGCTGGCAGAGAACTAGCTTAGGAGTTGGTCATTCTGGTTTTCAGGCACAGTTTTCCCACCCAGCTTGAGCAGGTACTGACCTTTTCAAGCCTCCTTTTTCTTTTTTTTAAATATATATTTTGTACAAGATTATCAAATCTAGACCCGTATCCCCCACCCTATGCCCCCACCCCACCAGAGCTCATGTATTCTGCCAAACATGCTTTTCATTTCTTTCTCAGTCGAAAGCATTTATTTCAGCTTATAGTACAGTCCTTCATCAAGGGAAGCCAAGGCAGGAACTCAAGGCAGGAACCTAGAGGGCAAAGCTGAAGCAGAGACCAGGCAGGAGCACTGCTTACTGTCTTGCTCCTCTGGTCATGCTTTCATATAGCCCAGGACAGCCTGCCCAAGGGCCACACATCCAAAGTGGGCTGGGTGCTCCCACGTCAGTCACCAGTCATGAAAATATCTCATAGACATACCCACAGGCCAGTGCCAGAGGTAATTCTCAAATTGAGGTCCCCTCTTCCCAGGTGTGTCAAGGTGATAGCTGAAACTACCCAACCTAAACACACACACACATACACACACACACACACACCACAACCCCTCCATCACAGACTGCACACACATACTACAGACACATACATATCACATAGACATCACATATACACAAACAATACACACACACACACACACACACACACACACACCACAAATAATCAAACTCTTTTCTGACCCATCTTCCCAAGATTAAAGACATTGAGGACAAACAGCTTTTTCAAAAACAGATTAAGATATCTCTTAATTCTTACCAGAGAATTTTCTTCTTGTTACAGATCATAATTAACACATAGATACACACCTGATCAACATGCAAAGAATAAGAGACTATNCTGTTCAGCTCTTTGCTCCATCTATTGAGCGGGTCATTTGTTTTCTTTCTTCTTTGTTTTTTGAGTAGTTTATATATTCTGGAAATCAATGCTTTGTCAGATGTTTCTGTAGTGAAGGTTTCCTCCCACTCTGTGGGATTTCTTTTCAGTCCCTTGATTGTTTCTTTTGATGTATAGAAGCTTTTGAGTTTAATGAGGTCCCATTTGTCTCAAGCCTCCTTTTTCTGAACATATCAACCTCACCTGGTTGGTAGAAGGATTTGATGACACGATGTTTATGAAATAGTTTATGAGCTGTGAACTATGGAGAACCTACTGTTTGCATCTAAGCTCTTATCAACAGCTTTCAGCAATGGCCAATCAAAATAGTAAAGATCAGAAATGGTTTCAATTCCAGCAATAAAGCTTGCTAAGCAAATTATGCTATGCTCATAAGACAGAACTATCTACAAACTTTTGCAACATCTACCGCCTAGATGCATTAGTGCAAAAAGTATACTTTTCCACAAAAAGATAATATTAACACATGTATAGAAAGGAAGAAGTTAAATAAAACATGCCTTATTCTAGAATAACATGTATTACTAATGAAATATATATAAGAGAAGTGTGGCTTAGAATTTAAATATTTTTATTATTTTTATTTTATGTGTATGAGTGTATTGCCTGCATGTATGTAAGTGCACCGGTGTTGTGCAATGCCCATGGAGATCAGAAGAGGGCACTAGACCCCCGGGAACTGGAGTTACAGATGATTGTTAGCCAGATGCTAGGAATTGAACCTGGGTCCTCTGCAAGAGCTGATAGTGCTCTTAACCACTGAGCCATCTCTCCAGCCCTGAGAATTGAAAGGCACCTATTTTTCAAAGAGCAAAGGGAATTCCCTCTGCTTCATATAGGGGCAGAGAACAGAATAACCCTTTTCCTGCCACTCATGAGGGCTCAGACAGCTCATAACAAAAGACAGGCTAAGGAGAGCAAAGTGTCATGAACTTACTTGTCCATCGTTTTGTTTTTTTTTTAATTTTTATTTATTTTGGTATGTGTATGAATGTACTGTCTGTATGCAGGTGTGTGCACCTGTGTCATGCAATGCCGCGGAGGTCAGAAGAGGGTGTTGGATTCCCCTGGAACTGGAGTTCTCCTGGAATTGGAGTTTCAGACGGTTCTCGGCCGCCATGTGGGTGCTGGGGATCGAACCCGGGTCCTCTGTAAGAGCGGTCGGCACTCTTAACCAATAGGCCATCTCTCCAGCCCCCTTGTCCATCATTTTATATGATGCAGAAGCCCTCAGACTGAAGACCCAAAGATGTAGCATGAACCACTGGTTTCATGCTTAGGTTCAATGGAGCTTGGACAAGTGTTACAGAAATATGACTATGCAAAAAGTCTGTGATCTAAAGTAAGACTAGTATGGAGAGTGGAGAGCCAGCAAGGTGCGTCCGTGTTTCTCTTGGCCCCTTGGTTATAGCATTCTTTTCTTTGGCATACAGGCAGGACCCCTTCTGAAGAAGAGATTGTATGACCCACAGCTAAACAAAGTAGCTCAGAGCATTTCTGTATGGCCAGTTCTTACATAGGAAGTTAGGGGAGAATGAGAGGCTGGTTTTGGGAGAATGAAATTCTGGCTTCTGTGACCTTTCCAGGTAAGGGTAACTAGTTTCCATGGCGCTTGCTGCAGTCAGGATAAAAGGTGTGAGATAAAAAGAAAGAAACTTTGCTTCAGAGGCTGTTGCATTGGGCTGTTGTTTCCTGAGTCATAACACATAGAAACTCAGAGGCCACAGAGGGCTAATGGGACACTGGCAGGCAAGAAATCTGAAGCAAGGAGCTGGAGAGATGGCTCAGCCGTTTAGAGCTGGATGCTCTTGCAAAGGACCCAGGTTAGATTCCAGCACCCACATGGTGGCTAACAACTGTCTTTAACTCTAGTTTCAAGGGATCAGATGCTCTCTTCTGACCTCTGCAGGCATTGCAGGGCACAGGCATTACACTCATACACATGGAATAAAAATCATAAAAAATGAAATATTCAAACAAAGAATTTTGAAGCAAGATGCTTCATGGGAGAATCAGACCTGAAGTCCCTCTCCCAACACCTGCATGTCCATGTACATCTCCTAGACCAGAACTCAGAACTGGGAAAACATGTACATATGCTCACAACATCCCCTTCTTCCACCTGGACCATGGATGGTACCAGATGATCCAGAACCCCTTTGACCCTATAAACTTGATATATAAGCTAGCCAGATAAGCTTTGTGTGTGTTTCAACTGGAATTATAACAGGACAATCTTCAGACCCACAGAAACATCTCAACCCTCTGTTCATTAATGTTGCTCCTCTGGAACAGCTTCATATCACTTGTTCCAGGTCTTGGCACGCACACTCCATGATGTCTTTTCTTGAAACTTGATTCCTCATTATTATTCTGCTTTTCCTTGTCGTTCAACACCTTTTCCTTAAACTACACAAGCTCATTGGGCAAAAGTGAAATACACCGAGTTGAATTCTGAGGAGGGAAGTGGATGTAAAAATAATCCAAAGCATCTCTATCCTCAAAGGCTTGTGTGGCGGGGGGGGGGGTCATCATATATGTAAACAACTAATTATAAAACTAGTTAAAAATGAAATAAATATTAAATCACCTCTGACAATGGCTGTGAGCTACTGAAATGACACAGAACAAGATCTTTGATCTCAATTTCCTGGCAAAATCCAGGGCTAAAGAACAATTCAGTTCCTTCATAATAATTCAGTACTCATATCAGTTGGGAGAGAAAGTTAAAATATCAAATAACAAAAAAAAATGCCAGTTTCATCCCTAGTACCAACATTTTTACTCCTTTATCAATCTCAAATTCATATATGTACTTATATTTATAAATCTGAAATGCTACGACCCCTTTAGAGTATATAGAATCAAAACTATTTTCAAACAGCCTTTATGAAATTTGCTAGAATTTCTGCCCACTTAGGATGTCACTAGGTCTTTCTTGCCAGAAAGCATGGCGAGTCATTCTCCAGCTCTTTAGGAGAGCTGTGGAGGCTGGACTTCTTTTCAGTGCGCGTTTGGATACAAAGTCCTTTCTCATCTGCAGTGCAGTGTGATTGTAAACATTCAGATCTATGATCTCTTTTTTGTTTGTATGTTTCTTGTGTTTGTAAAAACTTTTTATTTATTTTTATTTTATGTGTATGAATGTATTGCCTGCACATATGTAAGTGCACCCATGTTGTGCAATCCCCACAGAGGTCAGAAGAAGGTATCAGATCCCCTGGAACTGGAGTTATAGATGATTGCTAGCCACCATGTGGGTGCTGGACCTGAGTCCTCTGCAAGAGCAACCAGTGCTCTTCACTACTTCTCCAGCCCCTGTTTCTTATGCTTTGAGACAGGGTTTCACTATATATCCCAGGCTGGCCTTAAACTTACATCCTCTGGGGTCAGCCTTCTGTATGCTGGGATTACAAACATACACCAGCACACTTTTTTACATCATGGTCCAGCCTCAGGAAATTGTATCTGGTATAAAAATGGGACCGTCCCTCTAAGAGGATTTCCATAGTGCAACTCAAATTAGAATTCTCTGCTCGCCATCTCATGCTGTGCAAAATCCCATGCTCCCTAAATGTTATCAATGGGAAGTTCTGTTTCAGGCATTCTCTGAGTTGCTGGCTGCAGGGAATGACTGATCCTGGCTGTTTTCTCTGGAAGCAGATGCAGAGGCAAAGTCTGGACTTCAGATGGTTACTAGAGATCCATACCTCTAAAAAGAAAACTTGGCAGAGAGAGATGCTGCCAGCCTCACACAGGGCAACTTCAGTGAGCAGTGGAGCCAGTCGTGTCCCAAACCAACTGCCTTTGTGTCCCTGCCTGGCTCAGTCAGCATGTGTGGACTGCACTGGGAGGCTGGAACTTCCAGAGAGGTCGCAGCTTCTTCCAGATGAGGTTGTCTCTAAGAACACTTTTAGTTCAACACATATGGATATTCTGTAAGAAAGGAGCATATTTTTAATCTATACAGGGCCAGATTGTACCCCAAAGCCTCCTTAGGGCCACAGAGGGTCTCCATAGATGTCTTCATTCTCAGAGATGTCATTCCTACCCAAGCTGGTTTGACTCTTAAGGCATGACCTACCATTGAGCCAAGACAGGCCCTATCATTTTTTTCTGTTCCCCAGTACTGATCAGGGACTATGATCTGACTCAGTGACTTCCCAAAAGCTTAACTGAAAGAAAGAAACACTAATGATGGCAGTTTTACTCCTTCCTAGAGTGTACCTTGGAGACATTTCAGCAAATACTCTAATATGCCCTGGGTGGAAGCCCGTCATGAGAGCCTCATGCCTTGGCCACATTGTATCGGGGTTCACTTAGTGCTATGACCGTTCTGAGCTAGCGTTATGTTGGGCCATTGCTATTTGAGATATCTGTGGAGTGTCAGAACAAGCAGTTCCAGGAGACTATCTTCTGCCACAGAAATGTACATAGTGAAGAACTATCTTTACTAGAATTGAGGTAAGGACTTTGTCGCAGCTCTTGGGAAGAGGCCTCTAAACTCTTGGAATTTCCCCAGTAACAGGAATGTCTTTGGTATTCATAGAGGACCCCTTGGATCATGCCAAATAATTTATGCTAATGATGATACCAGGTGGGGCCCAAGTTTGCCAAAATGACCAACTATGTGATGACAAGATGGGGCTTTGTGGGCAATGAGTCAGTCACCCATGCTTATGTAATGAAACCGCCACAACTAGGCTATCAAAGCTTGCCCAGGTTTATTGTGCTGGCAATATTCTGTGGATATCATCACACGTCAATGACAGGAGGGCAGTGTGTCCCTGAAAGCAGAGAAACTTTGCATTTGGAACCCCAGATTTTGCCCTGTCTCCTCTAATGGTCGGTTCAGATCAGGGTCTTCTTGCTGTGCAGAAACCAACAGTGGTAAATACATTGCTTTCTGAGCTTTACAAGCTGAGAGTGGTTTTGAGAACAGATTGAATTTGGAGTTGATGTCAGAAGTTTTAGGAAGACTTGGCAGGTTCAGAAGACTGTGCCCTTGACCTTGTGTTGACCTAGCTCCAGGTATTCCTCAGGCAGGGTTGCCATCACAATATACCACAAACTGGGAGGCTTAAACATAAATTTATTTCCTCATTGTTGTGGAGGCTGAAGTCTGAGGTCAGAGTGTCAGCATAGCTGGGTTCTGGCCCCCTCCTTCGTCGGCAGATGGCTGACTTCTCCTTGTGTCCTCACACCGCTGTGCTTACGGTATGATGTCGGCTACCAGCTCTGAAGCTTCGAGAGGTTGAACACCAGGGAACTGCCCAATATAACTTTTTGGGATTAACATAGGGCTGTTAATTTTTTAAATCTTGCCAAGTAGATATTAAATAAAAAAATTAACCTGCTTCTACAATTACCAGCCTTTCATAAGGGACATTCTATTGCCCCAGACGGCAAGACGTGAATAATCACAGAACAAACAATAAACCACCCAAGTTGACCTTATTTTTTATTATTTGGATCCATTTGCAAAAACTACCTCATGACCCAACTCAGATTCTCTCTCTCTCTCTCTCTCTCTCTCTCACACACACACACACACACACACACACACACACACTCACAAAAAACGTGACATATTCAGGTTGAATTTGACCCAGCCATGTTTACGAGTTGTTTTTTGTAACTTGGGGTGAACAACTTGTGTTGTCTCAGCCTCCATCTTTTCAAACATAAAATGAGGGTGCAAATCTCACTTTTAGGACTACTAAGAGATGGATGGTCCATGTGTGAAATGGGCAGAAATTGTCATGGGACAGGCAGAGGTCACATCCAGATTCTGACTATGGAGCCCCCAGCTAAACAGTCCCCGTTCCTAGTAACACTGTTCTGGCTACTTTTCTGTTCTGTGATAAAACACTGTGATCAAAAGCAACTTGGGGAGCAAAAGGTTTATTTCATCTAACACTCCCAAGACACAGTCTCTCTCTAAGAGACGTCCAGGCCAGAACCGGGAGGCAGGAACTGAAGCAGAGACCATGTAGAATGCTGATTACTGGCTTCTTTCCCCTGGCTCGCTCAGCAAAACTTTCTTATGCAGCCCAGGTCTACCTGCCTAGGGATGAAATCCCTATAGCGAATCGGGCCCTCTTCCATCAATAAGTGATCAAGAAAATGCCCCCAAAGACATGGCTACAGGCTACTCTGTGGAGGAAAATCCTCAGTTAGTGTTCCCTCCTCCCAGGTGTTTCTACTTGGTGTGGAGTTGACTGTATGGAAAGGGCATTGATGAGTGAGATCAGCCAGGAGTGAGCTGGACTCTGTTATCATTGCAAGTTTGTTTTTTTTTTCTTTCCCTTCAAGTGACTTCCTGACCTGACAGCCTGCTATGCTGCCCGTCCTGCAGCTTCTCCAGGGCATGCCTACAGCAGTGTCTTAGAGAGGCAGCCCAGTACTCCCAGACTCACCTGTACCCTCCTTCCTTTTGACTCTGGGATCAGTAATTCCACAAGAGGATAAGAAATGTCTCCATCAGCATCTGTGGAGCTGACCCTCTCTGAAGAAGCCTCATCTGTATTAAATATTAAACATATGGCAAACTGACCTTGACAGAGTTGAATATAGAGATTGTGGAGAGATAAGGATATTGCAAGTTGAAGGTAAAATTATCTTGGGCTGTCTTAGTCCTTCTACTAACTGTTTGCTTTTGACCTCTGGCCTGACCTAACATCCTTGAGACTGTTGGGTACATGTCTAGAATGGATCTCTGAGCCTAGCAGACCTCTAGCCACCACCTTTTGCAAAGCTAAGAATGCTATTAATGGGGCTGGAGAGATGGCTCAGTGGTTAAGAGCACTGACTGCTCTTGCAGAGGACCTGGGTTCAATTCCCAGCACCCACATGGCGGCTAAGAACTGTCTTTAACTCCAGTTCCAGGGGAATCCGACACCCTTTTCTGACCTCTACGGCATTGCATGACATGGGTGCAACAACCTATATGCAAATAGTACACTCATACACATAAAAAATAAGTAAATAAAAAATAAATAAAAGAATGCTATTAATGTAATGCCTGAATCACAGCCAGGCATGGTAATGCATACCTGTGATCTCAGCAATTGGGAGATAGATACAGAAGGGTCACAAGTGAGGCCAACTTGAACTACATAGAGAGACCCTGTCTCAAAAAGATCAAGAGAGTGAGAGAGAGAGAGAGAGAGAAGAGAACATCTAAAATCTATAGAAGAGACTTCTCCTCTGTGCTGCAGCCTGCCCACCTGATACTCTCACCAATGTATTTATTGAATGCATTGATTCATGTCTTTCCTTGTTCTGACTGTCAAAATTCATGTAATCTCTTTCACAAGAGAACGCATCATTCAGGGTATTGAATCCACGCTCCCAGGTCATGGTCACTGATACTTGGCTCCCAAGCTATTTCCTTACTTGATGCAGGGTTCTTTGCATTGACACATGCAGCTAAATGCCAAGCCGCTACTTCAGCGGGATCCGGAGTCATCTCCCTAGTCCACTGGTGCTTATGCTGCTCTATATCCTGGACCACTGTTGAGGAAGGCACACCATGATGACTAATATCAATCATCAACTTGATGGGTTCTGGAATTACCAAAGAGGCAAGCCTCCGTGCATGTCTGTGAAGGAATTTCTAGAATAGGTTGAGTTGACAAGACCCACCCTAAATGTGGCAGCACCACTTTCTGGGCTGGGGTCCGGGAACTGAATAAAAGAGAAAGCAAGCTGAACATCAGCATTCGTCTCTTTCTGCTTCTCAGCCATGGATATAATGTGACCATCGGCCTCAAGCTCCTGCCACCACAGCCTCCGCACCATGATGACTGCATCCTCAAACTGTGAGCCAGAATGCACCTTTCCTTCCTTTAAGTTGCTTCTCTCCGGTGTTTTGTCACAGCAACGAGAAAGGTAACAGCTGGAATTTGCGGCTTACCTGCAACTTTGGAGATTATTTCTAGAACCAAAGGTTACTGTCAAAGCTGACCTCCAGAGCCTTGCTGTCTACTATGGAGCCGATCTGCCCTTTGCCCTTGGCTGGTTCCCTGGGCTGCCGACTGCAAGGCACATTAAAAGGAGATGAGGCACCGGATCCCCGTGGAGGCAGGGCTGGGTGCTCCTTGCCTGCTGTTCTTGCCCTGCTTCTGTGTCCCTAGCCTTGGATTTCTGCTTCCTCAGCTGTTTTCATCTTCTGCTTTCTGCCCTTTCACTTTGGGAGCCCGAGAATCTCCCTTCTCGCCTCCTGGATTTCTGTACTCTACCAAGACCTTGGCTCCATTGGTCTCTCTATTATTAATGTCCAGATACGGAGTGAAAACATCCCAGCCCTACCTTGCAGGCCCCACCAGCTGGAGAGAGACTCTGCTCCTCCTCGGGATGGGGAAGCGTGGGCAAGTGCTGCTCCTCTGGGACCTTCTCCTTCAGGAATGTGATAGTGAGCAATGCTCAGAACTGAGGAACAGGCCTCAGAGCCCAGCAGGCTCTGGGCCAGGACAGAAAGTGTTTTCCATTGCTGAGGTCCTCCCGTGCTGGTCCAGGCTGGAATCTGCCACTGTCCCACGTCTGCGGTTTGCCAGTTTGCCTTTCTTCCTGTCTCCTACTTGTCTTGGATTCTCCGTATTCCACTCCCTTCTCTGTAGCAGACACAATCCTCAATCCTGGGCTGTTCTTCAGGGAGCCTTTGCGTCTGCCAACCCCTCACTTCCCTCTCCCCCTCCCTCATCTTCCTCTAATACCTTTGGGACCCTAGACCTTTCTTTTTCTCCTTGAAGTCCCAAGGTTTCTTTTCTTTCTGAAGCAAGTGTGTTCCTAATGCCCTAAAAAGCTGCCGGTGCCAGAGGGAAGTCGGAGGGCCTGTGGGATTCACTACACGGCCTCTTCTCGTTGAGATGGTATTTGGCAGCCCCGGTGCCCATGGTTAACATTCAGCGGAACACCACCCTCTGGGAGAGTTCGTGTGCTGAAATCCTCAAAACGTATCCATCCCTCAGTTCCTGGTCCCACTGAGTCTGGTACAAGAAGGAGATTTAGGCTATGGAAATTTTCAATCCCGTTTCCTAGGCGAATTCTCTGGACAAGAACAAGGCAGGGCTTTGCACGGAGGGCACACGGCATGTCATTCCATTAGAAGAGGGGCCTGTAGTATGGGGCTCTTCTAGTTCTTTCTAATAGTAAAGCCCAACGAACAATGTGGCTTTGAAAGCGGTCAGACCACGGTTCAAAACTCTAGCTCTGCTGCTTATGAGTGTTGTGGCCAGGGGGTAGAGCAGTAATTTAATCTTATGGTGTCAGTCCTGTCATCTATAAAATGGGGATGGACACATTAAGGTTGCTGTAGGAAAAGATGAGATCATGTTGGCCTGGTTCCCAGTATGGTGCCTGACAGATATTGGAGAGTAGTAAGATTTGTTTTCTTCCAGAACAAGAAGAACAAAGGCCTCATTCAGTGTGCCTCTGCCACCTGGTGTAATATTTTGGAATTGCAAGAAAAACAAACAAAAACAAGCGAGAAACACTCCAGAAGGCAGATGTAAAATACATATTTTATTTATTATTCTGTGAGTGGCTTGCCTGTGTCCTGCAATGCCTGCAGAGGCTAGGAGAGGGCATCAGATCCCCCTGGAACTGGAGTTACCGATAGTTGTTAGGTGCCATGTGGGTGCTAGGACCCAAACCCAGGTTCTCTGAAGGAGCGGCCAGTGCTCTTAACCACTGAGTCATCTCTCTAGCTCTGGACAGCATGTTTTTAATAGAATCAATACGATTAAGTAATAGCAAACATAAAGATGGAAGAAACATGACATTTAATAGAGGCAAGGATGGGGGGATTCTCTTTAGGGGAAATACTGTGATCAAAGCCACAGAGACAGGCTCAGCTTGCTATGCAAGCCTGAGAGCCTGACGTTTGATCCTGGGTCCCACATAGCAAAGCTAGATGCAGAAGTGCTCATCTGTAACCTAGCATTCCTATGCCAAAATGGCAAGAGAGGAGGTGGAGACAGAAGAATAGCCCAGCCAACAAGGAGACCTCACCTTAGTAAGGGGAAGGACATAACAGATTCCTGAAAGTTATCCTCTGACCTCTACATATATGCTGTGGAATGTACATCCCCCCACCGCACATATCAGACACACATGCATACAATAACAATTTTTTTTATTTTTTAACTCCATAAAATTTGTTTTAAGAAAAACCACAGACAGGGCTGGAGAGATGACTCAGTGGTTAAGAGCACTGACTGCTCTTGCAGAGGACCCAGGTTCAATTCCCAGCACCCACATAGTGGCTGAGAACCGTCTTTAACTCTAGTTCCAGGGGAACCTGACACCCTCTTCTGACCTCCGCAGCATTGCACAACATGGGTGCACCAACCTACATGCAGACACTACATTCATACACATAAAAAATAATAAATTAAAAAATATTAAAAAAAAGAAAAACTGCAGAGACGCAGAGATGAGAGTGATCCAGAATTTCTGGTTGAGTGGTACACAGTAAGGAGGCAGATTTGAAGTTCTTCACCTTGTCCTAAACCTCTGCTTGATTATGTAACTCATAGGAACAGTTCTTGACCTGTAACATGGCCTTATGTTACATTACTTGCATCCAGGCTTAGCAAATCTATGGATTTTCTAACCCGGCATCCAGGTACATGGGGCAGGAGCTGTTCTTAAGGCTGTTGGAAGGGAAGGCTTTTGGTAATGGCTTTTGCTTGAGGTCAAGGACTCTACCAGGAGGACTGAAGGCCTGTGGTCTGTAGGGAATGGTCATGAGAATGCCCCCAGTCCCTGGAGATGAGTGGAGTACTTGCTCATTCTGGTCTTCCCTGACTTGTGCTGGCCACCAACTCAGCTCAATGGAAGCCCCAAAGGGGCTTATTCTGTAGCAAAGGCTGGTCCTGAACTTGCATCAATCTTCCTGCCTCTACCTCTCAAGTGCTGATATTTCAGGTGTAAGCCACTCCACCTGGGTTATTATTTTATCTCCCCCCTCATTTTTTGAGAAAGGGTCTCCCTGTATCCCCCAGGTGGCCTAGAACTTACACTGTAGACTAGGTTGGCCTCTAACTCACAGAGATCCTCCTGCCTCTTCCTCCCAAGTGCTGAGTTTAAAGGCATGTGCACCATGGCTGGCCATTTTAACCATTTTAAAGTGTTAAATGTATTGGCATTGGCACGGTCACAGTGTATTGCAGCTGTCACTATTTGCAGGGCCAGTTCTTCTTGCCAAACTGAAACTCTGTACCCATTGGATGCCAGCTCTCCATCTTCTCTCTCCCAGCTCCTCACCAACACTATTCTACTTCTGTGGGTACAAATTTGCCTATTCTAGGTTATATACATAAGTGGCCTCATACAATCATACAATACTTGTCATGTTGTAATTGATTTATTTCATTTAACATGATACCTTCACGTTTTCTTCATGTTGTAGCATGTGTTCAAATTGTATTACTAAATCTAATATTCACATATTAGTATTATATTATATATATGAACACCATATACTGACCCAGTCTTCCACTGAGGGATGTTTGGTTTGCTTCCACCTTTCAGCTAAAGCAAATGTTGTTGCTAATAACAAAATATATCAGTATTTATTTGGGCCCTTGCTTTCTGCTCATTTGAATATAAACTAGTTTGCTGAATGAAGTGATAATTCTGAGTTTAACTCTTTTGAGGAGCTATAAGACTGTTTTCTTTTTTTTTTTTTAATTATTTTTTTTAAATTAGTTTTTATTGATGCTTTGTGCATTTCATACATTTTTCCAATTCAGTTCAGGCTTATTTCCCTTTCCCTCCCCCCCACCCCCACCCCATCCCAGATCATGTATTCTGCCATAACTGTCCTGCATCTTTCTCTCAGTTTTTTTTTCATTTTTAGCTATAAGTGATAATCCATGAGTACAAGCATCCTTCATGCAAAACCTATCTGCAGGCTGTTGTGCCCAAACACCTACAGCCCCACCATCCAGTGGGGGGTGACAGGTTGTTTGTTCAATCAAGTTGATCAAATGAGTGTCCAGACTACATTGCTGTAGTTTCACCATTCACCCCAATCGCAGCCCTTACATTCTACCATGCCCCCTCTTCCGCAGGTTGTTCCCTAGGCTTAGAAAAGGGGCACAGGTGGATGAGAGGTAAAACAGTCCACTCTCTCTGGAGCTGTTGACTTGGACTCTGGTCAATTCTGGCTGTTTCCTTTCATGGGCTGACAGTTTGTCCAGGAATAACCTTTCGATCCTACTAATGAAGAACAAGCAATTAGATATATAGGTATTTAAGCAGCACTAATAGTTATGGTAGGTTACTTTAGCATAGACACATGTTTGGATATGTTAATCCATGAATTACAATTTTCCCCCCTGTTAAATATGACAGGGTCTTACTGTGGCTTATAACATCTCCTAACCTGTAGAGGATGTAAGCTTGTGGCATCAGCCATGGGTTATTTCTCCAAGGGGAGAGCCAATAGCCAATTAGATTTGGGATATACAGGCATATGGCTGCCTCTGCTGCACAGTATTTCCAGGCAGGTGAGGTGTAGCTGGTGCTGACGGTGGAGTCTTGCTTGACTCAGGGAGACCCATATTTGTTTTATTGGTTTAGTGGCCTTTGGTAACACTCTCTGGCATTCCAGAGGCCATCTGTACACTTGCATGTGTGGTCTCAATACATCCCTCCCATGTTAACGTCAGGTCTCCGTTTATTTCTGTATGTGTATCAATGTACTGTCTGCATGCAGGTTTGTGCACCCGTGTCAGAAGAGGGTCTCGGATTCCCCTGGAACTGGAGTTCTCCTGGAATTGGAGTTTCAGACGACTCTCGGCCACCATGTGGGTGCTGGGGATCGAACCCGGGTCCTCTGTAAGAGCGGTCGGCGCTCTTAACCACTAGGCCATCTCTCCAGCCCTAAGACTGTTTTCTAAAGAGGAAACACCATTGAACATTCTCACCAATAGTACACAACACCATTCAACTTTCTCACCAATAGTACACAAGGTTCTAATTTCTCTTATTCCTCACCAACACTTAATTTGGTGTTTTGTTTTGTTCCTATTTATAATAGCCATCTTAATGAGTGTGAGATTTGATCCTTTCTTTTTCACCTCTCTCCATGTCTCAAATTTGTTATAATTAAAAGTGTATTCCATTTATTCATTTATGTATATGGATGTACACATGCCACGGCACTCGTGGAGATCAGGAGAAAACCCACAGGAGTTGGTTTTCTCCTTCTACCATGTGGATTCCTGGGGATTGAATGCAAGCTCTCAGGATTGGCAGCAGGTATCCTTTCCTGCTAAACCATCTCTCCAGCCCTCTGTGTCTCAAACTGAATGACAGCCATGGGCAATGTGAGGGGTTTGAGTCCTGCTGTATCCAGAGTCCTTGGTGTCTGAAGACGCATCCCTTAAGGGAGAACTGTGTCTTCTAAGGTAGAAGCCATCAACTGCGGCATTGTTGACATTATGATCTGGACAATTCTTCCCGACACTAAATGTCAATAGCAGCCTATTCTAATCACAACAATCAAAGATGTCTGCAGACATTGCCAAATGTGCCTTGGGATACAATGGTTGAAAACCATTGTCTCTATCAGGACTAGCTAGAGTCTGCCTGACACCACAGAGGGAAGGTGGGAATTTCCCACATTACCGAGTGCTGAGCCTCCTGATTTTCAGTGGCAGCGTGGTTGTAAACTCATTTTAGTTTTGTGTTTCGCTCGTTATCTGAACATTGAACTCTAGTAGAAGTATTTTGCTTCCGCTATAGACAATTGAAGTTTTTGTGCTATACCACTAGGGGGCCCCATCAATCAAAAGAGGCTTAAAATGAGATCTGTGTATATATTTGTGTACGTAGAAAGATTTAAAGGGATAATTCTTAAGGAGCCATTATTGCTTAAAAGACTGAGGTTCACATACCTAAAAACGCTCTGTAGCCCAGTGCCTCCCTACCCCACCACAGCCATGCTGGCATGGAGGGAGACTGTCCCCCTCCACACATTCTTTTCACGGTATAGGCTGGCTTTCTGGAATACCTGTTCTCCCCTTCAAGAGTGATCTTGAAATCCACCATCAAATTTAACCGACTGGAATAAAGAGACTCCATCTAAAACCCCTCACAACTAACCTCCATCTTGCCAAGCTTACTGATGCTCCGAATATACGGGGCCGGGATTATACACTTGTATGCAAAATGATGGTGGCACACAGAAGCTCTGTGTCACTTTCAGTCATTCCTTTCCTGTGCTGTGCTGTGCTGTGCTGGCATTCAGAATCCTTTTCCACCCCCTACTGGGTGCCTTTCAATGTTGCCAGAAGGGAGTGGCCCCCAAGCTGTGTTTCTGTGCTTTGTTAGAGCTGTGGTTCTAGACATGATGTAGATGTGCCTGTGAGCTAAATTTGCATGCATAGCAGAAAAGTAGGCAGCAGCTATCTGTCTGAACTGCAGCAGTGTGATGCAAGGTCGGTTAGAGGTGAACATTTGTTGTGGCTTAGCTCCCAGTGTTAGGTCCTCACATCAAAGGTGTGACATTAAGTGTGAGGTATCATCATTAGTAATGATGTCTTTTCAACCTATAACCTATGGATCATGGTTAGGGCAATTTGATCTTGAAACCGATAGTGCAAAGGTGGCTCCTTACTTCTGCCTACCCAATGATTTACAGGAGCACCTGATTCACTATCATTTCAGCTATTGTAGCCCTGGCTGACACAATGTATGTACATCCATGTACATCCCCCCTGCCCCGCCACACACACACACACACACACACACACACACACACACATGCACCCTTTCATGGCTTGGGTCTGCCATTTTGTTAAATTCAGCAGGTATTTATTGATCATCTAAGTGGCAGAACACACTAAGTGTTGTCTGTTGTCAGGTGTCAATATGTAGAGGACTCTCCTATTGATCTTGTCTTAGGAAAATAGACTCTGAAGTTCAGGGACCACCCCACCTCCCACTACCATTCAGTAAATGAGTAGTTGCTGAGCTGGGTGGGGCTGAATACCATCATGGGCCCTAGGCAGTGATGGGAGATGGAGACAGCAGTGTTGCTTCATTTGCACAGGGTTGAACTTGAAGAATAGGTCAACTCTGGGCAGGTGAGGAAAAAGGTAGTGCTGGGGGCATAGAAAGAGACAGAAGCGGGCAATACCACCTGTCAAGGTCAAAATCTTAGGTTCGTTTCTCCTCTCCACCTTCTTTTATAGCAGGGTTAATGACCTGACCCCCAGGAGCCTGACTAGAATCAAGTGGGAATCCTGCAGGGCTGTTGTGGGGAATATGAGATAGTGAATTGTTTCTATCTGTAAGTTTACATCTGTTACCAATGGACACAGATATCTATTTTCTGGATATCTCTGTCCCCCAGAGATCCAGTGCCTCACTTCCCCATCCTGCTCTGATCTTAGAAGTTGGCTCACATGGGTAGCACCCATGGGTGCTCTTGCCTTCTTGTTTCTGGGTTCAGCCAGTTCTGCAGGAGACTAGAGGGTGAGAGGAAAGAGAAGTCAGGACTATTTCCCCAACTCCCGTTTCTGCCACAGTGTGTTCCTCCACTTAAAAACACAGCATTTGCCTGGTGGCCACCAGCCTCCCAGAGCCAGAACTCCATCCAGGTCACAGGAGCCACTGCTACGGCAGTAATTGTGCCCCATCCTTGAGGTCCTAGGGCCTCCTTGCTGGCTTCCCTGGATCTTGCCCACACCCATCCGTATGGTCCCTTTAAGGAATTTTTTTGGAATACCTTTAGAATGTGCCCTCTGTGGTCTGGCTGTGATTCTGATTGGCAGAAAATGTAAGCTGCTATATTCAAGTTTCGTTGCTGTGAAGAACCTGAGCAGTTCCCTGTTGTTTAATAAAGACCAAGTCCAAATTCATTTCAATAACATATGAAAAATGCAATTGAGAAAATAAATCCACATTATGTGACTTTCGGATTATCATGCTACTACTGCTCCCAGCAGCTAGTGCATCCTGGGAATTCGAAGCCTGAGAGATGACGTGGGGCTCCGAGGGAGGGTCATGTGGATATTCTTCCCTCGGCTTCATTTCAGTCATCTACTTTCTAGCCAGCTAATTCCAGAACATACTTTCTGCCCTTTTCTTCTCATGTCTATCTCTCCCTTTTTCTTTTCACTCTGGAAACCCAAAGGCAAACACAGAAGGGAGGGCCCTCCTGTGAAAAGCGGGCATGGGGAACCTCTGGAAAATTCCCCTACTACTAAAGCCCAGTGGTTCGCTGCGCAGTGGCAGATGACTCATGTGGATGACAGGAAACCAGGGGAACAGACTAGAATCCGGGGGCAGGTGTGCCCAGCTTGGCATCTGCTTGGCTTTCACACATTGTCTTCCTGTCTTCCAAGGTGAAAGGTCAGTGGTTAAAGGTCCATTCTTGTGAACATTTTGCAAACGGAGCTGTGCCACACTGTATTAGTTGGCTTTGTCATAGCTGTGCCGGAACACCAGACAGAAGCAATTTTGAGAAGGAAGGATTCGTTTTGGTTCACTTTGGCTCATCCTTCATGACAGGGTTGATGACGGTTAGGGTTATGGAAGGCATGGTGGAGTTCACGGCACCGGGGGTTGGGGGCTCAGATACGGAAGGCATGGTGGAGGTCACGGCACCCGGGGTCGGGGGCTCAGATACATCGTGTTGGCTGATCCAGAGAACAGAGAGCTTGGGCCAGAAATAAGGCCAGACTATATAACATTCGAGGCCCACCCTTCGTAATTCACCTTTGCTGATGATGCATTCTGCCTCACAGGCTTCACAGTTTCCCAAAACAGCATGGCCTAGTGTTCGAATAGACGAAGCTGTGGAGGATATTTTTAACATTTAAACCATAACACGTATCTTCGGTGACTCAGTGATTTTTTTTTTTAAAGAATTACTATTTAGTGGCATTACAGAAAAGGGTACCAGCAGACTTGGTTTCTGTGGTGTCCCTCATAGGTATTTGGACATTTTATCCCTAGTTGGAGGCACTAGTCTGGGAGATCTTAGGGGGTGTGGCCTTGCTGGAGGAAGTGCACCTAGGGGTGGGGCTGGGGGAGTGATGCCTGCGCAAGATTATAAAGAGCAAATCAAAGAATTAAGAAAAGAGAATGAAGAACTCAAGAAGGATCTAGAGAGAGAGAGAATGACAAACTCCAGAAGGAAGTAGAAACACTGAAAAGATCCTGTGCTGAAAAAGATAAGGAAACCAACCAGCGAAACAAAGAGCTACAGGAAGAGATAGAGAAGCTCCAAAAGGAAGTGGAAATACTAAAGAAATCAGAAGAGGAAATGAAAAAAGAAATCAAATGCTCATCCAATCAAGAGGAAAGAAATGGAAAAAGCCTCAGAAGCAGAATGGAAGGAGCAGAACAAAGAATATCAGACCTGGAGGATAACACAGAACAACTAAAAACCTCAAGGAAAGATTATGAAAAATTTAAAAATACACAAAAGTGGAACAACCAGGAACTGTGGGACACTATGAAAAGATCAAACCTTCGCATCATAGGAGTAGAGGAAGGGCCAGGCAAGGTGGCACATGCCTTTAATCCTAGCACTTGGGAGGCAGAGGCAGGTGGCTCTCTGTGAGTTCAAGGCCAACCTGGTCTACAGAATGAGTTCCAGGACAGCTGGGGCTACAGGGAGACCCTGTCTCAAAAAAAAAAAAAAAAAAAAAAATCAAAAAAAAAAAAAAAAAAAAAAAAAAAAAAAAAAAGGAATAGAGGAAGGAGAAAAAAAAAAAAAAAAAAAAAAAAAATTGATCAGATCTTCAACAGAAATAATAGATGAAAACTTCACCCAACTAAAAGAAAGGCAAACCAATACAAAATACAAGAAGCACATAGAACTCAAACAGACAAGATCAGAAAAAAAAAAAAAAAAAAAAAAAAAAAAAAAAAAAAAAAAGCTAGACACCCAAAACAAAGACGAAAATCCTTTAAAGGCACAAGAGAAAAAAGTGACCTATAAGGGGAAACCTTATTACAACTGACTTCTCAACGCAAACTATAAAAGCAAGAAGAAACCTGAAGCAAAGCATCCCAGGTGTTAAAGGACTATAGATGGCCAACCCAGGTTACTTTTTACCCAGCAAAATGTCCAATTTATCGTTGAGAGAGGAGGAAAAAAAAAAAAAAAAAAAAAAAAAAAAAAAAAAAAAGAATACATGTCTGGAAACCAACCCTTCAGGAGAATACTTGAAGCAATTAACAGGACAGAATAAAGGAGCAACCATCCCAGGCACCTAGAAAGAGAAGATCAATAAAAGCATAAACTGCAGAAGTAGAAACCAAAAACCAAACCCGCGAATATTGGATAATAAGGCTTAAGGAAGCAACACAAACCTAATCAGTCATAACCTTAAATTTAATGGACTAAATTTCCCTATCAAAAGATAGTAAAACTGGGAGAATGTATTAGGAATCAGAATCCATCGATACGCTGTCTACAAAGAAACCACATCTTACCTTCAAGGACGGCACCACCTTAAAACGAAGTGAAAGGATTGGAAAAAAATATTCCAAGCAAATGGTACAAAAGAAAAGCGAGGTGTTGCTATTTTAATATCAGACCAAAATAGACTTCAAGTAAAGAAATCAGAAGAGACAAAAGAAGGCCATTACATTTTCATTAAAGGAAAAACCACAAGAAGATTTAACTATTATGAATATATATGCCCCAAACTCTGGTGCACCAACTTTTATAAAGACAATAGCTTAGGAGGACTTCAATACCCTACTAGTCCTTTGGACAGGTCAACAGGACAAAGAATAAACAGAGAGACATCTGAACTGTATTATGTGATACGCCAAATGGACCTCATAACCTCTACCGAATATTTCCACCCTAATACCAGAGAATTACACTTTCTACTCAGCACCCCACGGAAAATTCTCCAAAATAGACCACATACTGGGACCACAGAAGAAACCTTCCAAAAATAACAAAAGATTAAATAATTTCATGCATTCTATTCGACCACAGGGTTGCAATAAAGCTCAACATCAACACCAGGATAAGCCCTACTGCCTACAAGAACACGATGAGACTAAACAACACACTCTTGAATAATGAATGGGTCAAGTTAGAGATAAAGAAAAAAAAGAAAAGCATTCTGGAACTGAATGACAATGACCAATACAATACACAAAACCTATGGGATACCTTAAAAGCAGTCCTAAGAGGGTGAAGTTTATAGCCCTGGGTGCCTTACATTAGAAAACAGAAGAGCACAAGTGATATGATCTAACACTACAGCTAAAAGCACTTGAGAGGCAACAAACAGGTTTGAACCCTAAACACAACAAACATGTGAAGAAATAACAAAATCCAGAGCAGAAATCAATGAAATAGAAAACAAAGAAAACAATTTACAAATAAATCAGTGAATCCAAAATTTGGTTCTTTGAAAGAATTAAACAAGATAGACAGACCTCTAGCCCCGGTAACCAAAAGAAAGAAGGAAACAACTCCAAACCAATACAATCCATGACATGTGAAAGGGGAAATATCACACAGACAAGGAAAAGAATCTAGGAAAATCATATGGGAATACTTCAAAAAAACCTATACTCTACCAAGTTTTTGAAAAACCTAGAAGAAATTGATGAATATTTCTGAAATGCTGGGAATCACAAAAGCTCAACCAAGAAGAGATCGGACAGCTTAAACAGACCTATATATACATGAAGGAAATTGAAGATGTAACAAGAAACCTCCCAACTAAAAAAAAGCCCAGGCCCAGCGGTTTCAGGGCAGAATTCTATAAAACCCATTTCAAAAAGACCTACAACCATTATTACTGAAACTGTTTTAGAAGCTTACAGAGGGAAGTCTCCCAAATTCCTTCTATTGAAGCCAGCATCACTCTATTACCCAAAACCAGGCAAAGATACAATTTAAAAGGAGAATTTAGACCCATTCTCCTAATGAACACAGATGCCAAAATTCTAAACAGGATACTTGGCAAATCGTCATACAGACCCACATCAAAGAAGATATCCATCATGACCAAGTTGGATTCATTACCAGAGATGCAGGGATGCAGGGATGGTTCAAACATAAGAAAATCAATAAACATCATCCAAAACACATAAATGGAATGAAAGACAAAAAACCACACCATCATCTCGAATTGATGCGAGAAAGCCTTTGACAAAATCCAGGCATTCCCATTCATGTTAACAGTCCTAGAAGGAATTGGATTGAGGGATCATACCTCAATGTAATCAAGGACATATATACAGGGAAACCCATCAGCCAATATCATCTTTAAATGGGGAGAATGACAGAAACATTCCCTTTAAAGTTAGGAACTCCAGCAAGGCTGCTCCCTGTCCACCACTCCTCTTCAATATTTTGCTGAAACACTGTTTAGGGCAATAAGGCCAAGAAAAGGAAAATTAAAGGAGTACTAATTGGAAAAGAGGAAGTCAAGCTATCCCTATCTTCTGATGATATGATTGAGTTGTTTACTTACCAGGGGATGCTAAAAACTCCACCAGGAAAACTTCCAGAAATGATTAACAGCTTTCAGCAAAGTGGCAGGGAAAAAATTTAACCTAAAAAAGAAAAATTCAAATGGCCATTTTCTTTACACCAAGAAAAACCAACTGGAGAAAGAATTCAAAGAGACCTTCCCACTCACAAATAAGCTCAAAAACAATAAAATACCTAGGAACAAACGTAACCAAAGGACACCAAAGATTCTCTTACAACAAAAATTTTAAACCTTTTAAAGAAGAAATTGAAGAAGACATAAGAAATGAAAAACCTCCCATGCTCATGGAATTGGCGAAAATAAAACATTTGTAAAAATGTCCATTCTACCAAACCTCTTGTATAGATTTAATGCTATTCCAATAAAAATCCCCAAGAGTTCTTCACAGGGCTTGGAAAAACAAGTCCCTTAAATTCATTTGAAAAAACAAAAAGACCCAAATAGCCAAAACAACCCTGAGTGAAAAGAGACTACACAGGGGGGAATCTTCTATACCAGATTTCAAAACTATATTACAGGGCTATTTATAAAACAGCCTGGTACCTGGCACAAAAACAGACTGTTGATCAATGGAAACAAAACTGAAGATCCCAAGTCTGCAGCACAATACAGTTTTCAGCCATTTTATATTTGATAAGGGGGCCAAGAAGAAACAATGGAGAAAAGACAGCATCCTTCAGCAAGTTGGATTTGGCAAAACTGGATTGCCACTGGTAGAAGAATGAGAAATTAAACCCCTACCTTTCACCCTGTACAAAAGTTCTCAACACCCAGATGGATAAAGACCTCAATGTTGAAACCCCAAACTCTGAAGGCCCGATTAGAAGAAAAACTGGTCAGAGACTACAGACATAGGTGTAGGAAAAGACTTCCTAAATCCAGACACAGCATCTGCTCGCAAAGAATTTAAGATCGACAATTGACAGAATGGGACCTCATTAAATGTAAAAGCTTCTGTACATCAAAAATAACAATCATGGGGCTGGAGAGATGGGCCTAGTTGGTTAAGAGCACACACCGCTCTTGCAGAGGTACCCGGGTTCGATCCCCAGCACGCCACCATGGCGGCCCGAGAACCATTTTGAAACTCCAATTCCCAGGAGAAACTCCAGTTCCAGGGGAATCTGACACCTTCTGTCTGACCTCCATGACATTGCGCGACACAAGGGTAAACGACTGGCACAGACATCAATAAAAGAAATAAAAAAAAAAATAAAAAAATTAATAATAAAAATCAAATCAAGGAGTGAATGAAGAAATCCCACAGAAGTGGGAGGAACACTTCATATGCAGAGCATCTGACAAAACGATGAAGATACAGAACATATTAAAACTACTCAAAAAACAAAAGAAAAAAAGAAATACAAATGACCCCACTCTACTAGATGAGTCAAAGTAGCTGAACAGAACTTCAAGTGAGGAATTAAGACGTCTGAGAAAACAGCGTTAAAAGTGTTCAACACACTAATCATTAAGGAAATGCAAATCAAAACCACCTTTAAAATATCTTACTCCAACTAAGGGACTGGCTTAGATCAAGAAAAAACAAAATATATGACAATGCTCGGGAGGTTGTGGGGGAAAGGGGAACACTCATCCATGCTGATGAATGTAAACTCGTCGTGCAGCCATCTATGGAGAAGCAGTGTGAGAAACCCTGGAAGACTTGGGAAGAACTTGGCACCCACCCAGCCATACCACTCCTGGAGCTCGTACCCTCAAGACTCACCACATCCACAGAGAATACGATGCGACGGCCATGTTATTTCAGCTCTCTCCACAAATAGCAGGAGCTAGAATCAACCCAAATACCCCTCAAACTGACGAGTGGATAGAGAAAATGTGGTACATCTACACAATGGAGTTCTATGCAGCAGTAAAGAAAGACACATCATGAGCTTTGCAGGAAAATGGCTGGAGCTAGAGGACATCATGCTGAGTGAAGTAACACAGTCCCAGAAAAACAAACGACGAATGGTATTCCTTCCTGTGCATGGCCCCTTGAGCTTTTGTCCAAAGCATTTGGGAGTGATGCCTATGGGAAACAACAACAACAACAACAACAACAATAGGAAGGACTGCATCAAAGAACTGACTGAAACAGTGACCTTTTGCTCAAAACAGTCAACTTCCACAGGGAGAATTTTGAGAAAGACTGAGAAAGAGATGAAAATCATGTTTGGCAGAATGCATGAGCTCTGGTGGGGTGGGGGGATGGGGGGGACACAGGTCTAGATTTGATAAAAAATAAATAAATAAAAAGAAAGAAAGAAAGAAAAGTAACTAATACAGTTTCCAAATAACAAATTACGGCCAAGGATGCTAGAGAAGGGTAGAATAGATAAGAATTTAATACATCCTGCCACTTCTAAGCTCTGTCAACAAGCTTCACTGAATGCCTTCTCCTCTAGGGAATGGACCAAGGAGGGAATTTTATTACGCAGAGCCTGTATATTGGCTGTGGATCACAGCGGGACCTGTTTTTTCCTTTTCCTTGTTTTGGGACAGGGTTTTCCTTGTAGCCCCAGCTGGCCTGGAACTTGTTACATGGACTAGACTGGCCTTGATCTTACAGAGATCTGTCTGCATCTGCCTCTGAGGAGTGCTGGGATTAAAGGTACATCACTGTACTTAAAGGACCAGATGAAATCTCAGCCCATTCCTGACAGTGTTTATTGTCCCTGATCAGGCACTGTTGAAATTCTTTATCTGGCATTTGCACACATTAAGGAATGAGAAATCTACTTGTATCATTCTCCACATTTATCTTTTCTGCTCCATAAAGAATTGACATAATGCTTTATATGTAAACATTGTTCTTTTGGGAGCCAACAAGATGGCTCAGCAAGTACAGGCACTTGATGATCCCGAGCAGTGCCATCCCAGGAACCTGTGCAGAGGTAGAAGGAGAGAACCAACTCCACAGAATTGTCCTCTGACCTCCACATGAGCTGTGGCACTCGTGTGCCCCAGTACACAAGCCCCCCAACACAAAGTTTTAAACATTTTTCCTAATGTGAGTAGAATTTGAAAAATGTAAGAGTTGGAAAAGATCCCAGAAATACCTAGCCCCAAACTCTTCAATTTCCAGGTGAAAAACTGATCCAGAAAGAAAGAAACACAATCACATAATTAGAAAATTTGCTGTAGAGTCCAAGTCATCTGGTGTTCAATCTGCAATCTTCCACGGGATGGTGGCTTGAAAGCCAGCTGACTCGGGTATTTCTACCCACACTTTAGCTCAGAGGTTTAGAGAAGACAAGAGCAGATTGTGGAGAAATGAGTCATCCTGAGCCAGTCTCTGAAGATTGCAGAGTATGCTAGGATCTTATACATAGCTCTGCCTTTGGGAAGGTAACAGGACAAAGGAAGGTGCTGATTCACAGATGAGGAGAAAGACATGAAGACATTTCCCAGAGCAGAGATGGAAGGTGTGCAGTCACCTTCATGGACATGGTCCGTTTACTCTTACAGTACAATACTACCTGATCTCCATGGTTGGCTGGGACCGTCCATTCATCTCTGCACTGCTAACCCATCAGCATAGAGAATGGGCTGCTCAAACTTAGTGTTTATACCTGCTATTTGATGAGGGTTGTATTACCTCCCTGTCCCCATGGTTGCCTACTAACCACAGTCTCACACATGTGGCTCAACTGCTTTGCCATTTCTCTGAGGTAGAGCATTCTTTTTCTGACCATAAAGGAAATGAAATAACTTCTCATAGATCCACAGCTGAGCAGCTCTTGGGTACTTTCTCTGTTTCCTTTAGAATAAAGCAGTGACTACCATACTTTAAACACAAGTTTCTTTGTGTTCATTCAACACATATCCATTGCTTGTTTACCATTCCTTGTGAGAAAAGCCTACAGGAAATTATAGTCAGAATGGCACAGTTATACTGACAAGGTGCTCCATATTTGTAGAAAGAGATACACTAAGCATGATGAGTTTAAGGATGTGCATTACAGCTTGCATCTTGAGGTAGGTACGATACAATGGTCAGACTTTACAGACACTTTCTCAAAGTATACTTGTTTTTTTTTTTTTGTCTTTTCGAGACAGGGTCTCCCTGTAGCCCCAGCTGTCCTGGAACTCACTCTGGTGACCAGGCTGGCCTTGAACTCACAAAGATCCGCCTGCCTCTGCCTCCCAAGTGCTAGGATTATAGGTGTGCACCACCACGCCCGGCTCTCAAAGTATACTTTCAAAGCACAAACTGCAAGGATTCGTACGCATTAGCAAAAGAAGTTGGGGTTTAGTGGTGAAGGTAATCCAAAGATTCTTTTAAATACAAAGGAAGATATTTTTATGATACAAGTAAAAAAGACAAGTTCTTTTTTTTTGTTGTTTTGTTTTTTGGGTTTTTTTTGTGCCGAGAGGTCTATTTGTGTGTGTGTGCGTAAGAGTGCGTAAGAACTACACACTTGGCTATTTTACATTTAATATTTTGTAACTTTATACAATGAATGTGTATTTATATTGCTATCAAAGAATGAAAAATATTTTTCCTCTTTTTATTGATGTTTTATGTATTTCATACATCATTTTTCATATTTTGATGATGAGAATGCATGCCAATATGGTTGGACGTGGTATTTTCCGCCAGCTCCCTTCTGATACAGTCCATATCCTGTCATATCGCTGGCTTAATATTTTGAATATCACCCCTGGGGAATAATTTGTATCACTAGAAGTTTTATTTCCAAATGGGCATCTTCTGGTAGTTTCATCGGAAAAGTTATGAGTTCTAAGGCTGATTTTTTACCTCGTGGGTGGTCTTATTTTCATCTTTCTGTGACTCTACAAAATTAGAATGGAAAGTTCCTAACCCAGAATCTATGCAATGTGCCTGTAAGAAAGCCTGTGGCCCCAACGAGCATTCAGTGTCCTCATCTTACCCTACAGATGCACCAGAGATACCACATCCTTGGTTAGTAATTAGCTTTGTGGCCATAAGGTCTCCAGGTAGACCTTGACTTGACATTGTATTCATAATGTTACCTGTTAAGATAGCATACTCTTGGGCTACCCCCCCCCCAAAAGATGGTGAATATTTTTCTACAAGTTTCTGAATTTATTGTTGTTTTCCATGGTTCTCCTGAACCAGGAGAGTCTGACCTGGAGCTTTCATCAGCTGACCTCAGTCAACTGCAGACACTGTCCTCCAGTGCACCTCCAGCATAGACATCCCCATTGTTTCTGACAGGGCAATGCAAATCCCAGAACATTTGTGAAAAAGCAGCTTTCCTAGGATTTTTCCATGGAAGTTGAACCAAAGTTACTTGTGGTTCTCACTCAGTCAGAGCAAACTTTCCTAGTGAGGCTTTCATACTGCAAGAAGGATGTGTGAAAGACGCATGGTCATGACACTTAAGAGTGCTGTCACTGAGAACAAGTGCTCACTAATGTTCTAGCTCAAATTCCCAAGATCTTTTTATTTATTTATTTATTTATTTTTCACATAAATTTATTTATTTATTTTTAACAAATCTAGACCCATGTTCCCGCTCATTTCCCCACCCCGCCAGAGCTCATGCATTCTGCCAAACATGCTTTCCATCTCTCAGTCTTTCTCAGTATTTTCCATGGGGAAGTTGACTGTTTTGAGCAGAAGTTCACCGTCTCAGTCAGTTCTTTGATGCAGTCTTTTCTGTTGTTGTTGTTGTTTCCAAAATGTATTATGCCCAACTGCTTTGTACAAAAGCTCAGGGGGCCCTACACAAGAAATACTTACAACTGGGTAGTTGGCACTAGCATCCACAGATGAGGGATACCATTCGTCGTTTGTTTTTCTGGGACTGTGTTACTTCACTCAGCATGATGTCCTCTAGCTCCAGCCATTTTCCTGCAAAGCTCATGATGTCGTCTTTACTGCTGCATAGAACTCCATTGTGTAGATGTACCACATTTTCTCTATCCACTCGTCAGTTGAGGGGCATTTAGGTTGGTTCCAGCTCCTTGCTATTGTGAAGAGAGCTGCAATAAACATGGCCGTGCGTGTATCTCTGTGGTGGCGTAAGTCTTGAGGGTACATGCCCAGGAGTGGTATGGCTGGGTCAGGTGGCAAGTTCATTCCAAGTCTTCCATCAAATTCCCAAGATCTTGAACTACACACTGAGTCAGTTGTTTAGTTACACAGAGCACATTTTTCTGTCTGCAATGGCACATAATTCATTTACAGAAAAGGAAGAAGTAGCAATCATTTTTAAAATGTGTTTTATATTCATCTAAAGAAAGTGGCATGCGGGCTTTAATGCTATTGTGTCCGAAGCAGGATATGGGTTTGCATATGGTTTCCACAGTAGACACAGGATAGCAATCTGAAGTTGCCTGAAAAAAAAAAAAAAGGGTTTTACTGACCCTGAGGGAGGTCACTCTGGATAAGAAAAGCTGATTTTTGCTCAGTAGATAGCTATGAATTCTGAGGAAGGGAGTTGTCTGTGTTTTTTTCCAGTTCTAAAAACATGGAAAACGGGGATGGGGAGTGAAGTTGTGTGAGCTACAGCAGTGCACACGCAGCTTCCTGTTAACTTGCAGTGTCTGTACATTCCTGTCTTTGCATCAGTGAACATTAACCACACTCATGACCTGGAGTTGCCCAACATCTTGGACATTCGAGAAAGCTGGCCGTCTGTACCCGGTGACCTCAACCATCTCTGTGTACTGGAGATTTCCATTATGACGAGGCTGCACAAAGGACAGGCACTTGGTAGCTTCCACATCTCAACCCAAATCAATCCTGGAATACTAGATTCCTAGCCTGTTGGATGGTAACCTTGGGATTGGGGAAGGGTTCCTCGGGTGGAAGTGCGAGGCATTTGAGATGTGTGCCACGGGAGCGGAAGAGCTGGCTACCCATCTGACAACCGAGGAAGGAGGCAGGTACCCTAAACTCAGCTCAGAGCTATAACTGCACAGCGCAGTCACTGCGATCCAGTTCTGCCAGCCTGTTTCTGGAAGAGGAAAGAGAATTTTATAATAGATTTCAGAAAGGTGTTGGCATTGTCATCAATAACAAGGAAAAATTATTTTTCTATTTTTACATGCCTAGCAATTATCAGGGCTTGGGAGAGGTACAAGGCAGGATGTCTGCTTGGGGAAGCTGGGCTTTTGTAGGTAGTAAAAAGAATTTAAAATGCAAGGTAGATTTTGATAAGTGCCAGGTAAATGATTTAAGGGGTAATTGCTTTGGAATTGAAAGAAAGGAAAATAATCAAGGCACCTCCAACCACCCACTCCTTACACCGTATGACCAACTTCCTGTGGAGGGGAAGATATTTATTGCAAACATGATAGACCTGTCAGAAATCCAAGAAATCAATTACATAAACTGTGAAGTATGTCACAATTCTATTTGGTTTGCAAGACTGTAAAACTTACCATTTTTCATTAAGATGGGAAATATGAACCCATTCAACTTCTCAGACCCCCTTCCACAATATTTGCCTCTATTTTAATTATTCTGTGTCTGCAGATCTTATCCTACTAACATTTTAGTGTTTGAAGCATATTCAAGTGACTGGTCATAAGGTTAACTTAAGGGTAGATTTCATTTCTGCATCTTCTGATAAGATCAAGGCCCTGGCCTTTTATTTAATGAGACAATTAACCAAGAAGAATGGTCATGGGAGGGTGGGGAACAGATGACACACCGTCAGGAATTGCAAATCACTTTGCCAGAAATGTCAGGACACGGCTTCTTGGATCTTGAAGAACCCAAGCAGGAAGAAAGGCTAGGAAATTCTTCTCAGAAGCGGGAGAATGTTAAGAATGACAGGGAAGTCAGGCCAGATGGGATAAGTGGAAACTATTAGGGAAAGAATGTGATTTAGGCAGGGATTTCTCTGCAGGGACTAAGGAGTTGATTTAGGGTGGTGAGCAACATCGGGCTGGTATACCAATGAGTCACTATTGTTTGAGAAGACATGCTGTTTTGGTTGGAATACCCTGGAAGGCAAGCCTTGAGTTGGAGACATATGATGACGGGGGGAAGGATGGTGAACAAATGGGAGAACGAGATTGGAGGGGAATAATAAGTCAACGAAGGCAATGAATGAACAAGTTGTCACTGAATAACCAAGACTCAGCTCCACTGGGGACATTTGAAACACATGGGGGTTGTTACTCCTAGGAGAGGAGAAAGTTGAGGTTTGGGCTCATCGAAATTCATCTCTTATGGGCCTGAAGTTTACTCATGAGGATTTAACTCCCTGGTGTTATGGTCTTCTCTTAAATCAGTTGAGTGTGCTTCTGGTGTGAGGTGCTGGAGGACACTGCCACCATCTTGTATAGGAACTGCCCATCATGTTTTAGTGACTTCCAGCTGTGGCAGAGGAGAGGCGGGCAGTCCACCATCATCTACCATACAACCTTCTTGCCTTCAAAGAGGAGTTTCAAAAAAATACCAAAATAAACAAACAAACAAACAAAGAGGGGTCTCAGGTAATTGCCGTTAGTTGCTGCTCTTCTTTTGGTACCATCCCAGCCTATCCGAGTCCCCACTCTCTGGACCATTCCAGGAAATTGGCTTGAAGGTGAGGCTCACAGGCAGCTCTAGTCTCTCAGCAGCTCACCAAGCAAGGAACCACCAGTTATGAAATTTCAACTGACTGAGAAATATGTTTTGGTGAAGACGGATGTCAACATATAACCCTGGATAACAATTGTTTTCTAGAATTTTTTCAAATATTAGATCACTCACAGCCTTGTGAAACCTGTTGGTTTTGTCCCTGAACACACAGGATTGTTTCATTTTCTACAAGACTGAAAACCGGTTTTCTTCTGTTGTCACTTGCAGCTTTCATACCTGTAAAGTGACTGTAAAGTTAGAGAGCCATTGGGTTAATCGTATCATCGTTGTGACAAAACAGCTTAAAGAAGGATATACTTACTCTGACTCCTAGTTTTACAGGTTTCAGGCTGTTGATTTTGGGCCTTTCTGTTTTAGTTACTTTTCTGTTGCTGTGATAAAATATCATGACCCAAAGCGACTAATAGAAGAAAGAGTTGATTTGGGCCCACATCCCAGAGGGAAAGTCCCTAAGGGTGGGGGAGGCGTGGTAGCTGGTGGCCAAAGCAGGAAGCTGAGAGAAACTGCACAAGGGAACAGATAACAAGCAGGAAGTGGGGCAGGGTTATAAACCCTGAAAGCCCACCTCCAGTGACTTATTTTCTTCAGTGAAGCCATACCTCCTAAAGGTTCCATAAACTCCCCAAGTACCAACTAGAGACCAAATGTTCAAATACATGAGCCTAGAGGGGATGCTTTTCATTGAAACCACTACACCTGGCATAAACAACTTAAATGAGAAAATATTCGTTTTTATTTCTAGTTTTTGAGATTTAGGCCTGCAGTCCTGGCTCTGCGGATTCTGGCCCCATAATGAGACAGAAGCTTCTTCACCTCATGTTGGCCTGGAAGCGGAGGGCAAAGCAGGGCCTAAGGTCTGGGTATAACCTTCAAGCCCCACTTCCAGTGACCTACTTCCTGCAACCAGGCCCCACCTCCCAATGTTTTCAGAGCTTTCCCAAAATAGCACTACAGGGCTGGAGAGATGGCTTAGCAGTTAAGAGCACCGACCGCTCTTGCAGAGGACCCGGGTTCTATCCCTAGCACCCACATGGCGGCTGAGAACCGTCTGAAACTCCAATTCCAGGAGAACTCCAGTTCCAGGGGAATCCGACACTCTCTTCTGACCTCCGCGGCATTGCACGACACGGGTGCACAAACTTGCATGCAGACAGTACATTCATACACATATATAAATAAATAAAATTAATAAAAAAAATTTAAACAAAATAGCACTACAAAGGCCGAATATGGTGGCCCATGCCTTGAATACCAGCCCTTAAGAGGCAGAGGTAGGAGGATCTCTGTGAGCTTGAGTCCAACCTGGTCAATACAGCAAGATCCAGGCCAGCCAGAGTTACACATTGAGACCCTTTCTCTCAAGAAATAAATAATAAATAAAAAAATAATAAAATAGTACCACGAGCTATGGAATCAAGCATTGAACACATGAGTCTGTAGGGAAACATTTCATATTTAAGCCAAAACATCATCTCTATGAATAAAGAATAAGAAAAAAAGTTTTAAAAAATACTAATCTGAAATATTCTTTTCAGGTGATCGTACTTGCTCCTACAAGAGCAGCAAAAGAGTCCAGACGATCACAGAAATGATCTGTAAGAGGTGAGTCGTCCTGTACCCGAAATTATGAAATTGTCTATTCTTGACATATGCAGTCTTCTCCACAGAGACAGACTGACTGTAACAGAGCAGACAGGAAGCCACACATGAAGGGATACAGTGTGAGACCACAGACTGTGATTCTGTTTCCATGCAAACATCGAAGTCAGAAGGATAAAAAAGGAGGTGCATCTCTTAGGAAGTGGAATTAGCCAGGAATTGATTTTTCTCCCCCTTCAGAGAGCATTTCTTTTCACATAGATTATTTTTAAGTTGATTTTTTTCTGTTTGTTTAGCGGGATGACAAACCTGGTGGGGACTAGAATAATAAAAATCATAAATCTCGAAGAAGCTCAAGGGGTCACCTTGCTCTGGCTCAGGCCCTGGCTTCCAGGCAGAGATGATAGGTAACAATGGCTTTCTCACAGAGCCTGCAGGAAGGATGATTCCATAGGCTTTTTTGATATCCCAGCTTGCACGTTTTAACCTTTCCAATACGGCAGCCCCTTCTATCAATTGTGTGTCTCCGTGGTGAATTTTAAGTCTGTGCTTTGTATTCTGTGCTCACTGGCTCACTGCGAACAGCTGGGCACCTCGAAGGCTGCACTCCGCAGTTACATATCATCTTTCTGCCAAACACTATGTAGTCCTGCCCTTCCTGACCCTAGGCATTGCTCCACATGAACATGGCTATGATGGAAAGAAGGAATCTTTGTTGTGGGAAAGACAGACTGCAAGTTATCCCTCCACATTTGCTTAAAGGAAACTTAACTTTCCTGGATTTCTGCAAGCTGGAATGTGGGCATGGCAGCGATGCAGTATGGATGAGGCTTGTCTCAGAAGTTCAAGTACTGGAGACTCCGTCCACAGTGTGGGTATGTAGCTGGGGAATCTTTAAAATGAAGGTCTAAAGCTGGGTATGATGGTCCCTGCATGTAGTCCTAGCACCCCTGAGGCTGGAGCAGAAGGATTGCAAGTTTGAGGCCAGCCTAGGCCACAGAGTGAGTTTGAGGGGAACATGGGGTAATAGAAGGACCATATCTCAAAAGAGGAGAGAGAGAGAGAGAGAGAGAGAGAGAGAGAGAGAACAAGTAGACCATGGGGTCTTTGCCCTTGTAAAAGGATTGAGGCTGTCTCATCTGGTAGGAATAGATAAAATCTTTAAGAGGCTTGTTACAAAGCCAGCCCTCTCCTCCCCTTCTGCTCATGGCGAGTTCTTTTCTGCTTTTCTTCCATGTTGTGACATATTCAAGGCCGCTGGCCCATGCTGTTTGGATCTTCTAGGCCTCAGAATTGTGAGTCAACTCATATTTTTATTTTCAATCTTCAAGAATCAAGTATTCTGTTATAGCCACACACGATGGACTAAGACAACCAGAGACTCACTTTCAGCAGTCCAAAGGCAGCACTGTAGGGACAGCAGAACTGTGAGATGGGGGACGGAGGTGCAGCAGAGCCCTTCCTCCACTGTGGTTCTGGCCACTGAGGGAGAAACAACCTTTATCAGATTTGAGTGTGCTTTACATGAAGCTTCCTGGATCCTCACAGATGAGGCTTCCTGGGTCTTCACACAGTGGTCAAGCTGACGCTACTTAGCCTGGCCAACCAGAAGACTCCATGTCCAAGGCCGTTTCCAAGACAAAGTTCTCCACTTTTTTCCCCCCATCGTACTAGACTTGATGAATGATATTCACATATTTGACATATTCATGGGCAGACTTAGATTTTAAACACTCTTCCCTCAGTTTGGTGGTCAAGTAAGGCCCATGCTAGGCCCAGTTTTCCACCCAAGGGGCTGGGGATTATGCACACAATTTGGCTCTCAGGTCAAAATACCCAGTCTTCTCTCACACTCTAGAAGTCATAATAATGGCAAGAGAAGGAACCCTACTCTAAAGCATTGAAAATAGTGAATCAGGGGGTGGGAAAATAGCCCAGCCAGTAAAGTGCTAGCCACACAGGCATGAGGACCTGATTTCTATCACTAGAAAGTAGGGCTTAGCATCACTCACCTGCAAAGTCCACACTGGAGAGGTGGAGACATGAGGATTCCCGAGGCTCACTGGCCAGCCAACCTGGGCACATCGGTAAGCTCCAGCTTCAGTGAAAGACCCCGTCTCAAAAATAAGATGGAGATCTATAGAAGAAGGCATTTGACATCAACTTCTGGCCTCCACATAACCACACACACACACACACACACACACACACACACACACACATACACACGTGGATCATTCACCAATGTCCGTATCAAAACATAAGAATGATGAGTGCTCTCCCTTGACAGATTTTTCTTGGTACAAGGACTTGAGGGTCCATCCACGGGCTGCCCACCAGAATTAGTAAAGGAGAAAGGCCTTGCCACCCTGCTCTCTACTGAGTACTCGCGTTGTTTCCACAAAACACTCCCAGGGTTATAGACCGTAGTACATTGATCTCACTTCACTCTCACTGTTAGTTGGGTCTCTCAGAGAAAGACAAAGAACTATGATCCCCCCACCCCAACGTCAAGGTCTGTACCACCCCCAGGGACGTCCTTGACGGGAACGCCTGCCTATGGCACACATATTTGACTCCAATTAGCTCCCTTCTCCCTGAAGTCCTCTTCCTTGGCAAGCAGAGCTGGGCTGTGAGTGACTGTGAATGATCCCATTTGTCCTCTGAGCTCTAGGCCTAATTTAGAGCCAGGCAAAGGGTTTTCCTGTCCCTTTCTCTAAGGTACACACCATGCTGGACCATCTGAGCTGTCATGCTCAGCGCCCTTCTTAGGCAATGGAGAAATCCCAGCTTTGGCTGCTCACCTGCTGCCTGTCTTCCCTGAGACATTTGCCTGATACTCTGAGGTTCCCAAAGACAGGGTTCTTTCAAGTATGAGGAACCCCTTATCTTATTTCACCACGCATAAGGGAGGAAAGAGAATAACCAAAGCCAACAGTTCTAAGACAGCAAGACAATCTTAAGGTGAAACCACTCTATTTAGAAAATAGGAAATTTAGCCTTTTATGCCTTTTATATCCTGAGTTTTAGAGCCAATCAGTTGTTCCACTGAAGGATGGGTGGGCTGGGTTGTGGAAAGAGAACACTTTGAACCTCTGGGAGAGGTTAAATGACCCAGGTATGATTAACAGCCCCAGATCTGGAGTGAAGTGACCAAGGCTCGTGTCCCAGCACTGAAGGACTTAGCCGCTTCACCCAAAATAGTCACTTGATCTTTCTATAAGTAGGACAAGTAATTATATTTTCCTCACATAACTTCCTGTGATGAAAATCTCACTTGAACTAATGTACACAAAGGGCTCTGTAGGCTGTGGTGTGCTAAGCACAGGTAAGTAGACATTGCTTTAGAGACTATAGTATAAGTACCGCTTGGATTGTAAATCTCATATCGTTACATTTGATAGAACCGACACAAAACTTCTATTTCTAATAAGTAATCCAATTTTAACTTGCACTCTGGTGATGCTCTTTATGTGTGGTTCAGCTTATTTTAATTACTTACCTTCACCTAGCCTTTGTTAAATTACTTTAACCAGGCTTGTTCTACCTTCTTAGACATTGCTGCTGGGAGTACAAAGTTGTAGAATTCAGATGAAGACCAAGTTGGCAGTAATTATCAAAATGATAAGTGTATTTACCCTTTGGACAAGCTAAACCACTTCTGAGAATTTATTCTTCTGATTGTCCGCACACACACGAAATACTAATATGAAATTACTTAGTACAGTGTTGTGTGCAATATTGGAAGACTGAAAAGAACACGATTGTTTACAATAAGGTATTGGCTGAATAAACCATGGTATATCTCACCCAGTGGAAGCCCATACGGCTGTAATAATGACAAAAATTCTGACCGTGCATGCCCTAAAATAGAAGGAGCCCTAGATATATTATTAGGCAATAAAAGCAAGATTTATAACACCATACAAAACATATTATTTTTGTATTTGTAAAAGAGGGCAATAAATAATAAGAAAATGATAAGAATACTTATTGGTGAGAACTGGAAGCTGAGGCTGATGAACAAGGAAGTATGAGAACGAGCCTATGTGATGTATGACTTTTCCTTCTCTTATCTATTTCCCCAATGTATTTACCTACCCCCAAATTCTGATAAAATAGAAAAAAGAATGCAAGAGTAATTCTGTTCCCAGAATTCTTTTGTCAAATGAAAACTAGAAAACAAAGTTAGGAGGTGGACCTGGTTCACCAGATGACTGGTGACAAAAATGATATTCTAGCAACAATGGACTTGGGAAACCCCAGAGCTACCACATGACCACAAAGCCCTGCTGTTGTTAAGAATGTAGAAACGGGCTGGAGAGATAGCCTAGTGGTTAAGAACACTGACTGCTCTTGCAGAGGACCCGGGACCCACATGGTGGCTAAGAACCGTCTGTAACTCCAATTCCAGGAGAACTCCAGTTCCAGGGGAATCTGAGACCCTCTTCTGACCTCTGAGGCATTGCACAACATGGGTGCACAAACCTACAGGCAGACAGTACACTCATACACATACAAAAATAAATAAAAATTAAAAAAAGAACATAGAAACAAGTAACCCCGAAGTACCCCAGCCATGTATGTTAATTATGCAGAAGGTCAGGAAAGAAATGAAGGTTTATTAAAATTATTATCATAGTTTTATGATTAATTTCCAGGAGATATTTTACAGGGATATAAAATCCTCCTTACCCACAGAAGCTGTGTGCCAGGATGCCAAAGGGATGCCCAATACTGTGGAGACTCCCTAACTGTACACATGTAACTATGACGGTTGTGGTGGTTTGAGTGAGAGTGTCCCCATAGGCTTTAAGTATTCAGACATTTTGTCCCCAGTTGGTGGCACTGTTTCGGGAGGTCTTAGAAGGTGCAGCCATAATGGAGGAAGTACGTCACTTCGGGGTGGCTTAGTGAGTTCAACAAGCCTTGCAGGCTCCAATTGCTTTCTGCTCGGCTTCAGGTGCTCATTGGAGATGTGAACCTTGTCTTTCTGCTCCAGCCCCGGTCACCATGCCTCCCCACCACAATGGACTCTTAATTCCCTGGAACTGTCAATCGTAATCTCCAATAAACTCTTCCTTTTATAAGTCCCCTTGGTTATGGTGGTTTTATCACAGCAACAGAAAAGTGACTAATACAATAGTTTAATTTATAAGTTAGGCACAGTAAGAAATCACCAACACTCACAGAAATAGAAGGTATCTTTTCCTGACATCTTTTTTCCAAAAAAAGGAAATAAATACTGAGAAAATTGAAGGGGGTGGGTGGAAATGCACTGCATTGAAATATATCCCCAAAGAAGGCAAGTCAAAGTGCTTCGCAAGAGGAGGATCTGGATCAGGACCAGCCTATCTTGGACACCCCCCACCCCAAGAAAACCACCCACCTCCAAGCTTTTCAAGTCTGGTACATCTTATTTTCTTGCTATGATGTTCCTAATTCCCCTTATACTCAAGCTAGATCCAGCTCTATCTACTGTTAAATGTTCCCTTATTCTACTTCCCTTGCCAAGGTATTGAGATCAAGGGACTCAGAGTCACAGGAAGACAATGATCAAGGTAGATTAATTGCCCAAACTATACTTATCAGTAAGCTCTTTGGAAGTTCACTAAGACAAGAGCCACTCTCAAATGTTTCTAAGACCCAGTTCCAGTTCATACTTATTTTATTAAAGCATTTATGCTTTTATTCAAATGCTAACTGGAGGACTAGGTAGCACCCTTCAAGACTTTACCTCTCAAAGGACGTTTTGGGGGCTCACTTGTTAATATGGAAGATGGAAACCTCAGGTTGCCCTTGCTCTGGGATACAGAGGAAGGCTACATGTCTTGTTCTCCTTGCGGTTAGTCAGACCTTGTGATCAGTGGTGGCCAATGGGTTGGGAGTGTGTTGGGGGTCACATTGAGAATGAATGCTACCTTCTGGGTGAGGAGCTCTGGCCCTCTCTTCTACCAGGGTGATTTTGGAAGCCCGTATTAAAGGAGATACAGAACAGTGGCCCACTGGGAGCTCTGAACTTCCCACGTAGGGCAGCTTCCTGGAGAGTTCGAGGTAGACTTAGACGAGTGGGAAGAAATGCTCAGTGTTAAGCCCTTGTGATAGCTAACCCATTACAGCAGCAGTATTTAACTTATCCTAACTTGTCCTTTTAGCTTGCTTGCCTGCCTTCACTCTTACCTGTTGCTGTTGCTGCTGCCATCTTTTGCTGCCATCAGAACCCAGCTTCTTCCACCTTCCAATGTGGACTGAAAGCCAACAGCTCTCCAGGGGTCTTCCAGGCCTTCAGTACCAGATGGGGACTGCTGAGACATCTACCCTCATGGACTAAGCAGCTACCAGGTTTTCAGCCTGTCGGTGTGTGGACAGCCATTGTTGAACTACCTGGCCCATATCATGTAATCCAGTAAAATAAATTACTATTTATTGGTAATAGCTAGACAAAAAACAATGACTGGGTCCCACACTTTACACTCACACTTGGACTTTAGCACAGATGGAGTCAAACATCTTGATCCTACTGGAACATTTGGCACTGGTGTGCTCATTTTCACACCCATATGAGACTGAGAAAAGTCCCCCAGGAGTAAGTTTTTTTAAGAAACAGGACCCAGAGTTGAACTTTATTTCTGGGTGTTTATAGCTCATTTCTGATCATTCAAATCTATGTACCTGTTAAGAAGGCCATGCTCTTAGGACTGAGTTCGAGGATGTATGCAGTAGGTTGATAAATATTTGTTTGGCTTCTTGAACAACAGTGTTCCCAATCATGCACATGTTATTTTCAAGAAATTGTATTTATTTTTTTTTCTTTGTATGTATAAGTGTTTCGCCTGCATGAATTTAAGTGCACTGTGTGCGTGCAATGCCCATGGAGGCCAGAAGAGGACATTGGATCACCTGAAACTGAAGTTTCTAATGGTTATTAGCCTCCATATAGGTGTTGAGAAATGAACTCAGGTCATCTGCAAGAACAGCTAGTTCTTTTAACCATGGAGTCCTGAGTCCAGCCCCATACATGTGTTCTTGTGTGTGTGTGTGTGTGTGTGTGTACACTAGGCTTTCAATTTTTCTCTTCTTTTTTTTTTTTAAATAAAGAAGAGACATTCACATTTGCAAGCCTCTTTCTCTTCATGGTTGGTAATTAGCATTTGCTGACCAATCTGTCTGAACTACACCTGGGACAAGCACCGTTAAACAAAGAGAAGGAGTGTGGCCTCTAGGGGAATCAGAGTGTGACTCTGTGCTTTGTGTACCAAGCCCTATAAGACTCTCTGTACACTGTCTACTTATGTTGTGTATAAGCGTGTGACAGGAATTAACACATAACTCTGTGTCCCAGCTTTATTGCTGAGGTCCATAATGAGTTAGTATAATTAAGCACCATTTGCCTGGTTAGTTAGTTCAGGTGTCTAAATCTGTCACAATAAAGTATGTGATGTTAAACATGTTTGGATTAGAACCTTCTGGAGCCAATGCCAATGAAGACAGCTATATTAATCACATGGGAGGTTATCTTATTTGAGATTTTCTATGCACCTCTGAGTTACAGTGTTTCATCCATCAAGGGCTTGCTGAAGACATCTGTAAACTTTGATTTATTGCACTGTTCCTGGTGCAGAATTAAATAGCATTATACTCAAATATATTGGCTTAATTGACAGGTAGAGATTTAATCCTGTTAATTATCTAGCCTGCTTGAAAGTTTCTATTAACCCCTTGCTGAATTGGCCAGATTCACCAGAGGTATCTCCATATCTGTTTGGGGCCCAGGTAAATCTATCATGATCTTTCTTCTTTGGAAAGTGTATCCTCACTGTCCCCTGTCATAAGTAAGTATCAATACCCATGGCTCCACCCAGTTTACCTTTTTATTCAATGATATCCAAAGCTTTGGAGTTAGAAGCTGTCTTGGTTAGGGGTTTAGACGTAATCACTTAATGAAATAACACGTGTGAGAGTTGTTCTTTTTTTTTTTTTCTCGTCTTTTTTGAGATGAGAGTTGTCCTTTGATTTACTTATTTAGCTCATTTTTAAATTGAGTATTTTTATATTCAGGAAATTTCTTGGGCTAGAAAAAACATGAGAAGACAGTTGAGACTCTCAAGAACCTTATCAAGGTTATCAAGAATCATTGATAAGCACAATGAATTTGCCAATTATAGAGGATGCTTGTGAATGATAATCTGTTATAATTATGTATGTTAGTAAGTTACCCAAACCAGAAAATGTGGGGGCAGGTAAGCTTTCTCCTAGAACCAGTGCTTTGGGTAAAAGATGCTAGCTACTATGGACGTTTAAAACCTTGAGGGTGTGGGAGACCTTGGGGGTGAGCTGATCTCTCTGATGCTTTCAACTCATCCTTCACAGAGCAGTCCTGTTCTCTGCCCGCAGACTTGGCAGAATCCCACCGGTGGAGCCATCTTTCAAGCTTTGCGACTCCCTCGGTCAGCAGATGTCCCCTGGCATCTACTGTAGAAGACACAGAGTCAGGGAAACTTGTCTGCCTCCTTGAGCTTAATGTGTGGTGGAGACAGCAGTAAGACGACAATGACAGGAGAATTCCACAGAAGGCTACAGAAGCCCAGAGTGGCCAGGATCAACTGCAAACATTCAACAGTCTTCCTGAGGAGGAGCTATTTAATTTAGTTCTTCACAAGTGATTAACAGTTACTCAATTAATGGCATTTGAGACAAAGTGACTAAAGTGGCCAAAGCCACAGAAGAATCAGAGAATAAAGTGCTTACAGGAAGCCAGCATAGCTGTCTGCATTATTAAGTGAAAGGCAAGGAGTCACTGATTGGGATTGATTAAGGGCTGTGCTGAAGAAGGGCAGTGCCTGTAGGCAAAACTGTGCACTTTAAACACAATGTTGAGGAACCAGTGGAAAATTCCAGGCTGTCCAGATGGCTCAGCCAGTAAAGGGGCTTGCTGCCAACTTTAAGTTCAATGCCCAGGACCCACATGGTGGAAGGAGAGAACTGGCTCTTACAAGTTGTTCTCTGACCTCCACACATGCATCATGACACATGCCCACACGTGAATGAAGAATGAATGACTAGATAAATGTAGTAAAGTCCAAATTAAAAAAATGAAATAGCTGGGATTTCTAAAATAAGTCCATTCAAAGATGAATCTTTTGGCTCCATGGAAGACTTATTGATGTATTTCTCAACTAGAATAACTTTTAAATGGGAAGAAAAGCGTCTTTTCTCACTCCCTGAGAACACTTTTTAGGCCATGAAAATCATGACATTTATAAACCCTTTTTATTTTATATGATTTCACATTTTCAAAAAAGTTGCAAGAACTATAAAGAGCTCCCCATAAAACCATCACCCAGATTCACTAATTTTTTTAAAAATTTAATTTAATTATTTATTTTTATTTTTTAGACATATGAGTGTATTATCTGCATGTACGTAAGTGCACTCATGTCATGCAATGCCTTTGGAAGTCAGATGAAGGCCACAAGTGCCTTGGAACTGGAGTTACGGACAGGTGTTAGCTGACACGAGGGGGCTGGGAATGGAGCACAGGTCTTCTGCAAGAGCGGCTGGTGATCTTAACCACTGAGTTATCTCTCCATTTTTTAACAGTTAAATATATGTTTAGCTCTTAAAAATCTCACGAGTTTTGGGGCTGGAGAGATGGTTAAGAGTGCCGACTGCTCTTGCAGAGGATCCGGGTTCAATCCCCAGCACCCACATGGAGGCTAAGAACTGTCTTTAACTCCAGTTTCAGGGGAATCTGACATCCCTCTTCTGACCTCCGAGGCATTGCACGACACGGGTACACCAACCTACATGCAGACAGTATATTCATACCCATAAAAATAAATAAAATAAAAAAAACCAACTTAGGGAGGAAAGGGTTTATGTCAACTTCCAGGTTATAGTCCATCAATCCATCATCAAGCAAAGTCAGGTCAGAAACTCAAGGCAGGAACCTGGAACTGAACCGGAGAACATAGAGGAACACTGCTTACTGGCTTGTTTCCCCAGCCCAGCTCAGCTGGCTTTCTTAGACAGCCCAGGCCCACCTGCATGGGGGTGGCACCAACCCCCGTGGCCTGCGTCCTCCTATATCAATCAGCAATCAAGAAACTGCCCCACAGACATGACCACAGGCCAGTGTGATAAAGGAGACTTCTCAATTGAGGTTCCTTCTTTCCAAATGACTGGTTTGTGATGAGTTGACAATAAAACTCACCAGAAGAGCTAGATAACAAGGCCAAGCATTTCCTATATCCTGAATTCTATCAGGTACCCTCGTGTGACTGAGCAATGACACAAGTAAGATGACAGTAGAGGCCTCATATACAGGTAGGGTAGGGGTGCACAAGAATGAAAACACGGGAGTTTTTAGAGATTACTCTGTGACCATAAAGACACAATTGGAGCTGAAGAAAGCAGGCTTGGTGGAGGAAGATTTCTTTGCAATGGAACAGGCTTCTTTGTTCAGACACAGTCAATAAAAATTGATAGCACACAACCATCGAGACTTAGCCTTCTCAGGCTTTGATGAAGCAGGCAATACAACTGAGAGCACAGAGAATGTTAACGGACAGATGACTTCAAAGTTGCTCACTGTAAACATCTCTGGAACATCACAGAGCCAATCTGCAATACCAGGCCCAGGGAGTGCCTCGAGGGGGAATTGTTATAAGGATTGAAAAGCAATGCAGAAAATTTGGGTTCCATCCTGGCTTACAAACTGAAGCTTGGTTTTTCAATCTGTAAAACATGAATATTGTGTAACAGCTATAAGTCATACAAGAAATGCATGAATGTTTATGAAGCTTATGCAGTGGTTGGCACACAGTAACTTCTGATGCCGTTAGGATTGTGTGACAGTTATTACTCTGATAACATCTTTTATCCCTTCAAATGACAAAGATCAAAAGAAACAAATCTAAACTCCCAAATCATTTAATAAGAACAGAACATCTTAAATATTGAATTAAACTGAATGTTATGATAATTATTACAAAAGAAGAAAATAAAAAAAGTCAGTAAGCAAATCACCCACATTTAATATGTGATAAGGGTAGCCAAAGTTGTACTAATAGGTAAACTCATAGATTTAATAATTTTTTAAAAAATTTGAGGGGGAGAATAATAAGAACTAAATAAGTCTTAGGAAAATGAAAGAAATGAATTATCAGAGGTGGCAGCAGAATTTTTTTTTAAAGAAAACATAAAATTAGCACAATTTGGGAGGGGGAAAGATGAAACAGGTTGGAGAGGTGGCTCAGTGGTTAAGACCACTAGCTACTCCTGCAGAGGACCTGGGTTTGGTCCCTGGCACCCACATGTGGCTAACAACCTAACTCCAATTCCGGGGGATATGATGCCCTCTTCTGACCTCTGTGAGCATTGCATGCACATGATGTATTTATAAACATGCAGGCAAAACACTCATGTACATAAAGTAAAAATAAATAAATCCAAAAAATTTAAACCATGAAATACTTTCACTACTTATAAAGTTAGGTTTTAAAAAGATATAGATGGGTGCCTCATTTCTAGATCATAAGACTGTAAAAATGTCAATTTTTCTCAAATTAGTTTGTTTAGTTTTCAAAACCCAATCAGTATTCTGATGGGACTATGTTTTTTGGAGAACTCAGCAACATAATTACCAGGTTCATCTGGCAAGCAGGTGAGAATAGCTGGAACATTTTGAAAACATTCTAATAATATTAAAATTGTCTGAGCAGTCTAGATTCAGAAGAAAAGTTATTTTGAGAGCAGACTGACATCAACACAAAAAGAACCTTGGGCACCCCCCCCCATACCTTATGAGAGCACTAATTGCCATCAGCCTGGAAGCCACACCTACTCACCCTCACTTGAGATATTTTTACCTTTTAAATGCACAGTCCTGTAAATCAAATAATAGAGTTGAGGATAATGGTTCTTGTGACCCTCTGTGTGAGCTCAGAAGAACAATGAAATGCTAAAACAAAAAATTACTCTTGAATCTTATTCGAGTAAGATCATATGCATTTCCTGAGCTTTGTTATTTATTTTTCAAAAATATCTATTTTTTTTTACCATAAACAGAACTCGGTATGTATTCTTCACTCATTACAAATCCTTTCTAGCATTTTCAGTCCATTGGTTTCTTTTATATTATTATTAGTGTTGTTGTTGTTGTTGTTGTTATTTTCAGGCTTAGAAGTTAGGAAGGTCATGTTCAACTTTGGTTTTGTTGCTCAAGGTCAGACACAGACCACTGCCACTTATAAACAATTTATAAAGTAGATGTTAGAATGGTTATAAACATGGGCTCAGTCCATAAAGTGGATCTGAAAATAAAACAGCTGGCCTCCCTGTAATTTCTGAAGTTTGGATAATGGGAAATGCGGCTCATGGGGTCTGCTGAGTGGGAGTAATTATGCCCAGTATGCCTGAGGTGGAACAGAATATACAACACTCTCAGAGTGTGTGGAAGCGTGCTCAAGAAGAAGGAGAAGGAGAGGAAGAGGAGGAAGAGAAGGGAGAGAATAGCCAAATACAGGTGCCAGGAATGACTCCAGATACTCAGCACCATAACCAAGCTTTGCATTAAGAGAACATGCTTTGAAGTATAGACTAGATAAAAATCCCTACCTTTATCCTTTAACGGCTGTCTAATATTGGACAAGTTTCTTGAACATTATGGTTCCCAATTCCTCTTCTATTTATTTTATTTCATCTTTTTTTTACAGGGTCTCCCTGTAACCCCAAGTGGCCTGGAACTTGCTATGTAGACCAGGCTGGCCTTGAACTCACAGAGATCCAACTGTCTCTCCCTCCCAAATGCTGGGATTGAAGGCATGTGCCACCATGCCCAACAATGTCATCTTATTTTGTGTGTATAAGTGTATTGCTTGCATGCATATGAGTGTGCCTATGTCATGCAATGCTCTTGTGGGGGGTCAGAAGGGGGCATCAAATTCCCCTGGAACTGGAGTTACAGATGGTTGTTAGCCACCCTGTGGGTGCTAAGAATTGAACCCAGGTCCTCTGCAAGAGCAGCCAGTGCTCTTCACTGCTGAGCCATCTCTCCAGACCCCTCCTCAATATTAGGGATGATACAGGTCTTGTTAGTAGCCAATATTACTTGGTATAAGAGAGGTTAGTCTATGAGTCTCATGAGATAGGAATCAAGTGGTTTTGTGTGGGCCAAAGGTAAACTGTGGGGTAGAGATATTTTTACTCTGTGTATGCTTATGAGAGATGATATAAGAATGAAGATTTCATAGTACACAACATGAAAGAAAGCTGGCAGTCAACATGGAAAAGAACTCACAGAAGAGGAAACCCACAGGAGTTTGGTATAGAGATGAGAAAGCGGGTAGAGCAGATGACCCAGGAAGGGCCTGCATTTTACCTTGGGAGAGAGGAACGATGCCATAGGCAAAGCATCCGGCCTTTGAGAAGCTGGTTAGATTCCCAGTCCTGCATCCTAGGGGAAAAGCAGAAGTTATTGGACTGGAGAAGAAGAACATCTTCTGTATCTGCTTGGAAGTAAGATGGGATGAGGGACTTCATAAACAACCCTGAGTCCTGGAGAGAGGCCGACATACGCAGGAATGACCATGGAAGCTGCTGGGACCCATGGACTCCAGTACGAGAATTATCACCACTCACACAAACTTTCCATTGCTCTCTATGTTTATTCCCACAGAGATCATTACAGGAGACAAATTAGTATTGACATCCAGTAAAGCTTATGACAGCACTGAACTCTTAACTCTCTTTCAATGGACTTCTTATCTTTCTTAATTTGTGGCTCATCTATTTACAACTTAAAGAGATTAGAAGGATATTGATAGCAACACAATGAGTGTGGTCAGTAGCTCCACATCATAAAAATGATTCAGTGATTCATCAGGCTCTAGAGGCACTGGCTCACTGTGAGATTCAAGGGAATGGGACTTTTAACATTTCAGAAGAAGCTTCTAGTATGACTTAGCCATAGGCACTGAGTGCTTAACTCAGGTGCACCAATGAAATTGCCTGAGTGGTCTGGGAATGATGGCAGGAGAAGTTGCCATGGGAATTCAGGAGTACCTTGAGTCCCGGGTTGATCAGTTTTTGCTCATTTCTGGATTTGCCAAAAGGACCCTTTGTAAACACTATCTCCAGATAGGCATCCCCCAGACAGAGAAGAAAAGGAAGGGGAAATGGGAGAATAATAGAGAAGAGAGAGCGAGGTTAGCTGAGTTCTGCCTCTCTCCTCCATACTATGAAGTTATTCTTAAGTAACCTTGAGCAAGACAAGCTATCCTCTGTGTTTTGTGGGAGATAAATTGACCAAGCACATGTGTGGATTACTTCCCATTTGTTACAGAAAAATGACACAGACCCCCTTAGGTCACCCTGCTATAGCCCCTGTGGAGAAAGCAGGGCTGTTAATCTTTCTTCGTGCTGAAATTCCTCCAAATGCATTGAGGTACCCTGGAGGTGAGGGCGTCTTGTGTGAGCCTATGAATCAGTTCTCTTGGCTGGGCAGCAGAGTGTCCAGTTTTCTGTTTATTGAATGGTGCCAGATCAGCTCCAAAGGCATCATGTAAGCTTGGACTCTTCATTTGGGTCACCACTGTGGCTGTCTCCAGCTGATGTGTGACTGAAAGATCCAGGCCTCTGGTTTTCTCATCCACAGTGCAGAGCTGCTGGGACCAAGGCGATGGGTGCATGTGTTCTCAGAGCACTGAGAGGGAATGATGGGGAAAACTCTCAGAGGGTCTCCTTGCTCTTTCATTGTACAACTCAACCATAGGCACCTGGCGTCGGAGCCAGGAGAGGCTCTATGACAGACACCTTACCCTACTCAGCTGGAGTTCCCTGGGCGCAATGAGATGGAAAAAAAATGTTATCTCTTTAGTAGGTCTTACAAAAGTTTATTTTATGAAGAGATGTATCTTTTTGAGGAAAATTCATGGGTGTGAGTTCCTTTAAGTGCAGCCTCTGCCTGCTGCCAATGCTTCTGACAAACAGCCAAAGATATTTGGTACAAAGAGCATAAGCTAATTTTATTTGTGCTTTCATTTAATCTCAACAGTGGGAAGGAAGAGTAAAGAGGAAGAGGAAGCTAACCGGCTTCTCCATTCGTCTTCATTGATATTATTAAAAACGTGTAATACTCGGCTTGATTTTCTAAAAGGCAGAATCTTGCTGTGTAACATAGGCAGGCCTTGATCAAGGTCCTCCAGCCTCAGCCTCCTCAAGGCTGAATGACAGGTCTGCAGTACTACACCCAGCATTACTGAATTTCTTATGGGAACCAGTGATGGGGGCTGACTTTGTGCAGAAGTTGGCTTTGGAAAAAGTGGGTGTTGTAGAGATAAAAAGAGAGGACCCCCCCATTACCATTATCACAGCTGGACCAGGTGTCTGACTCACAGACAGTCTACCTGCACACTCTACCTTGCCTTTCATCCTGTATAGGGCATGGTAGGAACTCAGACAGGTCTGTGGCCTGTGTGAATACAGCCAGAGAACCTCAGAATTTCTCAGGAACTACTGTAAACAGAGGAGAAAGTGTTTTTCCAGATCTTGCTCTTTTCTTCTTCATACGAGGCCTCTCTGGGATTGGAACAACTTGGCACTTGGCACCTGGCCATCTGCCAGTGCCTAACACTGCTTCCAGAGGAAGCTCTGCTCTGTGTCCATTCTGCCCCAACTGTACGACTCTAACCATTACACAGTCACTCACTGAGCATCTACTCTGTGACTAACATCTTACCAGGCCTTGGACATCCATAAACAACCACAGTCTAAGGGGAAGGAATGCTTAAATTCACTATCCAGAATGGCCTCATGCCACTGACAACAGCAAATGTTGATGAAGATATGGAGCAATAGGAACTCTCATTCATTGCTGATGGGACTTTGAAAATGCATGGCTGCTTTGGAAGACAGTTTAATGGTGTCTTACAAACCTACCCATATGCTTACCATTTTACTCAGCAAGCTTGCTCCTTAGGATGTACCTGAATGAGCTTATTTTCACATGGATGTTTATATTTGCCAGAAGTTGAAAGCAACAAAGAGCTCTGTCCAAAGCTAAATATATACAAAAAAAAATCTGTGGATGTTCATGAATCCACAGCTGAACTGAATTGGATATCCATCCAATGGAATAGTCTTCATCGTTAAAAAGACATAGAAGAATCTTAAGTGAAACTGCTAAGTGAAAGAAATGAGTTTGAAAAAGCTACATCCCGGGGCTGGAGAGATGGCCTAGTGGTTTAGAGCACCAACCACTCTTGCAGAGGACCCGGGTTCGATCCCCAGCACCCACATGGCGGCTGAAAACTGTCTTTAGCTCCAGTTCCAGGGGAATCCGACACCCTCTTCTGACCTCCGAGGCATTGCACAACACGGGTGCACAAACCTACATGCAGACAGTACATTCATACACATACGAAAATAAAATAAAAATTGAAAAAAAGAAAAAGCTACATCCCACGTGATTCCAACCATGTGACATTCTGGGAATACCGAAACTATAGCAACATCAGAGAGATTGGTGGTTGCCAAGGGTTTGTGAAAAAGGAGAGGAGATGGATGGGTGAGGCTAAAGGAATTTTAAGCAATAAAACTATTCTGTATATACTATAGTACCAGATGCATGGCTTTTGTGTGGATTTCCCAAAACTCATAGAACTGAACCATATAAGCAACAAACCCTGTCTTAATTTCTTTTCTTGTTGCTGTTTTAAAATATCCTGATGAAACCAACTTAAAAGAAATGATTTATTGTGGCTTATTCTTCAGGTTTCAATCTATCATAGCATGGAAGTCAGGATGGCAGGAGCTTGAGGGATCTGGTCACATGACATCCACAGTCAAGAAGCAAAGAGCAAAAGATGTATGCATGCTGCCCAGCTCCCTTCCCCCACTATATAGTCCAGGACCCCCAGCCCAGGGAATGGTCCTATCCACAGTGAAGATGGGTCTTCTCACATCAATTAACACAATCAAGACAACCCCACAGGGGTGCTCAGAGCCCCTCTCCAAGTTGAGTCTAGATTATGTCAAGTTGATGATTAACATCAACCATCACAGGCCCTGAGGTAAACTATGGGCTTTGGTCAGGGATAGTATATTCATTTTCATACTGGTTCAGCAGATGTAACTAGTGTGCCACACTGCTACAAGATAGTACTAACAGGAAAATGGTAACAAGAGGTTTGTGGGATCTTTCTGTTCATTTTTTTATAAACCTAAAAGTACCTTAAAATAAAGTCTGTTGCTTTAAACAATACATACCCTCTCAGTAATGTATCCCACAAAGAAACATGCAACTCCATCAAGATATGCAAAGTTACAGTGTGGCATGTGTGTATATGCAAAGTTACAGTGTGTATATACATATACTCATGTGTGCACAGACCATTTTACTAGATATTTTTAAGAAAATATATATGGCCTCACTGATGAAGTGATACTGGAGAAGAGTTTTTTTTTTTTTTTTTTTTTTTTTTTTTTGAGACAGGGTCTCCCTGTAGCCCCAGCTGGCCTGGAGCTCGCTCTGTAGACCAGGCTGGCCTTGAACTCACAAAGATCTGCCTGCCTCTGCCTCCCAAGTGCTAGGATTAAAGGCATGTGCCACCACACCCAGCTGGAGAAGAGTTTTAAAAGAAGTGATAAAGCAAGTGCAAAGGTCCTGTGGTTGAGGAGGCAGCAGGTGTGCATTATAGAATGCATAGACATGAAGAACTGAGATGTAACAGTGAAGTGGGAGTTCCTGGGGCATTGTAAGGAGAGGAATACACCGTCTGCTGGTTAAAAAGATTCCTCTCACTGTCACACAAAGAACGGACTACATGCGAGGAGGAGGAGTGGGCCTATACCTCTGGGGAGGAGACTACTGTGCTCCTCAAAGACAGTGCTGCCTTTTTTAGTGAAGCCATTTCAAGTGTTTCAGTAAGTCTCCAGGAAAGCGTTTCGCCGTGGGTAAGGCTCACAACATCTCTGTTGGCTGTGATTGATTGCCTGTTCATCTCCAAAGAAACGGGAGCTAGCATTTCATCCATTCTAGGGGCTGGCAAGGTGGCTCAGCTGGTCAAAAGGCACTTTCCACCAAGCTGGGTTACCTGCGCTGCATTCCCAGGAGCTGCACGGTAGAAGGAGAAAACCAAATTTTGCAAGTTATCTTTGGCCCCCAACACGTGCCCCGTAGTGCACACGCGCGCGTATGCACACACACACACACACACACACACACACACACACACTATGATAGATAGATAGATAAGAATTTTGAAGATGTCAGTTCCAGACAACATCATTCTTCCATGTGATTGAAGCCCGACTATATGCCAAGATCCGCCCAGTTTCTTTATGTCCATTACCCAGTTTACTTCTGATTATCTTATTTTTAGGTCTTATTGTTGTGTCTATTTGAGAAAAGAATGACTGACTGCAGGCCAGAGAGGTTACCTTTCCCCGATTCACTCATTGGTAAATAGAAGTCCAGAATTACACCTACAGATTGTGAGACAGAACCGAGACAGCTCACTGCAGAGCCGTTTGTTCCGTACCACGGGAACATGCAAGGCCACGGTGTTCCCTCCGAACCTCTTCCTGCCCTTGGCGTGAATGCCCTCTTTCTGTGTGGGTTCGAGGGGCATGGTGGAGGAAGAGTAGTGAAAGGCTTAGAGGATGAAAAAGTGACCCAGTTGGGGAGGGTCACTCCTTGACTTCTCACCTCTTCTTTCTAAGTGGCTCCCTCAGGGAAGCTGATGGCTAATGATTAAAGGGGAAGCCGCTTTCCTGTTAGGGCTGTGGGGCCTATGGGGCTTTCTATTTTATTTTTTTCATTCTTATAGGTGGGGGCGAGGCCAGGTGAGCAGTGAGACCAGGTGCACACTGACCTAGTACGTGTGTGGTCCTGGATGTTCAGGTCCCTACAATTGTCCTAGCAGGCCTTGTCCCCAGAGATTCTCAGCCTGGGCACATGGACCCCACCACTAAGTAGAACATCTTTCTTCAGGTCAATGAGCAGACTACTCAAGGAGGTTTCTCTATTCATGGTGCTACAAACTAGTGGGAGCTGGCCAGGACAGGAGGTAAAAAGGGTGTGAGCTGATGGATGGAGACCTCTTCTGGGGTCAGTCATATTTATGTCTATGGATCATTAACCAGCTGAGCCACAGACTCCTGAAGCAGAAATTCTGGCTGACCCGACATTGCATGTCGTGATGGGGCTGGGGGGAGGGTGTAAGACAGGGAGACACTGCTATATTTTTGCCTGGTGGATCCTGAAGGTTGTTTTAATCAGCTTTCCAACAGCTTTTGGACTCTTTGGACTTCAAGTCTGTATTTATGGCTACACCCACTCACCCACACATAATCCGAATTTAATGAAATCAAGGAAACATCAAAATCACCATACTGCATCAATGTCTCATTAAGGCAGACATCTCTTGGTCAAGCAGGACAGAAGGACCCTGTTAGTATTTATTTCTGCTCTTTATATCTTAAAGCAAAATTTGCATATAGTGTCATACTGGCAAAAAGTGGTCAATATTTTATTACATTTTATTTTTATGAATAAGAAGAGACATTTTCCAGCTTCCAAAATAAGCAACCCCAGTGAGGAAGGCTGTGACAAGCTTTGAATGTAATCTCAGGTCCCTGTTAAGATTAGACATGTTTTCCCAAACATATTGCTAATATTTGGAGTGCAGTTATAAATATTTATGGGAGTAAGGGGTGGTGGGGGCCACCCCAGGGGAACAGTGGGGACATAAAAGGATATGCAGTTGGCCGGGGCACAAACCAACTGGGGGGTGTTGCAGAAATGGTCAGACTTCTTCAGGAATCTGTGAATTACATAAAAAATAAAAGCAGTAATGGCAATTTAAGTGGCCTATAAATTTTGCAGACGAACTTGAGGTAAAGTGGGCTGAGAAGATGTAGGGGAACTTGCTGCCCAGACTGACCTGGCTCCGGCGACTGGCTGAGTGCTTCCTCCAAGGCCTGGGAAAGGATGCTGGTGGGTCTCACAGAAAGAAGGATGTGAGGCTGCAGAAAACAGGAAGGGGTTGCTGGGAAGGTCAGTGCAGACTCCTGGGACCTGAAGGAGCCCGGATCCTGCTAGGGACACTCCAAGACCTGTAGGTGGGTAAGGCAAGGAGAGGGGATGTGCAGAGCTTCCCAGAGGGACGGAGACCTGGGAACGTGACAGTTTGCAGATTCAGGAAAAACATGCTTTGAGCACTTGGTTTTCCTCATGGGATTCCTAATGTCTGCTGGTTCCACCCACCACAGGTTCTACTAAACTGCTCAAGATCTGTAGTGTCTGGCAGGAAACAGGTGGTAGTCAGACTGGGTAATTGAGGAGAGTGTAAAGAAAGGACTGTTGGCAAAGTCCTGGGTATACACGGTGGCAGAAGACCCCAAGAAGAGACAGTGGGGGCTGGGAATCGCAAAGTCCCATTACTGAAGAGAAGGACGAATGCAGACAGGACCAGGGTAGGGAGAAAACTCCTTAGTAGACAGGCTGTGGCAATGAACGCTGGCCTCTGTCCTCTCAGCCCCCATCACCTGCTGGCCCCCCGCATTGCTGGGCTGGCCAAGCACAAACCACTAGGGCAAACAGCAGCCTTGGAGATGCAGGAAAGTTGAGTTTTTAGTCTTGCATCCAAAGACAGGAAATTATATATAATTTTTTGAGACAGGGTCTCCTTTCAGTCCCAGCTGGCCAGGAGCTCTCTGTGTTGACCAGGCTGGCCTTGAACTCACAGAGATCTGCCTGCCTCTGTCTCTCCCTCTGCCTCTTGAGTGCTAGGATTAAAGGCATGTGACACCATGCCCAGCCAAGACTGGAAATATTTTTAATAAAAATTTTGAATATTCATTTTATTTAGACTAGAGACTAGTCAAGTACAAAAGAACAAAAATTTATACATCTATAACCATTAAGAAAAAGAAAATATTAAAATGTTGATGGACTACTAAGACACTGAGGCACTAAGGCCAATATTCCCTGAAATATGATTGAAAAGAGGAGCAAGATTTTTAGTTAATTACTTGGGATTGAACCTAAAACCTTGGGTGTGGGGGGGACAAGCATTCAGCATCACTGAGCTACACCCTCAGCCCTCTTTTTACTTTTTGTTTTCCAATATGATGATCTCACTACGTTGTTTAGGTTGGCCTGGAAGACACTCTGATGCTTATACAGGCCTTGAACTTGGAATCCTCTTCCCTCAGCCCCCTAACTACTGGGAATACAGGTCTTCGCTGGTAGGCCAGGCTTCAGGGCGGAATTCTTTTTTTCTTTAGGAATCTGTCTTTGCTCTGAAGATTTTCAGATAAGTGGATCAGGCTCACCCCAATTGCAGAGAAAAATCTGTTTTGCTTAAAACCAACACCTAAATAATACCTTTGCATCAATATCTAGACTGGTATCTGACCAAACAACTGTCACCACAGTCTAGCCAGCCTGACCCCTAAGACGGATCGACACAGCCCTGAGGACAGCAAGACAGAAGCGGGATTATACTGAGGTTCAGTGTCGCTCTCCCCGTGTTGATTTATCTAATCCTCAAAGCCCTGTGCAAATCACTGTTATCCATAATTTATGCACTTTGTGCCTGAGCCTCAGAGGTTATTACCCAAGGCCACAGAGATGGAAAACTGTAGAAACCAACCTCCAATTCACATTTTCTAAGGTCAAGACTAGAGCATTTCTAGGTAGGTAGCTTTAAAATCCCCTCACAAGATCACATGATATTAGGGGTTTATTTAAAAATAATAAAGCAGGGGACAGGGAAGAAATGACCCACCATGCCTACATGGTTGATATGGGAACTTCACAGCTTTCTCTATGCTGTTGAATATGAAAGTTCACACAATCCAGTGGCCCCTCAGGCTCATGGTTTGGTAGGCAGGTGGCTGTGTCCTAAAGCAGAGCTCTCTCCCCAGTCTTTTCATCTGTACGCTCTCCAGTCCACTCATGGGCCCTGTCCTACCCTGCTTTGGAGGGGCACACTTTGCCAAGGAGTGAGAAAGGTTACAGTGGGCATCTTTATGTTGGGCTACACTGAACATCTTTTACAAAAATATTTTATTGCTTTTTTGAGAATTTCATACAATGTCCTCTGATATTTAACCCTTCCAATATCCTCTCAGATCTACTCCACCTCCTGACCCTGCATCCTAATTTAAGTCCCCCATTTTATATATATATATATATATATATATATATATATATATATACATATACATATATATATATATTATTGGATAAATTTAAACCCTGGGCTAAAAAGCCTCCAAAACAAACAATTGTATACAGTGTAATAAATCCAATTATAGAGAAGGCCTTCTGTGGTGGTTTGAATGAGAGTGTCCCCCATAGCTTTAAGTATTCAGACATTTAAGTTCCCAGTTGGTGGCACTGTTTTTGGAGGTCTTAGAAGGCGTGACCATGCTGGAGGAAGTCCATCACTGGGGGTGGGCTTAGGGAGTTTAACAAGCCTTGCCAGTCTCCAGTCTCTCTCTCTCTTGACTGTGCTCATTGGAGATGTGAACCTCGGCTTTCTGCTCCAGCCCCGGCCATGATGCCTCCTGCCACATTGGACTCTTAATTCCCTGGAACCGTCAATTGTAAGCTCAAATACACTCTTCCTTTTATAAGTTCCCTTGGTCACGGTGGTTTTATCACAGCAACAGGAAAAGTGACTAACACACCTTCCAATCTATCATTCTTCTTTTAGGATCTACCATGTGCCTTGCAGGGCACCTGTGAGAGCCCTTGTGACTCTTGTTACCACCCCCACCCCCTACCCCACCCCTACCTCCCACCCCCATTGTTCTTGGCCCCGCCCTCTTCTGCTTTCCTATTCTACCCACAGCTTCTTTCAGTTCTTCAGTGAAATGTTGTCCATTGTCTTGGCCAATTTATCCCAATGAGAAAACAACAAATAGACAAAGTGTAGGCATCTGTGTATGTATACTCACCTACATATACTAAGGTGTGCATATTTATAAGTCAGACACATGTTCTATCACCATTGGTCAACAGAGCGGAATGAGAAAAACTACAGAGAGCAAGCTCAACATTAATAACTAACTGTGCACATCCATATTTCAAAAAGACTAGGTGATAATTTGGGGTTCTTTTAGCCAAACTCTTGTGTTTTTTTGTTTTTTGTTTTTTGTTTTTTGTTTTTTCTTTTTGAGACAGAGTCTCCCTGGAGCCCCAGCTGTCCTGGAATTTGCTCTGTAGACCAAGCTGGCCTTGAACTCACAAAGATCCGCCTGCCTCTGCCTCCCAAGTTTAGCCAAACTCTTGTGAAGTTTGATTAAAGCATTGTTTTCTGCCATGATGTGGTTGACAATGAGCATGTGAGAGGCAGCGTCACCTGCACTCATGTCATTCCTGTGGTCAGAGGCAGCGTCACCTGCACTCATGTCATTCCTGTGGTCAGAGGCAGTGTCACCTGCACTTGTGTCATTTGTGTGGCCTTCAACCTGTGGCTTTCTCACTGGACTCTTGGTAAGTCATGATCCATGTTGTGAGGCTGCTTTCCACTGAGGAAGGTTATCTATGGGTTCACAGGAATGAAGCATGAGCTGGGCATGAGGGCACAGCTATTCTCCTTTCAGTGTCTACTGAGCTCCCGACCCTCCATACTACTAAAGTAGCCCCTGCGTTTAGCTTCTGATTATATAACAACAGGGTTTGATTCCTTCTATTCACCCTAAAAAATTCAGCATAATCTTCCTTCTCCTCCTCCTCCCCCTCCTTTCTCTTCTTTCTCTTTGTCCTCTCTGCTCTCCTTCCTCCTCCTCCTCCTCCTCCACCTTCCTCTTCTTCCTCTTCCTCCTCCTCCCCCTCCTCTTCTCCCCCACCTCTCTTCCTCCCCCACCTCTCCTCCTCCTCCTGAGACAGGTTCTCACCAGGTTTCCCAGTCCAGCCTGGAATTTGTGACCCTCCTGCCTCAGCTTCCCAAGTGCTGAGATTACAACTGTGTGCCACCATGCCTAGACCTATTTCCTCTTTCTTGCCCCCCCCCCACCCCCTTGTGCGTGTACTCTTCTCTGGAGACCTCATATTGGAAACACCAACTCCTGCCTGCAGAGTCTCCCTTCCTCTGTGTTTGCTCCTTGAAAGCGTTTGCTGCCTGCTGGCTCTTGGCCTAATTCCTGTCCTTCCTCAGTGACGAGCAGTTTTCCCTTCTCCGTCCCAGACCAGACTAAGCCTTTCCTTCTTCACTTCCCCTCCAGCTCTTCATACAAAAAATTACCTTTTGAATTTCCATCACACCAGGCTTGTCCTGATAACTGCGGTCCTGCCCTTTCTAAGCTCACCTTGTAGAAGAATTAGTCAAATAAATAAAAATTATGTTAAATACTTTGACAAAAACATAAAGGAAGGAGACGAAATATGTCAAAGACATAAGGAAGGGGACTGGTGTGACCTGGAAAGTACTTGAATTTAAATCCGAAGTAGCAAAGGAGAGGAGAGTTCCAGTGTAAAGGTTCTGAGGCAGAAGCGGGGAGGGACTTATTTGCTTATTTGAACACTTTTTAAACTCTTCATAAAGTATCAGTCTGGGGAAATAGCTCATTCACAAAGATGAGGGCCTGAGTGCAATCCCCAGAACCCACATAAAAGAAGATGGTGTGGTGGGAGCACGGAATGCCAACGTAGGGCAGGCAGAGACAGGCCGGTCCTGGGGCTCACTGGCCAGCCAGCCTAGCCAACTTGGCAAGTTCCAGGCCAACGAGAGAGAGAGAGAGAGAGAGAGAGAGAGAGAGAGAGAGAGAGAGAGAGAGAGAAAGGAAGGAAGGAAGGAAGGAAGGAAGGAAGGAAGGAAGGAAGGAAGGAAGGAAGGAAAAGACAAGACAAAGAAAAAGGTGGAGAGTACCTGAATAATGACACTTTAAATTATCTTCTGACCTCCACAGGCATGTACACATATGTGCATGTGCACCTGCACACATATTTACAACCCCACACAAAGCTAAAAAGCATCTATGCCTCTCATTAGGCACTCAGCTCCAAGGCAGAAGAAATCATGTCTCTCTTCTTCACTGTTCTATTAACCCCACCTAACAAAATTCCCACCACATGGAAGTCTCTCAATAAATATTTGTAGCATGTGTAAGCATATAAGGAAGGCAACAAACCACACTAAAGTTTCAGAGACAGTTTCTCAGAGGAGACAACACAGGAGTTAGGATGTACAGAACAGGTAGGAGCTTGCTGTAGGACAGAAAGCAGGACAGGAGGTGACGGCCAATTGAAATGCTTATAAGGAACTGCATTGCTGGGATAGAGAGCAGCATGGAGGACCGACTGTGGCCTGAAGGGAGAGTTTAGAAGGAAGACAGAATTGTGCCCTCTGGCTGAGCCTATGGAAAGTTCGAGCAGTGAGAGGCTCTGTACCACAGGTGCAGCAAGGGGGAACAAGCTAAGGAGCCTCTGGGGAGAGAATCAGGCACATCTGAGCAGGGGGGCTGGGGGGGGATGCTTAACTGCTGCATAAACATCGGGCGAGGGCCATGGAGAGGCAGCGTGGCACCATTAACCAAAAAGGCGCATCCAGAGGGAGGCTGTGTGTAATGGGGGCAGAGGAGGTTTCAGAGGGACTGTATTAGTCACGTTTGCATAGCTATGACAAAAATACCCAATAGAAACAATCTAAGTCAGGAGGGATTTATTTGGAGTTACAGTTTCAGCTACTCTCAATCCATCACAGTGGATAAGGCCAAGCTTCATGGCAGGGGGAGTCTGTGATAGAGCCGCTGTCATCATGGAGGACCGGGAAGCAGAGAGAGAGTGAAGCTGTGGTATTATCTTCAAAGATCCACCCACGGCGGCCCACTTCCACCAACCAGGCCTCATCCCCTGAAGGCTCTACAGCCCAAATAGCATCATTAACTAGGGAACAAGCTTTCAAAAGTTTGGTAGTTAATATAACAGGATCTGACATCATTGAATCTCCTCTGACCTAGGGTTAGGAAATTCCAATTAGTTCAGGGTAGAATACAAAAATGGATAAGATGTTGTCCTATTCTTGAGGTAAGCTCTATTCTACTAAGAGTATCTAATGCACATACTTATTACATATGTGTACACCCCAGGTTGCATGTATAAGCAGATGGAAAGTTCAATGTAGAAAGCAGGAGGTCACCTCTCAAAGGAAGAGAGAAGATGGTTCTCCTTAGATACTGATTTGCAGAGTCAGCACCTCATGTCAACCATAGCATGTGGCTCTGGTAGTCAGAAGATGTAAGTGTCTTCACTGGCTTAACCACAAAACTGGTCCTTTAAGTCTCAAATTCCACAATGAATTGTAGAAATAGCCTTCTGGTGTAGAGTCTTACTGGAAGATTAAACAAATGACACCCATTGCTTCGCCTTTGTCTGCACATTAATCTTCTCCCAGACTGCATTGTGTTAATCAGGCCAACTCTCTCTTATTTGCCTTTTCTCTGGTACCTTCTGCATGTCTACGTGCATCGCACTGATTCCGTGTACCTATCCTCACCAGTGAGGGAAGGTCTCCCTCAGAGGCTTCCCCATGGTGGGGGAGTCCCCACTAACATTTTCTAGCTATCTATGAGGAGAGTTGACACATTGACTTAGAATTGCATGGTTTCACTGACCCCTCTCCAAGCCCCTCCAAAAGTCTTGGGGGGACCCCTTCCCAACTCAGGGGCTTATTTATATTTAGCTAAACAATTAAGTAGGATATGTGATGCTGTTTGGTTAGCCAACTTCAAACTAGCTGCTTTGACAATATTTTAGAAATGGTCTAGCCACTTTCTCTTCCTCTCCTCTCCCTCTGTCAGGTAAGGCAGTCACTATTATTGCCCGGTGTGCTGTGAGCTCTCAGAGGCTTTGCTAGAGTCAAGAGCATCCTCTTGGTAGCTTTGGAACTCCTGAAAGGCACCTTTTGAATTATTCTTGGCCCTGCTGCTTCCATTTTGCTTTGAGTCTCTCAGAGTTTTTAGTGCTCCAGATTTTGTTGGGTAGCCCTTCTCCAGCCTACAAAGAGTAGTAAGTCCTCCATCTTTACCCCTACTTCAGGAATTGAGGCACTCAGGCTGCAAGAGTCTCTGCTTTATTCTATTTTCTGTTTGCTGTAGCAGAACACTACAGACTGTGCGCATCATAAACATTAGAAGTATGTTTGGTTCTGGAGTCTGAGAAGCTCAAGACCAAGGGGCAACATCTTGTAAGGACCTTCAAGCTGTATCGTAGCGTATGGAGATGGATGCTGTGGTGGTTTGAATGAGAATGTCCCCCATAGGCTTCAAGTATTCAGACATTTTGGCCCCAGTTGGTGGTGCTGTTTTGGGAGATCTCAGAAGGTGTGGCCATGCTGGAGGAAGTACATCACTGGGGGTGGGCTTAGAGAGTTCAACAAGCCTTGCCAGCTTCCAGCTGCCCCCTCTCTCTCCACTTCCTATGCTCACTGGAAGATGTGAACCTTGGCTTTCTGCTCCAGCTTCTGCCACCATGCCTCCCCACCATAATTGGACTCTAATTCCCCGGAACCGTCAATTGTGAGCTCAAATAAACTCTTCCTTTTATAAATTCCCTTGGTCATGGTGGTTTTATCACAGCAACAGAAAAGTGACTAATATAGATGCCAAACTTATTCTATTTCCATGAGCCATCCCTGCAATGATCAACCCACTCCTTTAATAATGGTACTAATCCAGAGCCCACTTGATCCCATCTCTTAAGATGGTCATTATGGTAACTAAGTCTCAACATTAAGTCTCCAGGGACAGTCATGTCATAGCAGTGTCCTATGAGCTGGTTGGTTTGTAAGATATGACTTTGGGAAAATAAGGGCTCGGCTGGGTTAGAGACCTCGGGCAGCAATATACCTGGTCGGGTAGAGTATTCTGGGAGAGTGGTGGCTTTGCAAAGAAGGTCCCAAGCTTTGGTGGAGGATAGAGCTCTGCCTCCGTGGCTTTCCCACAGTTCCCTACAAATCCAGAAAGGTTAAATTGTTTTTGTCTTAATGGGTCAAATAGAACAGCTCAGATTTAGAATCCCGCCTTATCTCAGAACCTAGAAACAAAACAAAAAATGGAATCGTATAGGTTATTACACTTCGCTTAACCAAGGGGCTATATGCAATATTGGATAGACAGGTGCTCCATGGGGACAGAGTGAGAGGCCATTAGAATCCTCTGACCAGCCTAAGGAAAAGCCAGGTATAGCTGCGGAGGTCCAGAACATTTGGGGTGCTCCCTTTTTGACCTCTGTCATTTCTTTCCTGACTGACAGTGGTGGCCACGCTTCATCTACATCTATTAAAACAATCTGAAGAATAGCCTTCATCGACATGTCAGGCAGGTCTGGCCTGGGTAGTTCTCCTTTAACTTAAGAAAGGGCTGGCTCTGAGTTGGAGGCCAGGTTGGCTGATTTCCTGATTTTACAGTTAGGCAAGATATGTTGGAATAGCTGTCACAGATGACATTGGAAGTCTTTTGTCATTCCATGACTAGCTTGCCAAGTGGGAACAGTTAGAGTTCCAGCTGATCTCAGAGGCAGGGGAAGTGTTGGGCTGGGAATAAGTAACACCATGGAAGAACTGTATCAGGTGGAAACCAGTGTCTGCCTTCAGGAGATGACACACCTTCAATGAGGTAGACGGTGTTATTCTATTCTGGGACTTTCTAAACTCTTGGAACCAAGGCCTGGATCCGGTTGGGATTGGGATTTATGGAATGAGTTGGCCAAACACAGTAAGATAGGGGAGTTAATGGAGCCAAGGAGCCAAGACACTAATAGCCCTGGTGGTGTGATGTTTACTACTGGCTAGACACCCTTCAGTTTCTTCTGTTTGGGTATAGGCTGGAAAGAGTTGAACTTCATTAAGTATTGTTTTCAGGGACAATACCTGTGTAGGACAAGGATCACAGATCAGGGCAAAGGGATAAGTTGAGTGCCACTTTGCTGTAGTTGGTTTTTACTTTATTACTTTATTTATTATCTGTTTTGTTTGCACATGCCATGATGCATGTGTGGAGGTCAGAGGACAACTTGAAGGAGCTGGTTCCTTCTATCATGTGGATCCCAGGGATCAAACTCATATTAAGCCTGGTGGCAAGTGCCTTTACCCACTGAGCCATTGTGCCAGCCCTCGGTTGATTTTTAAGGTTACTTTTGTAGAGTGAACTTTAAGAATACAGAAAGAGTAATGGGATCTCTGAGAACATCTGCACAGACAGCAAAGCCAGCAGAGTGGCATTCAGGAACTGGCTTTCCTATCTCTATCTGTATCCATCCTCCAAGAACCCTCAAGTGTGACTTTTCACGCAGTTAGCACAAGGAAGAAAGTGCTTGGCTGGCCATACCCGAGAGAGTGAGCAGAAATTATCGCAAACGCCAAGATTATGCCATCAGCTAGATAGGAATGAAGGACCTCAGCTTGCAGGCCAGCGATTCAGCATCTGAAGATGTTCTCACTAAGGAGTGTGCCTGGCCTCCCAGTTTGCAGAATACAGAGACATTTGAGCCATATTGCCAGAGATCTGAGACTGCTACTCTTTTCCTGGTCCCAGCCCTCACTGCCTCTGTTCCAAACTTTCCAAGCACTCCCTCTCTACCCTCTGGGGGTAACAAGAAAATGCTGCTTACAGCCAAAAAGCATCTGGCTTGGAGGCCTGGATGGATACAGGCTCCATGTAGCTTCTAAGGACTGAGTCCACCACTATCACTGGTGACCAGTAATCAGTTACTGTGTAGCTCTGAGCGGTATCACAGGCAGGGCCCCTCAGAAATCACAAGGAGTATTAAGTAATGTTTTTAGGAGCAACATCTGGGAACACAGGGCCTGATAAAGAAACAAGTTGATGGCCTAAGCTTAACCTATGGAGCCCTCCAAAGCTGGAGACCTTGAGCTGCCAGTCATAAAGCTGAGAAGGTGGGACTGGGGTTTGAGGCAGCTGGAGATGAGGGCAATGCCCAGGGTCAGCTGAGGGCCATCAGCCGCTGACATTCTCAGGACCTTGGTCAGATGGTTAATATTGTCAACTTGACATACTCGTGAATCACCTAGAAGGTAAACCTCTATGCATATCTGTGAAGGAGTTTCTAGACTGAATTGGAATGGGAAGACTCACCCTATGTGTGGCTGGGGTTCTAGAGTAAAAGGGAAAGGGCAAGCTAAGCATCAGCACTCATCTACCCTGCATCCGGACTAAGGACACAATGTCATTAACCTTCCACCAGGTTCCCCCACTATGATGGCCTATTCCCTCCCTTCCTCCTTCCCTCCCTCCCTTCCTTCCTAACTTGTTTTTATCAGGTGGGTTGTTATTTGTGGAGGATGAGTCCCTCAGTCACAAAAAGCGGAGGTCTAGGCAGATAGCCGATATCCACTTCTGGAGGCTTTTTAGGTCACCGGCACAGGCAATAGCCCCACCCTCCTGCAGGGTGACCTTGACCGAGGACCAGAGAACTTAGATGGAGAAGCAAGGGTCTTACCCAAATAACACTACCTGTGTCCTTCTGTGGATCTGCACCTCAGCCAGTAATGCATCCTGGAAGCCCGAAGGAGATCTCCACCTGTCTCTGGCAGTGCTAGAGGGGTGGCAAATTTATTCCACACTGCTGTTTATTTGGATTCAGCCAGACTCTTCTGCGGCACTTAATTGTCATGGACATCATGTAGCAGGAGGCAGCTGAGAGATGGGAATGAGCTCCCAATTTGTCTGGAAAATTTTCTCCATTATGAGACTAGAAAGATTAAAGGGATAATAATACCTTATACCCATATCATGCTTTCCTCTTAGCAAAGAGCTTTTCATATGCACATTATCTTATTTGAGCCTCATGGTAGTCCTGTGGGGTAGTTATAATTGGAATTATTATTCATCTTAGGAGTAAAAAACCTTATAACTTTGGGAAACATGCCTTCTTGTTTAAAAAATTTTTTCGGAGTTATTTTTATTTTATGTGTATGAGTATATTTCCTCCATGTACTAAAGTGAGCCCATGTTGTGGGAAGCCCTCTGAAGGCAGAAGTGGGGGTCAGATACCCTATAGCTGTAGTTAAGGACAGTTGTTAGCCACCATGTGGGTGCTAGGAGTCAAATCTGGGTCCTCTGAAAGAGCAGCTAGTGCTCTTGACCACTGACCCATCTCTTCAGCCCCTCCTCATTCATTTTTTTATTAACCAATATCCTTCTAAGAGTCTCAAAACTTAAGGAGGCTGGAGAAATGGCTCAACAGTTAACTGCACATACTGCTCTTTCAGAGGACCTAAGTCCATTTCCCAGCACCCATATCAGGTGGCTCACAATTGCCTGTAATTCAAATTCCAGGAGGATTTGGTGCCTCTGTCCTGCACCAGTATCCATGCCTATGTGCACACACCCACACTACACATACATATGTGCACACATCCACACTACACATACATATGCATAATTTGAATAATAATTTTTAAAATTCAAAATTCAGGGGGGGAAGGCAGTTGGAAAGATGTCTTTGTGCTTAAGAGCACTTGTTGCTCTTGCAGAGGACCTGGGTTTGGTTCTCAGCACCAACATGGTTACTCGCAATAGTGTGTAACTCCAGTTTCAGGGGATCTGATGGCCTCTTCTGGCTTCTCTAGGCTCTTGCATGCACATGAACTCATGCCAGCACATGGAGATACATAATAAATAAATAATAAATAAATAAATAAATAAATAAATAAAAATTTTTAGAAATCCAAAAAGGCTACATAAAGAATAAAGCAAGCAAAGGGAAGAATGCCCTCTCCTGTCTATAGATCTGTTTTGTCACATATTTTTCCTATCTACAAATTTACATTATAAGATTAAGACATTGACATTAAGGGCTGGAGAGATGGCTCTGCAGTTAACATTATCAGCTGTTCTTGCAAAGCACCTGAGTTCAGTTTCCAGCCCCCGCCTCCCAATATGGCAGCTAGCAATCATTTGTAATTCTAGTTCCAGGAGGATCTTCTGCCCTCTTTTGGCCTCTTCAGGCATTGCACAACTTGAGTGCACTTAGATATATGCAGGTAAAGCACCTGTGTACATAAAATAAATAAAAATAAACAAATAAAAAAATTTAGGAAAGATGTTGACATTAAGCAAACCACCAAACAGAAACACATGGAAACAGCCCACTTCTATACAGCATGGGGGAGGGTAGTAAAAAGGGTAAATAAAAGTCAGTTCACACGCAGCTAGCAACCCAATGAGGGCTATAAACTAAGCATAGGAGTAGCAAACAGGAGGGTGAAGAAGCATGGTAACATGTGGGAGAAGTTCAGAGAAGGTCCAGTTGCAGTCGGCTTTACCAGAAGAGGCAGTGTGAGAGCTGGTGCTTAAGGATGAGCAACATCCCCTCAATGGACCTCCAGGCCTAGCATTAATCCCTGGCCTTCTGTACTCTGGGCTGTGGAGCTGAGATGAGAGCCCAGGCATTCACCATGCTGCTGATGCATCCAGATCAATATTTAGTTCACTGAGCACTTCTTGCCATCAGTCAGCCAACTGCTCTTTGCCGTGTCTTGTGTTTTCAACATGTGTTGAATTTGATAGGACTGGATTAAAACAATATTTGGCTGCAGCTTTTCTCTAAGGAAGAGATTCCTCCAGCTGGGATCTCCCAGGGTCTTGGGGAATATTCAAACAACACTTGGAACAGCAGCTGTGTTTCTATCTGAACTGAGTCAGCGGTGCTATTTGCACGCAGGTGATATATAAACCTCACCCCAGGGAAACAGCAGGCCTTTGAATGAGGTAGGTTTCTTCATAGCTGCCTATTTGTCTTACATTTTTGTTCTTCTCCTGGGGGAAATATTGCTAATAGGATTAATAAATGAAAAATCTAAATAACAAGACGGCTGAAATATAGATTTTGTGGGAATATAATTCATCACTGGCTCTGGAAGGCAAAGTCATGTGACATCATCTATTAAATGGTCACTTCACATGCTGCCAGGAGGAGGTCAATGTTTTACAGCCATCTGGGGGTCACTCTTAGTAGGGGTGCAGATAGAAGAGAAGATGTGTTCTACCCATAGCACCCAGTCACCTGACATAGGGCCATCTGGTCTGGCTTGGACCTGCAATTTTTCCTTCTGTCTAGAACTGACACTACTGAGGAACTCACTGATGAAATTTTCAAATGAAATTTCTTCCAAAAGACAGAGGAAAGGAGATCTTTCACAAATCTTGGATTGGCTGGATAGACGCCTAAACCGGTAGTAGTCACTTGAAAGTGTGGAGGATTGGGGATTTAAAAAGCATGGGGGTTGGAGAGAAAGGGTGGTAATTTGAGATATACGTAGCAGGCCTCTATGCAAAAATTTTGGATAAATGGATTATGTTTCCAGGCTTGACTATTTTGAGGAATTCTTTGCTCAGTTGAATAAATGCATGTGCATTTGATGGGGGAGGAGGACAGTCCTTGCAGCACCCCAGGGTTCAGCAGACATGCTCTGGACAGCAGCTGAGATTTCAAGACCCAGCTTTGCCCCCACTTTCCATGACCATGAGCAAGTTATCTATCATCTCTGCCCCTCTGCCTCCTTATTGATCAAGTGAGAAGATAGGTGATCTGTCTCCAGAGTTGCTCAATATTTTATGAACAGGTCTATTTGAGAATCAAAAGCTTTGCTGGATCCATTCAATGCCATCTTTGGCATCATAGGAAGCAGGAGGGAAATGGACTCGGTGGTACCCTTGCCCTTGTTATAGACCATCCTTCATCTAAAAAGGAAACTTGGAGATCTGGAGAGCTAGGGACATCACCAGGGACCCCTACCTTCCCTAGGCAGGACAGTAAGATGGGGCTTTACTAACACTGCTGGAGAGCTAAGAAATCCGGAGAGATTGCTGGAAGTGTCCCTCCTGTCTCCTGCCTTACCTTCCTTACCTTTTCATCGCCAGCAATTTCCATTTAGAACATATGCCAGAGCATATTTGGGGAGCTGATCTTGATAAGACCAAACCAGGAAATGTAAATATGCAGAGCTGTTAGTAAGAGAGGGAAGCCAGCTCACCTCTTCAGAGCAAGCAGGAGCAGGAAGCCAGCTCAATGCCTAGAGTGGCAGGCAGAGAGGGAAAGAGGATTGAGAGTGGGCTAGAGGTGGGAGACTCTGGAGAAGCATGAGATTAGCTGCTGGGACCAGACGTCCCAGGTAGTACTGAGAGGGCTGTTTTTATTTTTTTATTTTATTTATTTATTTTTTTTATTGGTGCTTTGTGCATTTCATACATCATTTTCCAATTCAGTTCCGGCATATTTCTCTTTCCCTTCCCCCTTATCCCCACCCCATCCCAGATCATGCATTTTGCCATAACTGTCCTGCATCTTTCTCTCAGTTTTTTTTTTTCATTTTTTAGCTATAAGTGATGATCCATGAGTACAAGCATCCTTCATATGAAACCAATTTGCAGGCTGTTGTGCCCAAACCCCCACAGCCCCACCATCCAGCGGGGGGGTGAGGGGTTGTATGTTCAATCAAGTTGATCAAATGAGTGTCCAGACTACATTGCTGGCTGTTTTTAAGGAGGATCCGAATAGAGGAACGAGGCTTTGAGCACAGGTCTCCACTGGCACTGGGGGGACTAAGTGCATCTGGAGCTGGATTTCCCCCAGAAGGATCCAGTTCCCTCAGAACTCATGTATATCATGGAGAGAGATGAGCTTCTTTCATTCATTCATCAAGCATTTCTGAGAGTGTGCTCCACACCTGTATCCTCGTAAATCCAATGGAGTGCAAAAGACCTGAAGCTGGGGTCAGAAAGATAGCTCAGTGGTTAAGAGCATTGGGTGCTCTTGCAGAGGACTAGGTTCAGTTCCAACACCTACATGGTAGCTAGCGACTGTCCCATAACTCCAGTTCCAGCGCTCTGATTCCCTTTTCTAATGTCCATGGTTTGTATGTTTGGGATACACCTTAACTACATGCACTCATACACACAAAATAAATAAATATAAATATATAAAAAAGACGAAGCCCTCCCACCTTCAGAGAGCTTTAGTTCTCTTGAGGGAGATGGACATGCAATAGATGAAAGAAAAATGATGCAACAATAGCAAGCCGTGGAATGTGTTGGGGAGAGAATGGAGCGGGGGGGGGGGGGGGGGGGAGAGGGGAAAACCATCCTGAGAGTAACCAAACCTGGCCTCAGGCCACACGAGGACCACGGGTTTCATTCTAGATCTGCTGGAGAGAGTGTGTGGTCTACACTGTCAAAAAGCAAAAAGTCACTTTGGCTGTTGTATGGAGAATAAATTACTGAAGGGGAACCTAGGAGCTTGGGATCAGTAGGAGATTATTTCAGCGCTCCAGACCCCAACCAGCAGCAGTGAGGAGCCTGCTGGAGACAACAGAGGTGGTAAAACATGCTTCATCCTGGAAACCTTCCGAAGATGAAGCTACCAGACTTGCTTGCTGATGAGTTAGATGTGGATTGTGAAAGGGGGGAGTTGGGTGTGAGCCAAATGCTAGGCCTGAGCAATGGGGCAAAGGTGGAGCCATTTCATTGAGTCAAGGGACATTGGGGAAAGCAGAAGCTCTGAGGGAGCTGGAGCGACAGTTGGGCCTGTGAGGCCTAGGACGACTTAAGTCTGCAAGAGGATGCTATGCAGCAGGTAAAAAGGTGACCTCTTCCTTCTTTCAGGAGGATATGTTCTAGAATTGTACAAGGGGGATCATAATTGGTATAAATCATCACCCTGTGGCATAAAGGAGATTTGCTTTCTGTGCTTTCTGGGACTGCATAGTTATACTAAAAAGTCAATGCGTCAATGTCTAGGGGTGGCTTTGGATCGGGTACCTCATTTTGTGAACAGCCATCTGCATTTCTGAGCTATAGCTCTCTATAGAGCAGAGACTAGACCAGTTCTGTGACTTGAGGCTTCACCCGCACTTTGAGAGCACATCCCTGGGACAGACTGCACCTCCTCCACTTGAAAGAGCTTCCCTGTGCTGCAGAGGAGCCCTGGACTCTGTGTATAGACTCTTGGGCAGGCCAGGTACTCTCCTGCTTATGGCCTGTTTCGAGCTTGCAGTGTCCCCAGCCTGGGTGGTAGCTTCCCTTGAGTGTGACATCCTGGTTATAGCCGGTATGAATTAGTTCCCCTCTGACGCGTCTCTCTCATGCCCATGGTCGCCTCAGGCTGTCTGCCCATCTTGTTCTGCCCATTTTGTGCCTAAGCCTCCCACATGATCTCTGGAGTTCTTCCAGATCTGTTATTTCTTCCCCCTGAGGAGTCTCGATTATGCTCAGTAGAGGTGTCCTTCATGAGAAAATATCCCACTTCTCTCTGGGAAGACCATGGTCACTCCCCAAGATCCCCAGTGATGAGCAATTAAGCGATAATCAGCCACACATTTCAGTCTAGAGGTCTCTGCTGATCTGGTAATGGCCCAAAGACAAAGACAAACACTCTTGAGATGCCTTTTAGTCTTATTTTTGAGCTTCTTTATAGGAAATAACTTTTTCTCCATGCAAGCCCATAGCCCTGACTACTCAACCATGTTTGGAGATCTTCATTTATTCTTCTATCATCTCACATCAAATTTTATTTAGTCCAAATGTTTAGAGAGACTTTGCAATCTTAAGTGTCCTGATGGCTCCTACAAAAATGTTTCAAAAAATTGGGGCTGAAGAGATGGCTCAGTGGTTAAGAGCATGGGTTGCTCTTGCAGAGAACCAGGGTTCAATTCTCAGCACCTACATGGAGGCTAACAGCCACCTATAACTCCAGTTCCAGGGGATCCAGCACCCTCTTCTGACCTCCACAGGCATTGCACTCACATACATGCAGGGAATACATTCATACCCATAAAATAAAAACATAATGATAAATATTTTTAAATGTTTCAGAAACTGTATCAATGATCCAGTCTGAGTGCATGGGGCCATGCAAGGCTTACAAGAGACAACAAAGCCCCAGAGTTGGAGAGACCTTTCCACAAGCTGAGGTACCTGCATGGCTAGATGGATGCGTGGCTAGTGCTTAACGATGGAAGTCATACAATAGCAGACACACAACCTTGCTAAATTAGTTTAAGGGCAAAGGGAGACCTGCTTACTGGAACTCCTAAAACATAATTATAAATGAGGACATCCTGGCAGAGTGGACAGAAACACTTAATAACGGAAGCGGTTTAAAGCTCTGAGTTCTCTAATTTATGGGTTTCTGGGTTTTGTATGCCTTGACTTGGACAAGGCTTTGGGATACGCCATCATTGGACTGGCTGTCCTTAGAGACACTTCCTCCTCCACAGCAGAGGCGAATGAAGATTCAGCTTTGTGCTTTGTTCCCATCTTGGGACAGACTTAGGAGTCTAGATTTGCTCTGTATAAAACCTCTGGGCAAAAGTCTTCAGGTAAATTTTCATGGCCAGGGGTGATTGACAGTTGACGACTTTTATAGCCACACCCTCTTTTCCTTTTCATTGCTCCCTGTCATAGCAGATATCCCTTATGGACCATTATTTTTATTTTTATTTATTTTTTAATAGTTTCATACACTGTATCCTGATTACATTCTCCCCATAACCCTCTGAACCCTTTCTTCAGTCTCTTATTGGCTACGACATTAAAAAAAATAATAACACCGCTTCCTCCAACAACCAATAACAGTCATCAGCTCTTCAGGAAAGAACGGGGCCTCTTGGGCAGCTCCTCTGTCCATGGTGGAAGGTTAGAGGGCCCAGTCGCATGCAGGTGTCCATAACTCCTGTGTGTTCATGGCTGAAACAGCAATGTCAGATCTGGGTGGAAATGTATCATGACACTGTTCCCTGTCTTCTGGCTCTTTAATGATTTCTGCCATCTCTTCTGTGATGTTTCCTGGGCTTTGGAGTGAAGGGTAATATAGATGTCCCATTTAGGGGCGAGGACTGACTGGCCACTTATTCTCTGCATTTGGACTAGATACAAGTCAAAAGGGGTCTATCTGTAATGTCTATTAAAGTCACTATTGAGAGTTGAGAGTTGTTGTAAACTCTGACATGAACTTTATGAATTAGGCAGCCATGTTCTGATGCTAGTGCATTCTGGAGCTTTCTTATTTATTATTTTTATTTTGTGTGTATGATTCTGTTGCCTACATATGTGTAAATGCAACTGTGTTGTACATGGAATCAGAATAAAGCACTGGAGTACCCTGCAACTGGGGTTACGAATGGTTGTTAGCAGCCATGTGGGTGACAGGAGTCAAACCCAGGTCCTCTGAAAGAGCAGCTGGTGTTCTTAACCACTGAGCCATCTCTCCAGGTTCCCATTCTGAATTTTTATCTTATGTTTTTACTCATGAAAGTAGATTGTTGCTGGGCATTGGGAGGCAGAGGCAGGTGGATCTCTATGAGTTCAAGGCCAGCCTGAGGCTACAGGGAAAAAAGTCCCCCTCCCCCCAAAAAAGAAAAGAAAGTGAGTTGTCAATTTAGCCTCTAAGTCTCTGTGGGAACTAGGAAAAAGGATTATGGTCATCGGTCAATGTTTATTAGCTAATGGATTGAATTCCTCTCGGGTTCTGGTCCTGTTTACACTACTAATTAGTTAGTGTCTAACTTGGCTAAGTTGTTAAATGATTCATGATCTTGATTTGTCTTTGGTTTTTTTTTTCCTTTTGAGATAAGGTAGCCCAGGCTAGCCTAACATTCACTCTAGCTGAAGATGGTCTTGTACTCATGATCCTCCAGACTCCAGCTCACAAGTGCTGGGATCACAGGTGTGTGTGTCATACCAGATATGATCACAGGTGTGTGCTGTCACACCCAGATATGACCACAGGTGTATGCTGTCACACCCAGATATGACCACAGGTGTGTGTCATCACAACTGGATACAATTTATCTCTTAATAGTCCCTTCCAGCTTTAAATTACTATGGCGTGTGTGTGGATTTTTTTTTTTTTTACTGAAACTAGCCATAGAAGATTCCCAGCACCTTAGACTTGATCAATACCCCAAACTTCAGCACACGTGGGGTGTAAATACAAGCAAGCTGAGGAAAAAAAAAAGGAATGTTGGTAGCAAGGCCAGGAGTCGAAGAGGGAGAGGGCACAGGGAGCCCCCATCTTGTGCCCCCAGCATCTAAGCCAGCTGACAATGCCCCTTTGATTGCCTATGTCAAAATTAATAGTCTTTAAAGAGACTTTAGAAATCTTCTCTTTCAAGTTGTTCAAGAAAACCCATGGATGGGGAAGCAGGAGTCTGGCAAGTCAACAGGCGTTGCTGTCATCGTTTCCATTTTCTTCCCCCTGCTTTTAGAAAATAAGGGTCCAGGAGGGGCCAGTGAACAGGGCCGGTGTCTTCCTTGTCAGTAAGGAAGTGTCTTGGTCTGTGCCCCCACCTCTCCTGAGCTCCTTCCTGCCTTCCTGTCAGTCTCCTTTCTTCCCCTCACTTGCTCACTTATTTCTCGTTCATCAGCTACTCACTGTGATTTATTAAGGGCAAAACTCAGCATTGAGCTCACAAAGATGGATAAGAAATGGCTGTTGATCAGTCAACAAACAGGACCTCATCAAACTCAAAAGCTTCTGTACAGTGAAAGAAACAATCAAGGAAGTGAAGAGAAAACCCACAGAGTGGGAGGAAATCTCCACCAGTGACACATCTGACAGAGCATTAACATCCAGAATATATAGACAACTCAAAAAAACAAAGAAGTAGGAAAACAAATGACCTACTCAAAAGATGGAATAAAGAGCTGAACAGAGACTTCACCAGTGAGGAATTTAAGATGGCTGAAAAACATCTTTAAAAGTGTCCAACATCATTAATAATTATGGAAATGCAAATTAAAACCACTCTCAGATATCATCTCACTCTGATATGACTGGCTAAGATCAAGAAAACAAAAGACACCAAATGCTGGAGAGGTCGTGGGGAAAGGGGAGCACTCATCCACTGCTGGTGGGAATGTAAACTTGTACAACCACTATGGAAAGCAGTGTGGAGAACCCTTAAAAGACTGAAAATGAGCCTACCACCTGACTCAGCCATACCACTCCTGAGTATATACCCACAAGACTCATCCAACTGCAAAGATACAAGCGCATCCATGTTTATTGCAGCTCTTCACAATAGCAAAGAGCTGGAACCAACCCAAATACCCCTCAACAGATGAGTGGATGACAAAAATGTAGTACATCCACACAATGGAGTACTACTCAGCAATAAAGAAAGATGACATCATGAACTTTGCAGGTAAATGGATGGAGCTCGAAGCCATTATGCTAAGTGAAGTACACAGTCCCAGAAAAACAAGTGGCAAATGGTCTCCCTCATTTGTGGATGTTAACACCAAATCCCCAGATAAAAGGCAAGCTGAACAACATTATTGTTATATTTCTGTTTATCTGAAAGCAACTATGTTGCTATAATGTAAATCTCTTAACTGGCTCTAGAATTGATCCACCACTTACCTTCAGACTCTGTAATTACTGTATATGAGTGGAAAGTATGCATTCATATTTTAGAGTAATATAAAAGAGGAAAATGTGAATTCCTAGACATAAAAAAAAAAAAAAGACTGAGAGAAAGAAGCAGGACAGTTATGGCAGACCTAGGGTGGGGTGGGGGGAAGGGAAAGGGGAATATGTATAAACTGAACTGAGAAATGATGTCTGAAATACACAAAACATCAATTAAAGCATTATATTAAAAAATGGCTGTTGATGGTGCAGTTAGCACATTACGACACATAGGAGTGCCACATGAGGAATTGCTGGCAGTCTTATGAAACTGCCCGCAAATAGGAACCCTGGACCCTGTGACCCATCACCACCAATCTGAATGAATTTACCTGAGCAAGAGGTGACATTTGCTGAAGTCTTTTCTCTGTGTGACTCACATCTCAGGATCTGGACACCTCAGCAAGGAGTCAAGGTCATCTCATGAAGCTTAGCCAGGGTTCGTAGCTCTGGGTCCGACTGCTGCCTGCAACCCAGGTCACAGCTTGGAGGAGGCTGAGGCGGTGTGTCTCCTGCTTTGGGTAATAAATTAATCCCTGCCCTCTTCTTCTCCTCTAGGACTCTATTGTTCTGCAGTGTGCTTCCTGGGGTGCATGGTTTAACTTCCCTGAGCCCAGTTTCCTCACAAGTGAATCCCCAGCTTGAAGAGAGCCCATGAGGTGACAGATATGCCTCTGTCCCATGCTAGGTGAGGAGGAAAGCTGCCTAGTGTGACTACAGTGGTCCTGGCAGATCTGCCACTGGCTAACGGTGATCCTGCCAACTTTCACTGGCTGCACCAAATGCCTCAGGGATTCCAGAAATCCTCTCTCCCAGGACGATTCAAGCACAGCCCGTATGGAGGACCCTGGACTCTAGAAAGTCAGCCAAGGTCACGCTGTATTTTTCCATATATGGCTGTCCTTTTCTCTTTCACTGGAGCAGTATAGGGTCAGTGAGCCAGCTTCCCAGTCACGCCCAGCTCTCCCTTGCACCATCCACTGTCTCGGTGATGCTGCGTTAGAATTCTCTTGTCCTCTGTGGACTCGCAGCGCTCCTGACAGGCAGGGAATGCTGTCCCCTGCTTTCCAGGCCCGGCTCTGGGTTTCTCTCCCGCAGGATGATGCTGAGCTCATCTGGGGAGGGACGTGGCTGGGGAAGAAGCTTAGACGTGAACCTTTATGTGAAGCCATCTTACTTCCCTCCTGGCTCCCACTGTCTCATCTGTTTGCTTGCTCCTTGTTTCTCTCAGTTGCAGAAGGGTCAGGGCTTCGTGGTTGCAACCTCTCCTGGGACTTTCAATGCCAACAAGGCAGCTGAGCCCAGAGCAGCCATTTCATAACCACCTGCAGAGCAAGTAGATGCCTGAATAATGCCAGCACACACACAGACTACGGTCACCAAGGCAGGTCGTCTAGAATGGCCAAGAAGTGACATGAAGGCGAAATGGTGGCTTGTGCACCGCGGTGGAAGTGTCAACATAACCCTTTCTTTTTTTTCTTTTTCTTTTTTTTTTTTTTTTTTTGGTATTTTTGAGACAGGGTCTCCCTTTTTTTAGTCCCAGCTGGCCTGGAGCTCACTCTGTAGACCAGGCTGGCCTTGAACTCACAGACATCCGCCTGCCTCTGCCTCTCAAGTGCTAGGATTAAAAGTGTGCGCCACCACGCCCGGCTAGCATAACCCTTTCAAGGCACATGTGACTCCAGTGAATACAGTTCAATGCCAATCCAACCATACAAACTATTCTCTGAGCTATGTCACCCAAATGGATCGTTGGCTAGTTGGAGCCCCCCCCCCCAACCTCCCCACCTCTTGGCCTCTGTGCTGTTTAAGCAGATTTGGAGTCCTGAGAATAAGGCTGCCATAGGGCAGCAGAAAGAGATGGGAGTAATGCAAGCTGATTTCTAGAATAGGATGCTGCCCACAGGCACAGATGGCTAGTTCACTATATGGAAGACCAGTAAGCAATATGAACCGCAGCCATTTAAAATAAGAAAATAGGGCTGGAGAGATGGCTTAGCAGTTAAGAGCACCGATTGCTCTTGCAGAGGACCCGGGTTCGATCCCCAGCACTCACATGGTGGCTGAGAACTGTCTTTAACTCCAGTTCCAGGGGAATTCAACACCCTCTTCTGACCTCCGTGGCATTGCATGACATGGGTGCACAGACCTACATGCAGACAGTACATTCATACACATATGAAAATAAATAAAATTAAAATAAAATAAGAAAATAGGGCCAGAGAGATGGCTCAGCAGGTAGAAGGACTTGCCATGCAAGCCTAATTACCTGAGTTCCATTCTTGGAACTCATAGGAGGAGACAACCACTCCTGAAAGTACACACACACACACACACACACACACACAAATAAAATAAGTGGTGGCCTGAACAGGCCCAGTATGGACACCACTCCGTCTTCTCACAGTCTTGCTCAGCTTCCTTCCCTCTCTTGCCAAATCAAACCTGCTTTCAATTGTTCCCTAAATGACATTGTGTAATTCCGAAAGTTAGCCGTCTCAAGTTCTAGTTGTCTACTCCTACCTTGACTACCCTGGAACCCCCTCCTGCCTGCACCCTAACAAGAAAGGAAGGAAAAAGAGCAACAGTCTCATGCATGTATTTTGTGTATCCTGTATGGCAGGATGTGTGCCCTCCCCCCCACCGCACCCCCACCCCGTGGCTTTGGAGCTGCCACAGAAGTCTGCAGGTGAGAGAGGTACAGGAGAAATCCTTAGGAAACCAAAGGCGATGTGAGTTTCCAAGCCCAAGGGGCCTTCATTCTCAGCTTGCTTGAATGCTGTCTATTTTTGCTTCATTGATTTTGGCTGCAGCTGGGACTATGTTTGCCCATTCATTTAAAAGCACTTCATTTCCCTTCCTCTCCTTTATGTTTTTATCTGCTCAGCCAATGACTTTGTGTCTGCAGTTTAGGAGCCAGGGGCTCAGACCTTCCTTCCTAAGAGCAGACAGAAGCCCTAGAATCCACTAGTTTCTCAGGATGGAATCACGGGCAAATCAGCTTCATTAGGAATGTCAGAAGAGAGAGCCTGGGGAGACACTATTGTATGCAGAAATAGTGCAGGGTTTAGAGAGATCTCTCAGGGGTTCAGTGTCCTCAGGCCTGTGGCTTTCTTTCGTGGGAATGGAAATAAAGGATTATGGTAAGAATTAAATGAGATGGTATCTAAAGTTAATGTTTAGCACAGAGGAGGTAATAAGCAAAAAATCCATCTCACCTTACACAGTCTGCATAATCTCTATATGAAGGTCTGGAAGGAAGGAAGACCAATGACTTCCTAGAACTGAGATGTGATCAGCGTCTCCCAACTTGAGTGCCACTCTTCCCCATCTTTGTTCATGCCTAGGACCAGTATGAAAGTATATCCCTAAAACCCACGGTGTGTGAGTGGGTGGAAATCCAACTCCTATTCTAGGCAACGTCACTGTGTTGCTGTCTATCTGAAGCAAAGATTGTAACAGAGGATGAAAAGTAGATCAAAACGAAATTCACCCTAAACTACAGAAAAGTCAGAACGGCAGGCTCTCCCAAAAAGACCAAAGAAAGTAGAGCAATAGTGCCCCCAAGTGGTCAAACGCTAAATGACAGTTTTGACTCTGTAAACACAGAAGTAAACACACACACACACACACACACACACACACACACACACACACGGCCATGTGTAACTGGATGAATCTGGCATTTGTGTTTGTTGAGATTTTAAGGTAATTTTGCTTTTTGTCGGATTAAAAGTTGCAAAGCTTAAGAACTTCGAAAAACCAACTGAAACAGTGATGTTCTCAAAACAATAAGCCTCTGCTTTGAAAAATACTCTGGAAAGACTCAGAAAAAGATGCAAGACATGTATGGCAGAGTGCATGAACTCAGGTGGGGTGTGGGTCATGGAAAAGGAAATGACTCTAAATTGGATTGAGAAATGATGTATGATGTATGAAAAAGTTTAATAATAAAAATACATATTTTTTAAAAAGAAAGTAGAAAAAAAGAACTTCCCAATACATATCATTATAAATTGATACAGTTTTGTAAGTCCCAAACAAACAGACTCCTAGATCTACGTGGGTTCCACTCATTGCCAAAAAGGAGAAATCAGTGCTGGGGGAGATGCCTGCTTTCCCTGCTGTTTCCTTTCTTCCAAGGCCACAAGCGCCTGCCAGACAGCATTCTGCAAACTTGATGAACAAACAAAGGGAGGGAGGCACGGGGCAGTGCGTGCTTTTAATCAGCTCCCTTCGGTCCCCAGCTCCATGTGATCCCAGCTTGGTTCCCGTGAAGAATGGCTGATGGGGAGCCTCTGTGGGTGGGACGGGGCCTCTGTGGGTGGGACGGGGCCTCTGTGGGTGGGACGGGAGCCCAGCTATGCCCTGCAGCTGCTCAGGAAGAGGCATGGAGTCCCCTGTAGACCCACTGGTGGTTGGAAATGAAAAAACAAAGCAAAACCTTAACTGTAACATTTGCCTATTCCTGTAATCTACATGCACTCCCAGTGGCTTATTTCAAGACACAGTATGACACGGAGGAGTGCACTATTGATGGGGCTGATGAGAGCAGAGGTCCTGGCTGGAAAAGGCCTGAGGAAGCTGCCACTTTGTGGCATCATCAGAGCCTCAGTGAGGGCTGGCTTGCCCTCTGCATCTGTCTTCTTGCTTTGGGTTAGGCCTGTCCTAGGCACAGCTGCCTCTCTAAGTCCCTGTAGAGCTGCAGTAGGTGGCCTGCAGGCTGCTGTCTTGTACAACCCACCCAATGTAGATCCAGTGTAGACCTGAACCCATGGTAGCATCTTTAGCTACTGTTGATTGTTGAAGAGACCGTGCGGCCCCAGCATAGGGAGAACTGCGCCTGGTCTTGATTATGCCATTACTGATTGGTACAACTTTGGAGTCTCTCGGCCTCCGTTTCCTGTCTGCTGGTGGAGGGAGTTGAGACATACGAACCCGAAGTCTCTACCAGTGTCCCTGCTCTGGTGATGACTCAAGATTTGGCTTCACTGGAGGACAAGGGTCACAGGGTGAAGGGGCCTCTGACTGGGGTGCCACTGGGAAGAGGGAAGAGGCTCTGGTACTTGGAGAACTTTACTGAGAGCCCAACTGTGCATTCATGGGAGGAGTCCAGTTACATGGATAGGATTTCCCAGAAATTCCAGAGAGGGGTATGTATGTCTGTGCCAGCCGGCCGGAGCAGGCCTTAGTAACTTAGCCTTGGGTTGCCTAGGAAACATGTCAAGGAAAGTTCCAAGCCAATCCTTCCTTATCTCCTATGGGAGATGCCTGAGGGACAGGAAGTCACAAGGAAGAGTGAATGGCCTAAATACCACTGAATGACAGGTACACTTTTAAATGGCAAATTTGATCTTAAGTGAATTATATTTCAACTTTTAAAAGCAAGAGAAATCTTAACAAAGCAGGAAAAGGGGAAAGCTCTTGGGAGTAGAAAGGGGTAGAAGATTATTCTAGAAGTTACTTCACCTAGTCTTATTACAGAGTTTTCCTTTGGGAATAATAATTGGAAGTGAACATGCTTTTTGTATTCCTTGATGCAATGTATTGGATGACTAGGGTCCAAGTGAAACTGAAGGGCCCAATTCTAGGAGAGCAGGTCAGAAAGGGAAAAAATTCCACCCTCCTGGAGAGAGAAAGGCAAAGGGAGAGGAGGGGCTGGCTCCCTGCTGTCCCGCCCCAGCCCTCCCAGGATTTCCTTTCCCTGTGTCCCAGCTCTTGGTTCTTCAGGCAATGCCTGGGGGCTCCAGGTTCCCCTCCCCCAGCAACTCAGAGCCCCTGTGGAAAAAGCCCTTTTCCCTTTTGTTGAGCTAGGGCTGAGGTGGAATTTTCCAAAAGGAACTTTTCCTCAGAAATTAAGGGGGAAAATAAGTTCTTAGAAAAATCCCCATTCTGTCAGAGTGTAGATTTCCACAGCGATGGAAGAACAGATCAGGGTTTAAGGCGGGGCTGGTGGGGTTCTTTTTCTGGTCTTAATTCTGTGCAGTGTCTCTGTGGATGAAGCCCCCTCTGCTTTCCCTGCCTGGAAACGAGGACGAGGAAGGAATTTAGCCCTAGATTTTCCATGGCACTGTGTCCAAGGCTGGGCTATTGGGCTTGAGCCTTGAGGAGCCTTTTCCTGAGAGAGTAGACAGAACCAAGGCTGGTAGGTGCTCATGTGTGGTCTCCAGCTGGCCACCAGGCAGGGAGCACGTAGAAGTAGACAAGCCCTTCCATGCCTTCCTGGGGACTGTGGCTTTGGAGAAGACTCCCTTGGGCCTAGACGGTCAAGCTTCCTTACCACATGGCCCACTGAACAGAAGAACCTGGGCATCTGGGACCAGGGAAGGGCAGCCCATGCTATATTGTCTGCTGTGATTTGTACATGGGGCTGGTCAGAAGAGACAGGACCTGGGAGTCTCAAGACTGGCTGTTCCTACAAACCAGAAATACAGAAGGCCATCCTAGGTCACAGTTTTCATCAGCCAGAAATTATAGACCAGCTAAGATAGATATTAATACCTCGTGCCTCTGAGCCCAGATCTGTTCAACCTACAGGAAAGAATCTAGGTTTTTGTGGAATTTTCTAGTTCCCACAGCTCTGATTTTTCCCATTACCCATAATATTCATGAATTGGTTCTGAAATCCACTTTCTCTGGCAATCCTGGGCCCAACAAGGCACTGAATCCCCCAAGGCTTGTGTCCACAGGCCTCACAGATCTGTTAGGCAGTACTAGTCCTGTGGTAACAGGGATGGCATTCCCTGCCTCTCCATAACTCCTGCTCGGTGGCTTCACTGCCAGGGTCAGCAAGTGCCGTTTTGCTCAGTGTCCAACTTTTTCAGACCCATCCGCTTCTCTTTCAAACACACACACACACACACACACACACACACACACACACACACGGCCATTTCTTTCAACATCAGTGCTCCAGAGCAATGGAACCCAAGACATTCAACACTCCCGTGCCCTGAGTTCTGATTGGGTTACACCTACCTCGCTACCCAGAACAGTCTTCCATCCCTCAGAAAGTGCCCTGTAGTCTCTTCCAGAGGCCTTTTCTTAACTTGACTCCATCTTAAGATCACTCGTTTCCCCCTTCATTATTGAAGTGCAATGGAGGTTAGAATTTGGATCTTTTTCCCTTTAGGGTTGTTTTGGGTTTTGAAGATTTTTTTTCCCCATCCAGTTGGTGGATCCAAACAAATCTATAACATGAGAAGGAGCACAGCTCAGCACTGTGTGTGGCGGCATGAAGACCCCATTTGGAATTCTGGAGGCAGGTGAGTAATAAGTCCCAGCTGACGCCCTCCTCACTCAGCACATCAGAGTGCTTTCAGAGCAGGGGTGGGGAGAGAACTGGGGCATAGTGAACTCTGTTCTCTCTGTTCTCTCCTTAGCAGTCTCTGACCCTAATCAAAGTCCTGGTTCTTTAGCAAAATACCCCAGTAACTACTTTCTTCTAATTTTTTAAAAAAAAATTTTATTCTATTATTTGTTTACATGTTTGAGTGTATTGCCTGTGTGTGCGTAAGTGCACCTATGTCCTGAAATGCCTGCAGAGTCAGAAGAAGGTGTCAGGATGGGAAGCTTGCTGTGGTAGAGCAAAGCCATTCACCTCATGGCAGGAAGTGGGGGTGGGGTGCATGTGCAGGGGACAGGTCCTTCTTTTCAGGGCATGCACTTGGCGATTACTTCCTCCAAAGAGGCCCCACCTCCTCCTTGTGTGCACTTCCAAGTGATGCCATCGTGTTGGGACTCCATCAAAGGACTGATCCATTGGTTACATCAGAGCTCTCGGAATCCAGTCATGTCCCCAAAGCCCATCAGTTGGCAGCCAAGCCCCCATTTCATGCGCCTGTGGGGGATATTTCCTATTCAAACCATAATGGTCAGAAAGAAAGGGTGCCCTTGGATCGGAGGTGAGGCAGGCAGAGGACAGGAGGGCTGCTTCCGGCAGAAAGGAACATGAGTCAGCCTCCAGCCAACAGCGTGCCCAGCAAGGTGCAGTGCGTTGCTAGGCCACTCCACTGCCTCTGCCACGGTGTGATGAGGTAATTCCACCAGAGACGACCACTCAGACACAAAATGATGCCAAAAGAAAGCCTTTCTATCTGGCTGACAACTACACATGAGCATTTGGGCCCAGGCAGCTCCCTGCTGTGGTTGGGTAGAGTTGTTTTTTTTTTTTTTTTCAATAGAAAAACTATATTGGGGTGAAAAGTCTAAGTTCCCAAAATTAGGAGTGGAAAGCCCCTCTAGCAATTCATATTCTCTAAAAGCAAGCCAAGCAGAAACTGCAGAGGCCATAAATCTGCAGTTATTATAGCTGTATTCCTAGCTCCCAGGTACATGTCAATCTGTTCTCAAACCCCTACCTTAGCTCAGTTGAGTCAAACTTCCCTATTCCCATACTTTGAGTTAAGTTTTAACTACTGGCTTCAGCTGGGGCTTTAACATGATGTAACTATGCTCAATCCTGAGGTGCCTCACTACAATGGCTAACTGTAGGAAATCTTGGTCCTAGAGAGACCACTTAGCTAAAATCTTACCTTTATTGTGGGGACCATGAGAAAAGCAGAGAAGGACACAATGGTGCCGTGGACCCTCTGTGGAAACTAGGACGAGGCACCATCAAGCCAATTGATGATCTCAAAACTCCCGCAATGTGAGTCGCCAGTCTTCCTGTGCAGGGAGGTCTTGGAGATCCACTAATGGGACTTCAGCCAGTGTCCAGTCTATGAAGAGGAAAGTCTGCTCATGCTTCAAAAAGGGAAGCCTGGTCTAGTAAGACCTGACTTTGTCCTCGAGTGGATGGACCAGGGTGATTGAAAAGCCAAAAGGAGCCAGGGGCTCCTTCTCCCCCCACCAAAAAAACCCTGAGTGACCCTTAAGGACCATTTCCTCAGGTGACCTTGAGAAAACAAAAACCTTGGTTAATCTGGACTAACCGTGTGGCCTTAAACATCCAAAAGGAAAGTATAACCATAAATAAATAAATAGTAAGGCCTGAGAAATTGTACTTCAGATATAACGCTTGAGATCTTAGTAAAAAGACAAAAAGTAAAAAAAAAGAGCACAGTTGTTTTGCCTGTCTTCAATTCTTACAGGTAAGTTCAGCTACCCTGTGGCTGCCACTGATTTTGCCATCCTTTAAAGACATGAGACACAGCTTTTCAACCTTCCAATATGGACTGAAGACTCATGTCTCTCCAAGAATCCTCCAAACCTTCAGTGCCAGATGGAGACTGCTGAGACATCCAGCTTGTGGACTGAGTAGCTACTGGGGTTTCAGCCTCTTCAGAGTATAGACTGCCATTGTTGGACTTCCCAGGCTGTATCATGTAGACCAGTACAGGAAGATCAAGACAGGACTCGATGCTTACTGGACCTCATTTGGTGACCATGGGAAGGGAAAACCCCAGTGTGGAGCACAAGGGCAGAACTGATAGCGGTTTGGGCTTGCCAAGGAAGAGCCTTCAAACATGACATCTTTCAGCCTAATAAAGAAAAACATCATAAGCTAAAGATGCTAAAACCCATGATATATGTGGTATGCATATATGCATATTTTGGAGGAATAACAACATATTGAAAGGAATAACAACAACAATAGCAACAATAAAAACTGGGTCAAAGAACTGACTGAAACTGAACTTCTGCTCAGAACAGTAAACTTCTGCATGGAGAATTTTGAGAGAGACTGAGAAAAAGATGAAAAATATGTTTGGCAGAATGCATGAACTCTGGTGGGGGGGGCAGGGAGAGGGGCACGGGTCTAGATTTGATTTGAAAATTTTTTTTTGAGACAGGGTCTCCCTGTAGCTCCAGATGGCCTGGAACTCTGTAGACCAGGCTGGCCTTGAACTTACAGAGATCCGCCTGCCTCTGCCTCCCAGGTGCTGGGATTAAAGGTGTGTGCCACCATACCCAGCACTAAAGACGGTTCTTAGCCGCCATGTGGGTGCTGGGAATTGAACCCAGGTTCTCTGCAAGAGCAGTTGGCACTCTTAACTGCTGAGCCATCTCTTCAGCCCCAATTGATTTGAAAATTTGTATGAAATGCACAAAGCTTCAATAAAAAATGGGCTTTGAAAAAAAATAAATTAAAAAAGAAACCCTGAGGCCTGGCCAGCACCCTCATGGTACTTGTTGTATGTCAGGCAGTGTACTGGGTAATTCATAGATTAAGTCAGTCTCCATGATAATTCTTTCACACAGGTACTTTAATATCCCCCTTTTATTGAAGTTGATGATAAGAGTACAGAGAGTCTAAGTAACTTCCCCAAGGCTCTACAGGAAAGGGTGGGGTGGAACTCAACCCAGGAGAGTGATTTAGAGTCTACCCTGTACCTGACCATTGTCGGGCTCAGAAAACAATTTTCTAAAGTAAAGGTCTGAGAGTCAAGCTCAGGGGCAAAGCTTCTCTCTGACTTCAACCTTCTCGTCTCCAAACCCTCATTTACCCAAAGCAAATATTTGAAACTAGAATTCTATCTCCTTAAAATCATTCATAAGCTCTAAAATTCTTACTCGAATTCTCCCCAACCTTTCATTGTAAGAGTTGGCAAATAGAGAGAGCCCTCCTTGAATGATTATGGGTCAGAAGCCCTTCATTCCAGCAAAGGTCTTCCTTGATTCTCAGAAGGAATTCTTCAACGGAGGGGCTAAGAGGAATCTGAACAGGCAGGCCTTGTCGGGTTTCTCCCCTCCTCAGCCTGTCACTGTTAGATCATACTCTTTTTGAGCCATCTTATTTATAAATGGCTGTCTATGCTTCATTGAACCTAAGCACAAAATAACTAACACTGTAGTTTAGATATGGAATGTCCTCCCAAGTTTCATATGTTAAAGGCTTGGTTCCCCAGCTTGGCAGTACTGGGAGATAGTGGAAACTTAAGGAGCTGAGGGCCTATTGGGAGGTGTTCAGGTTGTTAAGGACATGTTCTTAAAGAGGAGAGTCTCTTTGTTTTCCTTGGCCATGAAGCAAGCAGTCTTGCTCTGCCATGTACACACTCTATGATGTACTGTCTTGGCACAGGCCCAGAGCAACAGAACCAGTCATTCATGGATTGAAACCTCCAAAACTGTGATCTAAAATAAACTATTAATCTTTATAAGTGGATCACCTCAGGCACTTATTCTTAAAAGCTGATCACCTTAGACATTTGTTATAGTAGTGAAAAGCTGATTACTACAAATAGCTACCCCAGGTCTTTGGACGTTCAGTCTGATGGTTACTCTGTCACATAAAACTATGATCAGATTCTTTTCTCTTCTTGTTTTTACTATAGGGGTTTTAGCCATGAAACTTTATGATGAGTAGGAAGGGGCTCATCCTCCTCTCACCCCTGTATTAGCATATTCCTCTTCAGTTCTGCTCTTCGGCCTTGGAATGTTGGAATAGATAGATTTTTTTTTCTCACATAGGTGCTTGATTAAGTTCTACTCAAGGGCTGGGCCCTGGAGAGACAAAGACAATTAACAGCCACACACCCAAGGACACTTCTAAACTAGAGGAAAGTGTAGCATCTAGGATTAGCCACAAAACTTCCTGCAGTGTCATGCATTGTGTTCTGGTAGTAGAAACACACATCAGTGAGAGGCATGGGCAGACAGGGATTCAGATGAGGCCAGTGAGATAGTCATCAAAGGCTGTCCTGTCCTGGGGAGGAAGGAGCCAGAATAACTCACAAAGGAGGCCCATTTGGGTACCAGGCTTGGACAGCCCAAACAAGGTCCTGCATGAACTAATGTGCATGAGGCTAAGAGACTCCTGCAGAGCAGGGGAAATGGCAAATTTGCAGTGTGGCTCAGGGGGAAGGTTCTGTGGGGTTGTCATCAGCAGCTATTGAAGTTGGTGGGCAGGCACTGAAATTTCTAGATGTGTGTGTCCACAAACAAAAAATTATACAGACACGTGGTTAGTTATATAAGCAGAGACTGTTTATTTAAAAATATATATACTTTTTCCCTGCTAAGGCCTCTGAAAAAAAAAAAATATATACTTTCAAGAGAGGAAGTATGTCAGAATGTTAGAAACTCAATGTTCCATCCCTTAAAAGGCTGTAACTTCTGTATCATCTTTGAATACCAAGGGCTTTCTTCTGCATTTATATGTCTTGAACTTCCTCCACACGTGATTTATCTGGTACATGTGACCTTGCTTGGGGAAGCTTCCTCCATGCCAACTGGTTTCTTTCATTGGCTAACCTCACAGCCTGTGTGTAAGGTTTTTCAGGCTTTGCTATCTACCTTATTCTCCTGTCTTAGTTCTCAAGTGGAAGTTTGTCTTTAGTTGTGAAGTGTTTGTGATCAAAGAAAAGGCTCTGTGGGCCTTTAAATGGAGACAAGATGAACAGATGAGCCAAGGTAGCAGGCCGATTGGATTGGGAGGATCCTGCCCAGAGACCATCAGTAGGACAGTACAGCCCTCCAAGTACACGACATGGATCTCATCCTGATAGTGTAAGAGGGATGGAATTTTCATGTGGCTTCAGGTTTGATTTCCACCTTGCAGGATGTAGAGTACATTTCCCACCCATGCCACTTCCATCAGAATCAGAGTTATCGGGCACACTTGTGAAAGATGTAAACCCCCCTGACCCGCTCAGAATCTCAAGGAATAAAATGTGTAGTCCTGGAATTTGGAAAAATGTTTGTTCTTAGAGACTCATGAACCTTTTTTCTGACTATTTACTTCCTGTAAACTTTGATGTTGGAAACATAGGAAAAGGAGCAGATTTTAGAGAGAAGACAATGTTCAGTTTGAGACACGTTTTCAGATCACCAATGAGCAAACTGAAGACTAGAGCTTAGAAAGTTGTTGGGGCTAGGGGTGGATAAAACTTCAAGAATATAAGTAGGAGAATCGTAAATTTTCTCTTTTATCTTCATGAGTCTATGACCTTTACATTAGACTGCCCTAGGTAGCCGTATGTCTGGGAAGAGATTAGAACTTGTTATAGAAAGATTGCTTGGGAAAAGGTCAAGCTGATATTCACTTTTGACATTTAAAATAGGAGTGGAACAATAATAGTCTTTAGGACAGGATATTATCCTGAGAGAGGATGCATTAAACTCCTTTATATTTCTCCTTCCTCAGTTGCTCAAGACAAACGAGGCCCCTTTCCCTGTTTGTAAGGCTGACGTCAAAACTTGAAGAGGATGATGATGGCGTAAAGGATATCAACATCAAACAGCTCCAAGGGGGATAGGAGATAGTCTGTTTTAAAGCCAAATATGAGTGACTACAACCTGGGACACAGATTTAAGCTTCCTCAAATTCCATATTGCAATGTGGTAACAGTTTAATGACGTTTTTATAATAACGGAGCAAAGTCATAAATTAAGGCACTTTTCAAATATATCAGTGGAAACATTAGGTAGGCAGGTGGAATTCAAGCAGGAATACATCTGCCGTAGGCCTCAGATGCTATCTGATGGCATTCTTAGCTTTTTGATTGGTAGAAGTTAGTGGTCTGTTAAGTTAATGCATTCTAAAAGGTTTTACTGGTTAGTCACAAAAGATGCTAGGTCAGACATAGAGGTGGGCAAGAAATGGCTATTAAGATGACTAAAGATAGCCCAAGATAAGTTGAATTACATTCTGAACCTGCAACATTCCAACCTTTGCAACATTATTGAAGTCTGAGGAAGATTCAGTGGAAGATGCAGCCCTCAGGAGCTCTCATTCACAGGGAAAGAGAATGGAGCCTGGCCCTTTTGGTAGAGAAAGGGAAATTGTAGAACGGAGGATGGAGAATGAAGTAGAGGAGTCTACTGATAGTGGCACTCAGGATGGAGCTCTGTATTTTATTCCAATAAGTAGCTCTGTACTTTATTTCACCATGCTGGAAGGTTCTATGTACCCTATCAAAAGAGAAACATCATCACCACTCTTATCCAGCTGTGGACCCTGTGAGCAGTGCAGCAATAACAACTGACTTGGCAAGATATGCCTAGTGGTGCAGATGCCATAGGCATAACCAACCACTTCTGATTGAACTTAAGGCCCAATCTATAGGGCCCATAAATGCCATTATTATCTGGGCCAAGAGCCTGTGGCTAGACAGGTCACAGGCCTTAAGGGAGAGCCTACTACTATCATCTTGCTAAATGGAAATAGTATTAAACTGAGGCCTAATGACTTGTGGTTATACCCATAGATTAGTGGATCTCTCAGTCCTCATCAGAGAAGCTTCTTTTGGTAGTAGATGGTGATTAATACAGACACCCATAACTGGTTAAAGTATAGAGAATAAGAGAATGAAGAATGCTCAGATCTAAATATACATTATACCCTCTTCTCCCAAGGGTCAGGAATCCCTGTGGAAGTGGAGGTAGTGGATTATAAAACCCATAGGCAGGGGATGAGTACCCGGAAATGGTGTTTTCCCCATACAACAGGGAAGGGCAAATATGAACTCAGAGCAGCTGTGATGGATACACAAGACTTTTTAAGCTCAAGCTGGACAGAAAATTCCAGCTTGGAGAGGGGAGGAAGACTACTGTACCAGAAAGAGCCATTGAAAACTGATAGCGTCTAGAGAGATAGCCAGTTTTTATTATGAGTGTGGCCCATTGTACGTCTGCCATGCTCCAGTGGATGGCCACACATCCAAGAGTATATGGACAGCACAAATTGGACTTAAGTTGGGTGGGTAAGAGAAGGGGAGTGGACTTGGGAGGATCTGGCTGAAGGGAGTGAGTATGACCAAAACACACTGTAGGAATTTCTCAAATAACTAATTTTTTTTAAATGAGGAAAAAAAAAGCTGGACAAGATGTGGTCCTATCATTCAAGCACTTCACTTGGCTCACCATGACCTGGCCCAAGCTAGACAGATGTGGTTCCATGACAGTGTCCATAAAATACACAGCAAAAAGGCTGAAAAAAAACTGTCAACCTGGAGGGCAAGGAGGCCTTTCAGAAGACTCAATTAGCATACCCAAGGCCAGGAGGACTTCCAGAAGACTCAAGTAGCATACCCAAGGCTAGGAGGCCTTCCAGAAGATTCAAGTAGCATACACAAGGCCAGGAGGACTTCCAGAAGACTCAAGTAGCATACCCAAGGCCAGGAGGACTTCCAGAAGACTCAATTAGCATACCCAAGGCCAGGAGGCCTTCCAGAAGACTCAAGTAGCATACCCAAGGCCAGGAGGACTTCCAGAAGACTCAACTAGCATACCCAAGGCCAGGAGGACTTCCAGAAGACTCAAGTAGCATACCCAAGGCCAGGAGGACTTCCAGAAGACTCAAGTAGCATACCCGAGGCCAGGAGGACTTCCAGAAGACTCAAGTAGCATACCCCAGGCCAGGAGGACTTCCAGAAGACTCAAGTAACATACCCAAGGGTAGGAGGACTTCCAGAAGACTCAAGTAGCATACCCAAGGCCAGGAGGCCTTCCAGAAGACTCAAGTAGTATACTCAAGGCTAGGAGGACTTCCAGAAGACTCAAGTAGCATACTCAAGGCTAGGAGGCCTTCCAGAAGACTCAATTAGCATACTCCAGGCCAGGAGGACTTGCAGAAGACTCAAGTAGCATACCCAAGGCCAGGAGGACTTCCAGAAGACTCAAGTAGCATACCCGAGGGCAGGAGGACTTCCAGAAGACTCAAGTAGCATACCCCAGGCCAGGAGGACTTCCAGAAGACTCAATTAGCATACCCGAGGCTAGGTGTTTCTTCTAGCAGAACCAAGAAATGGTTGCTGAAAAGGCTGAGCATCAGAATCCAAGACTCAGACATCTAAGGAACTTTTATAGTTGTCCAGCCTGATTAAACTCCACAGGTCCAGTTCCAGGGGAATCTGAGACCCTCTTCTGACCTCTGCGGCATTGCAGGACACGGGTGCACAAGCTTGCATGCAGACAGTACATTCATACACATACAGAAATAAATAAAAATTTTAAAAAATTATTCTTTTAATAGCGCATATATGGGGCATGGCCTGAGTGAAACTTGACTTCATGGAGGATTCATGGTGGTAAGAGTTGACACTGGGAAAATAGGACTTAGCTAAGGCACATGGACAGTACAAGCACCTGAGGCTTTGGGACCTAGTAACCCAATAGGGAAATGCCAAAAACGTGGTCAGGGCCACAGGGGAGAGGCTGCAGAAGTGCTGCTGGGAGCCAGTGCAGGCTTAGGAGAGCGATGATTGTAGGGCTGAGGCTTTGTCTGGCTAGAGCAGGGCCCAAGACAGGATATGGGGCTATGCGGTGTTCCTGTTCGCCCAAAACAAAGCCCCATATCCTGAGAGCTCCCTTTTGATGTATGGAACATATGTCACACCTCCAATTTACTATATACACACCTAAGAACCTAAGAGTTCTGTTGCCCCCGCCCCCAGTATGAACCAAGATGGCTCGCACTTCCCTTCTCATTCACGCCCTCCGGCACCCACTTCCCTGTGGGAGCACAGTAGCTTTAGTATATAAATCCTTGCTTGTTGTCAATAAACTGAGTCTTTTCCCCATGGAATTCCTCCCGGTCTCATTCTTGAGTCTGTCCTTTCCTTGCTCTTTCTCTCTTTCTCTTTCTGGGCTTGTACTTCCTCTCCCCTCCCCCTCTCTACCAGGGCTAAGACCCAGGTCTCCTGCAGCTGGCTTGGCAGTCCCAGGAAACTGTGAGCTCTGGTCAAACGGAAGAACATCAGAAAGGCTACAGACGAATGTAATTTCATGTTACAAGAGGAAGGGACGACAAAGATAGAGAAAGGGTCATTCAATTGACATTGAGGAGAAGAAAGAGACTTTGTTTGTTTGTTTGTTTGTTTTTGGTCTTTTCGAGACAGGGTCTCCCTGTAGCCCCAGCTGGCCTGGAACTCACTCTGTAGACCACGTTGGCCTTGAACTCACAAAGATCTGCCTGCCTCTGCCTCCCAAGTGCTAGGATTAAAGGCATGCGCCACCATGCCTTGTTAGAAAGAGACATTTAAGGGGGGGAGGGAGGGAGGAAATCTATCAGTTCAATTGCTGTTGCCAGTGAGTGAGCAGGTGACAACGTGGTAGCAGTCAGAGTGAGTGTTTTCCTTGAAGCACATGCTCATAGTGTTGGAATACAAAGCACCTGGGAAGCAGATGGGGAAATGGAGCCCATGTCTGTGGGTCGAGAGAAGGGACCCTGCCAATGACTGCCGAGCAGAGATGCTAGAAAAAGAAGCACCATTTTCTCTGCTGCTTTGGTTTGGGTTTGTTGGTTTTACGTTGGTTTTGTATTGAATTTTTGTGAAATCATATTTAGATCCCTTCCATATCTGTACCCCTCATTTTCTAGCCTCCCACCCAACCAAATTTCCCTCCACCAAATATATATGCCTGTAAAGCCATGACCCTGGGTGGGGCTCACTCACTCAAGCCTGGTCAACCTACCCAGAGTCTCACCCTTAAACAAGACTGAATCTTCCCTTCCAGCTGCCACCAGTTACCAATAGTTCTTCAGGTCGGGTTGGGGTTTCTCACCCACTTCCCCATGTCCAAGCTGGGATTTCTTCTGGCTTGAGCTTCCATGGGACTTGTGCCTGCTCTCACCGTTGCTGTCAGCTCATATGAGTAACTGCCCAGCTGTCTGGAAAGCTCTGTTTCCTTGTGGTTACCCACCACCTCTGGCTCTTACAAACTTTCTGCTCTCTCTTCTGCAATGATCCCTGAGTCTTGGGAGGCAGGAGTTTGATATGAGTGCTCTATTCAGGGATAGGCAGTCTACAGACTCTTCTTTTCTGCACATTGGTCAGTTGTGGTTCTCTGTGTTAATCACTATCTGTTCTATAAAGGTGGGAGTTAAGAGCTGCATTAATCTATGGTTATGATTTCCAGTTAATAAATTTCAGTTTAATACTACATCTATTTAACAGAAAGAGTTGTATTAAGCTTTCTCTCATGGCCTGTAGACTGCCTAGCCTGAGTTCCAGGCCTTGTATCAGTGTCAAGCATGGGTTCCATCCTACAAAGTGGACCTTAAATCCAGTTAGAAAGTAGTTGGTTATTCCTTTATTTGTGCCACTATTGCACTGATGGGCATATCTTGCCAAGCCAGTTGTTGTAGCTCACAGGATTTAGAGCTGGGTAAGATTCATGTTAAATTTTCTTTTCAGGAAGCCTGCCTAGCCCCATCCAGCACTATGAAGGCTAGACAGTAGAGAAGAAGCTTTGAAATCAGCATCAGACTGATCTTTCCTTTTTTTGTTCTACAATTCATGTATGTAGTGTCTTCAGCAATAAAATCTTACCATGAAATTATGGTGGGTTACCAACAGCAGGGGCCATGGCCAGCGTTGTTTGAGAGTCAACAGCTTCGAAAGAGGAAGTCTGTTCCTGGCATAGGCTGATGGTGTCTAGTAGGAGCAATATCCCTGTTAAAGGATAATTCCTTTTAATCTCTTTTTCTAATGTGTATGTGCATACATTAGAGGCCTTTGGTGTAATTCATCTCTCTTCTGCCTTGCCTGCCCATTCCCCATCCCACTTAACCCTTCCTACTCTAGTATTTCCTTTTCCCCTTATTTATTTATTTATTTATTTATTTATTTATTTATTTATTTATTTATTGGTATTTTTGAGACAGGGTCTCCCTGTAGCCCCAGCTGGCCTGGAGCTCACTCTGTAGACCAGGCTGACCTTGAACTCACAGAGATCCACCTGCCTCTGCCTCCCGAGTGCTGGGATTAAAGGCGTGAGCTACCACGCCTGGCTTCCTTTTCCTCTTTATATCACTCCATTCTGCCCCCCCCCCAGGAAGCCCCCACAACCCATGGTGATTTATTAGCTTCTTGACCTCACTAAGTTTCAAATTGACACATGCAAATCTAAGATTTCAAAGCTAGCATCCAGCTATGAGAGAGAACAAGTGATATTTGTCTTTCTGGGTCTGGGTACTTCACTCAGGATGATCGTTCCCAGTTCTACCCATTTATCTGTGAATTTCATATTTTAAGAGCTGAATGATATTCCATTGTGTATATGTACTACAACTTTCATTACCCACTCATCAGTTGATGGAACACCTAGTTTCTGTCCAGTTTCTGGCTACTATGAAAAAGACAGCAATGAACATTGATGAACAGCTATTTCTGTAGTAAGGGATAGTCTTTAGATAGATTTCCAAAAGTGGTATGAGTGGATCAAGTGGTAGATCGATTTCCAGCTCTTTGAAGACTCTCCATACTGATTTCTATAGTGGCTATACCAGTTGCACTTGCTCTAGCAGTGGATAAGGGTTCCCCTTTCTGCAGGGCGCGGTGGTGCACGCCTTTAATCCTAGGACTTGGGAGACAGAGGCAGGCAGATCTTTGTGAGTTCAAGGCCAGCCTGGTCTACAGAGCGAGTTCCAGGCCAGCTGGGGCTATAGGGAGACCCTGTCTCAAAAAGACCAAAAAACAAACAAGCAAACAAAAAGAGTTCCCGTTTCTCCACATCCACTCTAGCATCTGTCATTGTTTGATTTTTGGATCTTAGCCATTCTGACTGGGGTAAGATGAAATCTCAAAGTGGTTTTAATTTGCATTTCTCTGATTACAAAAATGTTGAACATTTTAAAAAGTATTTCTCAGCCATCTGTGCTTCACCTGAACTCCCTTTTCATCTCCTTGCCCCAACTTTTCATTGTTTTTTTCTTCTTTTTTTGATGTTTAGTTTTTTGAGTTGTATATTCTAGGTACTAACCTTTGTCAGAGGTAGAGCTGGTAAAGACCTTTTCCCATTTTGTAGGTTCCTTGTTCTCTTGAATGATAGTGTCCTTTGTTGTACAGAAACTTTTTAATTTCACGAGGTTCCATTTGTCAATGGTTGGACTTAATGCTTGTGCTAGAGGAGTCCTGTTCGGAACGTCCTTTCCTGTGACTATAAGTTCCAATGTACTCCCTGCTTTCTCCTCTATTTGGTTCAGGGTATTGGGTCTTATGTTGAGGTCCTAGATACATTTGGAGTTGAGTTCTGTGCATGGTGAGGGACAGGGATCTAGTTTCATTCTTCTTCATGTCGCTATCCAGTGTGTGACCAGCACTGTTTGTTGAACAGGCTGTCTTTTCTCCAGTGTGTATTTGTGGCTCCTTTGTCAAAACTTAGGTGCCTGTAAATGTGTGGATTTAAAACTGGGTCCTCAATTCTGTTTCACTGATTACTGTGTCTCTTTTTATGCCAGTACCATGCTGTTTTATTGCTCTAGCTCTGTAGTATAATTTGAGATTGGGGATGGTAATGCCTCCAACAATTCTTATATCGTTAAGGATTATTTTGGCTATCTTGGTTTTTGTTTGTTTGTTTATTTGTTTGTTTTTCCATATGAAATTTGAGATTTTTTTTTCAATTTTTGTGAAGAATTATATTGGAATCTTAATGGGTATTGCAATGAATTTATAGATTGCTTTTGGTAGGATGGCCATTTTCACAATATTAACCCTACCAATCCATGAACATGGAAGGTCTTTCCATCTTCTGGTATCTTCTTTAATTTCTTTCTTCAATGACTGAAAGTTTTTATTATACAATTCCTTTACTTCCTTGGTTAGATCTATTCCTGTAGGAAGCTTTCTTTTGTACTGAACAGGGACCACGCGGCCCTACTAAGGGGAGGGGGACACAGCACCTGCCAGCAGCTGCTGTAGGGAGCTGGCCTCTCAGTGCAGAGACCAGCCGGCTACTTCCTGTAGCCCAGCCTGGGTGGTACTTCCACCTCAGGCCCTTAGCCTGGGACAACGAGACACGTTTCCCACTCTTGGCTGTGACTTCCCACCTGCCCGGAGACTGCTGAACCCTGGACAGGAATTTCAGACTGATGGCCATTGGCCTATCTTCAACCTATGTCCACTCACAACACCAGCTATCCAGATTGGTGGTCCGCACTGGAACCTTTTTCCAACCCACTGGCCACCCAAATGAAATGCAGGCCTACCTTGGCCTATATGTGCTAAATGAATTAAAAAATGACGGCCAGAAATTCTGTAATGATGTTAATGGGGAATTTAATTTATTCCTTGCTACAGACTGGTTTTATAAACCAAATGACGTCAGTTCCTACAGCCAATCACAGGTCCCTCAATTCTGTGCCACTGCACACCATTGCCCCACCCAGAATCACACACCCAGGCCACGTTGTTTGCTCCTCCTTGGGGTGGGGTCAGAGAAATCCCCTGACTCCCAGCCACGCAGTGCCCCGAGGGGAGCTAGCTGAGAACTAGCCCCCAATTCAAAAGTGATCTTCCCACATATTCCAAGATATTTTGTGGGTTTTGAGGCTATCATGAATGGCATCATAGCCTTGATTTCTTAGTATGTTTGTTGTTGGTTGGTATGTGGGAAAGCTGCTGATTTGGGGTTGTTAATTTAATTTAATTTTAATTTTATTTATTTATTTTTTTATGTGTATGAATGTACTGTCTGCATGTTGGTTTGTGCACCCGTGTCATGCAATGCTGCGGAGGTCAGAAGAGGGTTTTGGATTCCCCTGGAACTGGAGTTAAAGATGGTTCTCAGCCGCCTTGTGAGTGCTGGGGATCGAACCCAGGTCCTCTGCAAGAGCAGTCGGTGCTCTTAACCTCTAGGCTATCTCTCCAGCCCCGAGGGGTTGTTAATTTTATATCTCACTATGGTAGTGAATGTATTTATCAGCTGTAGGAGTTTTCTGGTTGAGTCTTTAGGGTCTTTTTTAGGGGGGAGGGGGGGTTGGTCTTTTTGAGACAGGATCTCCCTGCAGTCCCAGCTGTCCTGGAACTTTCTATGTAGACCAGGCTGGCCTTGAACTCACAGAGTTCCACCCACCTCTGCCTCTCAAGTGCTGGAATAGGGTCTTTTATGTAAAGAATCATGTCATCTGCAAATAAGGATATTTCAACTTCTTCCTTTCCAATCTGTAACCCCTTTCTCTCCTTTGTGTTACTGCTTGAGCTAAGACTTTAAGTAGTATATTGAACAAGAATCGGGAACGCGGATATCCTTGTCCTGATATATGCATGATGGGGTATGAGCATGCATGGTGGGCAGTGTTAATGCATGATGGAAGAGTGATATATGCATGATGGGGTATGATCATCCATGATGAGCAGTGTTAATGCATGATAGCCAACAAGCATGAGCGATGGACAGCAGACATGTATAATGGACAGTGTGCATGCCTCATGGGCAATGAGCATGCATGGTGGGCAATGAACGTGTGATGTACATGGCCACTGGAGACTTGTGCTTACCTCAGGCCCACCTTTCACAAATAGCTGGATGCTACTGATACAGTTGATTCAACTGTCAACTGTCAACTGAAAATAAGAACAATGTAATTCTATAAATTAGAGCTAAAAGGAAGCTGTGGTCATCCTAGGAACAATTTCTGAAGCTTTGTCAGCATAAATTCTTGTTGATATAATTTTATTAAAGACTTCCTACTCATTGACCAAAGAGCATGTTCAAAATGATAACATTTTTTAAAGTCAAGAGTTCATTTTTTTCCACTGGGCATGGTGGTGCATGCCTTTAATCCTAGCACTTGGGAGGCAGAGGCAGGTGGATGAGTTCAAGGCCAGCCTGCTCTACAGAGTGAGTTCCAGGCCAGGGAGACCCTGTCTCAAAAAAAGACCAAAAAAAAAAAGAGTTCATTTTTTTCCATATCTTCACAGTCTTAGCTTCAATACTTTTATGAGTTTTATGTGGTTGCAATTGGCACATACTACTTTATATCTTATTTTCTAATTTTTAATTATTTTTATGTGTATGAGTATATTGTCTGCATGTCGGTTGGTGCACCCACGTCATGCAATGCCAAGGATTCAGAAGAGGGCATTGGATTCCCCTGGAACTGGAGTTAAAGACGGTTCTTAGCCACCATGTAGGTGCTGGGAATCAAACCCAGGTCCTCTGTGTGAGCAGTCAGTGCTGTTAACCACTGAGCCATCTCTCCAGCCCTATATCTTATTTTCTAAGAGTGGCCACAATACACAATTCCTGCATGATCTGGAAACTGGTCACTCTTTCTCATAAAATGGTATTGCTTTCCTTCACTGTGAAAACCAGATAGGGCTTTGGGACTCACTGAATTGAGGTACAAGTGTACCTGGATAATGGCCAAGACAGAACCAATGTGTTCCAGGCTCTTTCTCTGGAGACTTCTGCCCTTGGAACTCAGCCATGATGTTCTGATGAACCCTGAGCCATGCATACTCTCCAGGACAACAAAGTCAGCCAAGGTCTCAGCTGAGGCCATTATCAACTGCCAAACATGTAAGGGACTCTGATGAACTCTGATGATTCCAGCATTAGCTGAGTCCAGCATCAAGGGCTGGCATAAGCCCATAATATAGTTATTCAGTCAAAATTTCTGACGTGCAATAAGTGGCTGTTTCATGCCATCAAGTTTTGGGGTAATTTCTGAAGCAGCCATAGTATCTGGCACACATATAGGTTTTGTTTTATAGCTTTTGCATGTATTAGCACAAACCTTTTCTTGTGTTACTTCATAGTTATCATAGTTACTTAATTGGGTACAAAATATTTTGAGTTGATGTAGTGTACTTATTTAAATATTGTACTATTCTTGGCTGTTTAGAAGGCTTCTTAGCTCTCACTAACTGATGATATAAAAAAATTTGTGCCTAGAGATGTTTCTTTTTTACTGAATTGCTTCATTGGGAAAAATTCCCAGAAGTGGAATTACATTTGGGCATGAACATTTGTATGGCATCTCAAATGGAGTACCAAATTTCCTCTCCTATAAAATTACATCAATAGATTCTGCCATCAATTATGCTTGGCAATTTCAGTACATAAAATTGCTCTAATTCATTTTGAATTGAACTGGGACATATGTATATAACTGCATTAATGATAAGCCTTTACAATATTGTCACCAGTGTTAGACGCCCTCATCAATTTTGCTAATTTAACCAGAAGAGATTGTGTTTATAACTAATTGTGTCTATTACTGCTTATATTTTGTATCTTGGGTGGAGACTAAGGTGATTTTTTTCCCCATATTTTAGAAATGGTTTTAACCCTATCTGAAGTATCTTAGTATATTTTATATTCAATAATGTATTTATCAGAGGTCTTAAAATTCATCATTCTTGGGGCATGGTGGCTCACACCTTTAATCCTAGCACTCGAGAGGCAGAGGCAGGTGCATCTCTGTGAGTTCAAGGCCAGCCTGGTCTACATAGTGAGCTCCAGGACAGCTGTGGCTACAGGGAGACCCTGATCAAAAAGACCAAGGGGGAAAAAAAAGGAAAGAACTGATTCCTGCAAGTTGGCCTTTGACCTCCAAATGTGTACCATGTCTCTGTCTCTCCTTGTCTCTATCTCTGTCTCTGTCTCTGTCTCTCTCTCTCTCACACACACATACACACACATATACACACCACTAAATAAATAACATCAGCCTCATAAATCTCATTTATTAACCTTTTTTCACATCGATGGAGACATTTCCCAGGCTGACTTCCCTTTCTATGCTGAATAATCTTTCTTTTGCACTACTTTAATTTTTCATGCAGTCAGACCCAGCAACCCTCTATAATTTCTTATTTCCATCAAAAACAGAAATTCATCTTGTTTCCACAAAGGTAATATAAGGTCCAACCTATGTTTAGTCAACTCCAGTCTCCCCGAAGCATTTGCTCACCCCTCCCTCCAACCTACAAAATTTCATGTCAGCTCAGCAAAATGCAAATGAAGAAGAAGTCTAGCACAAACGCTATTATGGAGTGGGTAGATGGGGAACACGAGATGACTGTGAGACATGTGTCCCAGTTCCTTCTTCCAGTGGTCAGCCTGTGCGGCATCAGCACGATGATTTTGGGTGCAAATGCTGGATAAGCAAATATTATAATTGTCACCCAGAGATAACTAGAGAATGATGGAAACAAAGCTGGAGTGGAAGTGAACAAATTCCAGGCTGCATGGAAACACTCCGAATAAGTCTTGAGGGCTGAGTTTAAGGATAAAGCTCTCCTAGCAGAGCCTACCAAATGTTAATGATCATCTGAGCAAGTATTGTTCATTGTAGACTTGCCGAGCTCATTTACCCTTGCCCCATGCGTGGGATAGATCAGCATGTCCATTTCATAGATTAGAAGACCGGAAAGCAAAAAGGCTACCTGACTCAGTCCAAGGCCAACAAGATGATAGGTGTCTGAACTTCAGGATCACTGGCCCATGCTCCTCTCCTACAGGAACTAGGGGCTGCAGATGAAGAGAGGCAGTGCTACTTATAACACAGAGGTCTTAATGGGATATTTGGACTGCTCTGTGGGAACCTGCCACAGTGTCTCTTCCACTCTGGAGAATTTCAGCCAACTTAACCTGGTTATCTAGAATGAAGACAGCCCCTATTGAAATAAAGACTGCTGCTTTGTATTCCATCTGTGATTTTCCTAGCATGATGTAGTCTCAGAGGTACAGGGATGGGAGCTCAGGGCAGATGCTGCAACCCGGGTCTGTTACTTAACTCGGCTTCTTCCTATCTGTGAGATAAAGGGTAAGAACTCTTCATCTGTGAAGAGGGGACAATCCTACTTTTAGCCTCCAGATGATGTTGTGAGACAAAACCTGGCCCATAGCAAGTGGTATATTAGCACTGGTTATTACATGTTGTGATCATTTCTTCTGAAGCTGATATGTTTACATTAGCAGGATTTGTTATTCTGCCTGGCTTCTAGGAGATAGTCTAGTCTTAACAGCTGCATATTGACAGACAGGGCAAGATTTTATGTTGATTCTTATAAATTACCTTTAATCACTTGGCATTTTATATCTACATATTCAACTTCTAGAATACATGCTAGTTGAGCAGGATGACCATAAGTTTCCATTTACTTCAGCTCTCTTAGTACAATTATTAATGACATCCCCTTTCATACTTGAAAAATACTCTCACTGCAAAGATAAGCTATATTGTCAGTCTACTTGGAGAACAGTAACCCCTCACCTGCGTTTACTGCTACATTGTGTCGGCTTTGGTCCAACAGCCAAAGCTGGCATTGACTTGAGGACAGTGATTTTTTTTTTTTTCATGTGAGAAGCCTTTTAGCAATCAGAGTATTGGGGAATCATCTGAGACTAATATTTTCAGTGTGTAAAATTAAATGCAATTACAAAGGATCTCCATCACTTTAAGTCTGCTATCAAAATATTGAGATAAAACAAATTTGTAGTGCAGCAATAAATGTGTTTGTTAATGATCAAATAACGGGTCCAGTGACAGGTTTAAGAGTTACTATAGTTTCAGTGTAGTGATGGGCATCAATGGCGCACAATATGAAATTAGCTGGGATTTCCATTTCCTTTGTTTTCACACTGCTACTTTTATTATCTAGATATTATAGCCAAAGAGCATTACAAAAGCAGATCACTTTTTTAAAATTCGACCTCACCTCTCTAATTACCTAAGTTTAAGATTGCGAACAAGACAGCAAAGGGGGCAATCCTTGGGCAAGGGTGGATGGTGCCCATTGGGGAACAGTGTTTATTTAAGTCAAGTAGGTCCAGAAAAAAAGGAAAGCATGCAAACATTTGTGTTAGCCTCAATTTGCCCTTTTCAAAATGGGCGTCGGATCTCCCTGGAACTGGAATTAGCAGTCTTTAGCTGCTATGTGGGTACTGGGAATTGAACTTAGAACTTCTGCAAGAGGTACAAGTACTCTTAACTGCTGAGCCATCTCTCTACCCAATAAGGATAATAAGGTTGTTATCAGTTGTGATTTTCATTAGTGACAAAGTCACATGATGGTTTCTATTGTTTTTGACATTCATAATGAATGTCAAACCCCAGGCCAGCATTCATACATCTCTTGAAATTATATCCAGCTTCAGAACTGCTGCACGAACGTGAAGCCAGCAAGAAGGAGGCAAACTAGACAGAGATCAAAAGAAAAAAAAGACTAGAATAGGTGTGCATTTACTTTCTGGACACAAGAAGTGAAAGAAAAAAATGATGTAGGAGGTTGTTAGCGTGTGGACTGATGGGAGTAATAAGGCATGATCGGCTTGATACATGTCGGCCATCTTGAGGTACTGCATATAGGCTATTTCCTGTAAGGGTCATGTTCTCACAGTGTCTTAGAAGGTAGGCCTTGATGTCTGACTGCTAGGTTGAACCTCATTCCTGCCTGCCTGCATTTTTATACAAGTTATTTGACAGCTCTGTACTACCATTTGTCTTCTGTTTGCTGGGAACAGCGCTACCTCCTTCAAAAACTTGTGGTGAGGATTAGAGATGCCAAACTTAGTATCATGCTGGCTATGTCCTAAGTCTTCTATCAATAGCTTTGACCATGGTTCTGTCTTCACCATGGCAAGGAAGGACCTCCTCCCTGCTGGGTGTGGGGCTCTCTAAGTCTGGAAACATGCGCATTGACCCAAGCTAAGCCAGCAGAAGGAAGCATACACCATACTATAGGCTTAGGAGACTAGGAAGGGGGAGGTATGGATGGAAAGAAACTTCCTTTTACTCACATGGCCTGAGCAGGAAGAACAAGGCTACCTTCTGCTTTTGCTTGGCTCACAGCCTTCTTTTAAAAAGTATTTTATTTATCCCAGCACTCAGGAGACATAGGCAGGTGGATATCTGTGAGTTCAAGGCCAGCCTCGCCTACATAGTGAGTTCCAAGTCAGCTGGGGTTAAAGGGAGACCGTCTCAAAACTACAAAAGTATATATTTTTATTTATCATTTTTATTTTATACGTATTTTATTTTATACGTGTGTTGTGCAATGCTCACAGAGGTCAGAAGAAGGTGTCGGATCCCCTGGAACTGGAGTTACATTAGCCACCATGTAGGGGCTGGGATTTGAACCCACATCCTCTGCAAGAGCAGTCAGTGCTCTTAACTGCTGAGCCATCTTTCCAACCATGGTTCACAACATTCTAAAGGGCCTCCAGTCCTAGCTCTTGGGTTAAGCCCACTCAGACCATACAGGTATTGTCAGATGAGTTCTTGTGAGACAGGCAGGCAGGCCAGGGAACAGTCAGGAGTCAGCTGGATTTGTATTCCATTATCTAAGAGGAGTTTAACTACATAAGTGAAAGGAACAGGTATTGGGCCAAGGGAGAATTCCATTGTGTGTGGTGGGGGCCACATACACACTGTATTTCTTCCCTAAATTCTTTATGTTGTTTGACTTTTTACCTGCTTTCTTGCTAGTGGAACTATCATTTCCCTATCACATCGTTTCTGGGTCCATCAGAGTTTATACAGGCTGTTCCTAACTTAGGAACTCCCAACCTAGGAATCCTAGCCTGTCCTCCCTCACTATTAAGCAGTTACGCCTCATGTTTCCCTGAAGTGAATAATCTGAAAAGATTTTAAACTAGTATTCCATGTATACACATAGAAAGAAATTTCTGCTATGAGGTAGGAATGAACAAAATTTTAGGCACTGAGATCTTGTCCTGGCTCTTTTCTGCCCTTCTCCAGGGAAATCCAGGAAATGAGAGGCAGTTGAACAGACTAGTAGGGACATCATACATGAAATAGGCAAGCTAATCATTCTAAAGGAATCGTTCCAAGCTCTGCATGCTGGAGATGGAGTAATTCCTTTCTATTCTATTCTCCTTCACATGCACCAGAAATCTGGGGATATAACTAGGCTTCTAAGAAAGTTCAGGAAATAAACATCCAACTTTGCTCTTCATGCAAGATTTTAATTTTCCTTAAACTCTTTTTAAGAATCAGAAGCTGGGGCTGGAGAGATGGTGGCTCAGAGGGTAAGAGCACTGACTGTTCTTGCAAAGGACCTGGGTTCCATTCCTAGCACCCACATGGTGGTTAGCAATGAGCTATAACTTCAGTTCCAGAGGATCTAGGGGTCAGAAGCGGGGTCAGACCTCTTCTGACCTCTGAGGGGATTGCATAACACACATGTATCACCTACATGTGTGCTCTTACACACATGTAGGTGATACATTCATACACATAAAATAAAAATAACAAATGGAATATTTTTTTAAAGAATCAGAAATCAAAGCCAATGAAATGGCTCAGTGAATAAAGACACTGCCCCACATCTGACGACCTGAGTGGGGTCCCAAGAACCCACACAGGGGAAGAAAACCAGAGCTGATTCACACAAGTTGTCTGCTGACCTTCATACCCATCTGTATCTACATGTAGGCACCTGTACACACACACACACACACACACACACACACACACACATGCACACACACAGAAGGGACAGTGGAAGAGACACAGACAGAGACAGACAGGAGAGAGGCAGAGAGAGTAAATAGTTGATAATAATAATAAACAGAACCCCAGCTCTCGGAACTGGGGGTCCATGGGGGGCCTCACAGAGCAGAGATGTGGGTGCAGGGAGCTGTGGGAAAACCACATGCATCCTGTAAAGCAAGCCCTTATCTTCTGCAAGATCAGCAGGTGCTCTTATCCACCGAGTCAGCTCTGGAACCTCAACTCAAATGTTGTACCTCCTTAGCTTAGCTGAGACCACTTCTTACACCACATTTGCATATCAATATATAGTGGCCCCCAAACTGAACACAAGCATCACTCCACAGGGCCATAACGTGCCAAGTTGGGGAAACAGCAAACAAGATTCAAATAACCACTTAATGAAGACAAGATCACCCAGCATCCACGTGGTGGTTTACACTTGTCTGTAACCCAGTTCCAGGGACTCTAACACCCTCTTCTAGCCTCTGTGGTTGCCAGGCATGCATGTGGTACACATAGATATATGCAGGCAAAACACTTATACCCAAAAAATAAAAAGAAATAAACCTTTTTAACAAAATCAAAACGCTTTTTTAAGTGAGATGGTATGCAGATAAAGTGATCAAGGAGTTCGCCTCAGTGGTTGAAGTAGGAATGGGGGGGGGGGGATGTCTCACATCTCCTCTTCCTTACTTCCAGCCCAGGGAAGAAATCCAGGCTTCCTTGGAAACAGTTTGACCTTTATGGTTTCCCATTTAAAGACAAAACAATATAGTGTAAGGTCAAGACTATTCCAGTAATGGTATGGAGTGTTCAAAATGATGTGTCCAGACTAAGAGGACATCAGTATAAGTGACTGCCTTAGTTTCTTTTTCTTTTGCTATGGTAAAATATTCTTACAAAAGCACATTACAGAAGAAAGGGCTTATTGTAGCTCAGAGTTCTAGGTTACATTCCACCATGTGGAGAATCAAGTGTTTAAGAAACTGAAGCAACCGATCACATTTCCCCTGCAGACGGAAGGGACAAATGAATCCGTGCAGGCATGCTAGCTGCTGGAAGCCCCTCTCTATGCTTACACAGTCCAGGATCCCCTTCAGGAAATGGTGCTGCCCAGTGTCTGGGTCTTCCCAAATAAATTGATAGCAACATAAGTTCCTATAGATATGTCCAGAAGTCTGTTTCCAGGTAATTCTAACTTTCGTCAAGTTTACAACTAACACTATCCATAACAGTGACCTGTGGAAAAGAATAAAGGTTTAACCATCATGACCAGCTGACTGTCCTTGACACAGTCATTTAATCTATCATACATTATGGATGCTCAGACCATTTGACTTCTAAGAGCTCTTAGAAGGGCCACCATTCTAGTCCAAAGATGCTGGGCCAGACTAACTGGGTGGGAAAGACTCCTATTTCTGCAGAGTGCCCAGGTCCAGACCAGGAGGCCATTGCCAGCCCATGTGGCCTACACATGGAGTGGGTTTACACCCGCCCTCTGTTTTGTCCATCCACCCCATTTCCTGCCTTATCCGATGCTCTGGTTCGACGACCGTCCCCACTGTCCTGAACAAGTTATGGAGGCCTGGCCATGTGGTCAGTGGCCCATGCTTTGGACCCTTTTGACCTATGCTTCAAATTCATCAAAACTTACCTGACTTGTGCTCAGAGGCCTAAGGCTTGCCCTCCCTCCCTGAGTTCAAGCTTTCTACAACGTCGGGTCCCTAATCATTTAAAATCTGTTGCTTCATCTCTGACTACCTCCCTTACATCCTCATATGTTGAAATCACTTCTACCTTATGGAAAAAATTGCTTATCACTAGCGAATGGACATCTTATCTACCAAAGCAAGAAGGGCAGGGAGAAAATCCTCTTTAAAAAGTAATTCTATTAAAAAAAAAGCCTTCTTTCTTCCTTTGTTTTGTAATACAAAATTGACCACTCTAATTTTTCTATGTCAGGAATTAAGAAAGTAGCAATAGTCATAAGTAGCTTCAATGTGATTAAGGATGAGGTCATAGAATTAGGAGAGGGCAATGTTGACAGGCTGTGAGATATTCAGTATATCAATGCAGCAATAAATTTTCCTGATTTAAGTTCATCTGTAAAAGTGAGAATCATGATACATAAATCTTACAAGATTGGTGTAAGGATCAACTGAGATCATTTATGTAGCAAAATTAATTTTGATTATGATATAGATATACAATAGTACGTAAAATCTCTGTAAACCATTTTGAAAATGAGGGAATGGGGAGATGACTCAGCCTGTGAGATGCTTGTTGTGTAAGCATAAGGACCTAACTTTGGATCCCCAGAAACCTTGTAAAAAGCTCGACATAGCAGCACATGTCCATAACCCCAGTGCTGGCAGTGGGGGGGGCGGCAGGCAGATCCCTAGAGATCATTGACAACTACTCTAGCTGAATCAATGAAGGTTCAGGAGAAAGCCTGTCTCAAAAAATAAGGTGGGGAGTGACACACACACACACACACACACACACACACACTTGAATACTTTCACACATACAAATAAGTTAACATAATAAAGACTGGAAATCAAACATAGCCAGGCATGGTGGCCCACACCTATAATCTCAGCACTTGGGAGGCAGAGGCAGGCGGACCTCTGTGAGTTTGAGGCCTGTCTGATCTACATAGGGAGTTCTAGGCTGGCAGGAGCTACAGGGAGACCCTGTCAGAAAAAGACCAAGAAAGAAAGAAAGAAAGAAAGAAAGAAAGAAAGAAAGAAAGAAAGAAAGAAAGAAAGAAAGAGAAAGAAAGAAAGAAAGAAAGAAAGAAAGAAAGAAAGAAAGAAAGAAAGAAAGAAAGAAAGAAAGAAAGAAAGAAATGACCCATCCCGCGGGTCAGTCAACAGGGTTCTGGAAGAGAAGGAGTAAGGGGAAGGGGCAAGAGACACAAGGACTGGAGACAAGACAGGTTCTGATCAAGTCTTCTTTATTGCTAGTTTACACACAGAATATATAGGGTAACAGAGAAGGGAAGTGACTGTTAATGCCAAATCGCAGAGTTAAACGTTTACTGGAGCTATTTGCACAGAAAGGTTACCCAAGTGCACAGAGCATCCTGTGATTTGCTAAACTGTCACGTCTTCCTAGAGCACCTGATGTTCAGGTCTTAGTCTAGCTTCCTCCTTAGTGACTGACTCAGCTTCCTAAAAAGCTGTAAGTAAGGTCCAGTGGAAAAATACTGATCTTGCTGTGTAATGAAGCCTGGTTTGGCCCAGGGACCCCCACAGGTCCCCCTTTTTTATTTTTCAAAATGATCCATGGGAGTTGTGCCTGTCTTAGGTTTGGACCTGCCCAAGTGCCCTCCTTAGACGTCCTTGGGCAGATGACCTCTAGGCGTCATCCCCCTGTCTTAGCTTGGTAGGGCAAGCAAAGCTCAGGAGTGTCAGTCCCTTTACCCGTCTCTGGCTAACCAACTCTGCTCATAGTGAAGTGACTACTGGCTTCAGCGGAGCCAGAGGGAAAATCTTCCATGGCCAATTGTTGGTAATCCAAATGTTGGATCTGCAAGGACTTCATTTGGATGGCTTCGATCTGAGATCGCACAAATGCCATTAGCTTATTGATTACTATTGGACCTAGAGAAATCAATAATAATAGCCCTAATAGAGGGCCCAAGATAGAAGGTAAGAGAGTTGTCAGCCAAGGGGAAGTATTGAACCAATTGCCGAACCAGCCCTGTTCCTTTTCCCTCTGTAGCTTTCTGTGTTCTAAACCTTCTCTCACCTTCTGTAGGGAATCTTTAACCACACCAGAATGATCAGCATAGAAACAGCATTCTTCTTTTAGGGCAGCACACAAACCTCCTTGTTGTAGTAGCAACAAATCTAGGCCCCTAGGGTTTTGCAGGACAACCTTGGCCAAGGAAGTTAAGGATTCTTGCCTATGGCTTATAGCTTTTCCTAACTTTTCTATGTCATTGTCTATAGATGCCCTGAGCACGATATACCCTTTCTCCTGCAACAACAGAGATGAGATTACAGTGCCAGTACCCACTAGGCCAAGCCCCAGCAAGACTGCTACTGTGACAGCAGTTACTGGCTCCCGTTTATCTCTGACAAATGTTCGGGGCTCCCAGTAAAGGCTGAGTTCTCTGCCAGAGTGATAAGTTATCTTTGGCACCAGTTGAATGGCCACACAAAAATCTTTATCCAAGAGCATCCCTGCTATACAAGAGGCCCACCAGGCATTAAAGGGGGGAACGAGGTAGTCGGTGGTGCTAGTATGTAGGGTCAGGTTACACAGCTCTTGATAGGAGGGGGTGACTATCCCAATACAAACTCCAGTTCCCTGGATTTCTGCTAAAGTAAGCTTATGTCCCTGTTGATCCCATCTGCATACAGAGTGGTTATTAGTAAGCGATATGTTGCCAGAGATAGCTATACCTTCATAAAAAGGGGGGCGAGTGGACATGCAGAGCCAGCAGTCCTGGGTAAGATTGGGCTGGGAACTATTTAGGGCCTGATAGGTATGGGAAAGCAAATTTAGTAAAGTTTCCTCACTAGAGGGAGGGGCAAATGGGGCAGTGAGCAGCAGGGAGGAGGCATTAAAGTGGTTAGTGGGAATGGAGGAGGTGGCAGCTGAAATAGGCGGGGAGGGCGCCTGGTGTGATGGAGGCGCTGGGGCTGGAATAGTGGTACCTTTGGGCTAGGTATAGGTGGAGCTAAGATCACATTAGGGCCAATCCCTATCCTAATGCTTGATGGGTAGTTCTAGGCATCTCAAGGTGAACAAAACTCCTGTATCATAGCCAGATGTATATAAGCGAAGCCCCCAGGTCAGCCCTACCCCCCAATCTGGGTACTCTTTACTTGAATTAGTAAAAGAGATTTCCAGTGGGTTACACGGAAGCCTAGGGTTAGTGCAGAAGGTTCCTGGATCTGCCCTAACAACTTTAATAAGACCAGGATATAGCTAAATCCAGTGGCACATGCCCATCTTTTCACATCCCCAGGATTTACAATAAAATTCCTGTCCATCACCACATTAAAACACTAACCTTTTTGTAGTAAGGGCCAGGCAAACATAAAAACAATAGGCTTTAAGTTCTTGTATAGCATATTGAGTTCCATATCCCAGAATTCCAGTTCTTCCCCCATGCCAGGGATCCTGTCAGAAGAGGTTACAAAGGTCCACTCTGAGTGTTGGCCACCAAGTTCCTCGTGGGTGAGTTCCACCGATTTGGGTCACCATGGACTGAGAACTGGGAGTGATGATCTGCCAGGTTATATTCCATGGTTCATGAAGGTTGGAGGTCGAGAGTGCCCAAGGTGTGTAAATGCTGAATAGGAGGTTCACGGTCAGAAAATGCAACATTTTGTACTGCCTGTGAATGAAAAGGGTTAGATTTATCTCAGGAATGGGAGTCATTCCTGGATGATTGGTTAATCTGTTTTATTAATCTCTCAGGCAGCCATCTAGCTGAATCAGCTTCTTTTGAGTAAATGCATACTGATCCTCATCCCCAGATAAGGACTGGATCAGGTTCATTCCATTTATTAGTAAGAGGATCTTTCCACATGTCTGAGGCATAATGTTATTTTGTTGTGGACTTCCAAAATCTTTCTGCAGCTGTGTGTCCATCATGGTCCAAGGTTAAAAAATTTTAAATTAGGAGTGAATGATTAAGAATGTTACATGGGGACCCTGTGGTGGGGTACCAGTCCCCCTTCTTTACTTTGTCAAAGTCAGATTTGAGTGTTTGATGAGCTCTTTCAACTATAACTTGTCCTTGGGGGTTGTAGGGAATGCCTGTTTTTGAATTAATAGCTAATTTTTTACAGAAATATTTGAAAGTAGATCCTGGGCCATTGTCAGTTTTGATGGTGGTAGGAATGCCCAGGGCAGGGAAGGTCTGTACATCACAGTGTAACACTTTCTTTTACTTGTAGGACAATTTAAAGGAATTAAGCTTAAATTTTTACTTCCCAAATAAGTAGAAGTCTTAGTCCAGTCATATAGCGTTAAAGAGCAAAGTGTTTATTGGGTAAAATTTATTTAGCAGGTACTCAACTCTGCCCAAGCTTTATCCACCAAGTATAGGATATTTTAAGGCTTAGTGAATTGTTTAGATTAGTTAAATTTAGGTGTAGGTTTTGGTGGAAATGGTAATACAATTGAACTAATTGGGAATATAAAATGTTAATTGTTTTATTTATAATTTGTATTGGGTTAAGGTATACAAATGGCCTATATATTTTTTCTGAATTACACAACATCACATTATAACACTTTCTTTTACTTGTAGGACAATTTAAAGGAACTAAGCTTAAATTTCCTTCCCAAATAAGTAGCATACAGTCAATGAGAAACAGTTTGGGTAAATTTAATGAAAGCTTATGCCTTGGCTCCTGTTTATGGGTATGTGTAATACAACTTAGGCATCTATAGGTCAAAACATAAAACTTTAAAAAACAAAAAGAGGGAGGTGGGAGGTGGGGTAGTATCCCTTCTGGGATACAAATGGAAAACTCTGTGTTCCAATCCTATTGATAAATTTTCAATTTTTCTGATCTTGAAACTAACAATGGGAGGAGAATTTTATGTTCCCACAGGTAAAAATCACCAATCTAAATGCCTGAAAACATACAACTTATGGCTGTGCAGGATGAACTGGGGAATGCCAGCAGAGAGGTTGACCCATCTGAACATTAAGGAATGAGGAACCTCAGACTGCCTGAGTCACGGACACTGAGCATCTCTCTGAATAATATTGGGGTTGACTGTTTATAATGGACCCTAATGAAGTTTACCTTCCAGATGCTGAGAAACCTTCCTACCTCTCCCCTTTTTTAGGAAAAAGAAAAACATGATGGTAATGAAACCACTCCCTAACTGTAAACTAGAGCCAATTGTTACAGTGGTAATTTCCTATAAAACAGGCATAACGTATTAACTGATTGATAGGCATAGGAACTGTGAAAGGATATTTCTCTATCTAGAGCCAAATTCAATAGTAAAGTGTTTATAAGTTGTGTAATTAAGCAAAATATATTACTACAGGAAAGCTCTGACATCAGCAATGAATTATTCTGCCTAGGAGATGTTGGCTAGGGGATTCAAACCCGCCCCCCCCAATTATAAAGGCCTTTTGCCTATAAGTGGGATATATGCAAGGAGAAAGGCAGTAAGTCCCTGTTGTCGAAGACCTGGTGTGAGCATGAAAAATGTTATGAGACGTCACCTGCTAGCGTACAACTGGCCTCTGAAATGCTAGAGAGCATTACCAAAGGCCACTACAGCAATACAGCAAAATATTGGTCTCCCTGAGACAAACAAGACTCCTCCGAAAATATCAGCTACACCTCAACAGCCTGGAGATACAGTGCAACAGTGGCAGCCAAGTGTCTATATTATATCCCAAAACTATTTGGCTATTAGCTCTCTCCTTGGAGGAATAACTCACAGCGGATGCCACAAGCTTATGTCCTCTAGTGGTTAGGCGATGTTATAAGCCACAATAAGAACTTGTCACCCTTTATAGAGAAACCACAGTTTGCGGATTAGCATACCATCCAAGCATCTGTGTCTATGCTCACAGCTTAGCTTGACATAATAATTGGTACTGCTTAAATGCCTGTACATCCAATAGCTTGTGCTTTGTTAGTATGACTAAAAAGGGTATCACTGGGAAAGCTGTCAATCCATGAAGGGAAACAACCTGAACAGACTGCAGTCCAAAATGACAACTCCAAAGAAATTAGACTGTTTTCTTCTCAACCACTTGTGCCCCTTTCCCAAAGCCCAGGGAACAAACTGCGGAAGAGGAGGCATGGTAGATTGTAAGGGCTGCAGAGAGATAGGGGTGAATCATGAGACTACAGGAATATAGTCTGGACTCCTGATTGATCAACATGCCTGTGCATACCAAGCTTCTCCAACTAGACTATGGGAACCTTGGGTTGTTCAAAATTTGGACATAGATACTTGCAAAATGCACCAATTACCTAATTGTATGTCATACTGAGTAACATCAGTGTTATCTGCAAACAACTGTGTCATTATATTGTAGAATCCCTTAAAAATAAAAATAAACAAATAAATAAAAATAAGAAAAAATAAAAAAATAAGAAAAAAAAAAGAGATGTGTGATAACATTTTTTGTAGCTTCTCCTGGTTGGAGAGTAGCAAAGATGAAGCCACTAAATCTATCAACGCAGACATGTATATATTTTAATTTGCCAAGTTCAAGATAGTGAGTGACATCCATTTGCCATAAGGCATTGGGTACGAGACCTCTGGGGTTTACGCCTAGGTGCAAAACAGGCAAGTGGGTGACAGAAGTTGATCAATTTTTGACAATGTCTCTAGCTTGTTCTTTGGTTATTTTGAATAATAGATGAAGGGTGTGAGCATTAAGATGATGTAGAAAATGAGCTCGAACAGCGAGGTCAATGGGAGACATGGGTTGAGAGATCATAACCAATCGAGTGGCAAGATCTGCTTTATTATTGCCCATGGACAGCGGACCAGGTAACGCTGAATGAGCCCTCAAGTGTCCTAAATAAAAATTGTGCTGTCTATGAATGATAAGATCTCTACACTGTTCAAAGAGCTGAGCAGTGGTAGAGGTATGCTTTAGCTGACTGACTGTTTCTAAATAAGGGATGGACAGAGCCAGGTAAGCACTCTCTGTATAAATATTCAATGGTAGATTAGGGAAGGCCTGAAAGACAGCCAGGAGTGCATAGAGCTCCACTAATTGGGTGGATTTGGAGGGAGTATTAAAGAAAGTTTTGTCCTGATAGAAATAAGCAGCACATCCTGTTGAGGACCCATCTGTAAATATCAGTAGAGCATTTTGGAGAGGCTCAGGGGAGGTAATTTTTGGAAACACAAATTCATGCCTGTCGCAAAATTGTATACACTTATCAGGGGAAAAATGGTTATCCAGATTTCCTGAGAATGAGGCACAAGCTATAGGCCATTCTTCAGTGGTTTGTAATAGCCAATCTAGTTGAGTTTTAGTATATGCTTGTACAGTATTTTCTGCATCTTTGCCAAAATACTTGTTACTGGTTTCTTGGCCAAGTCGGATAAGGTCAGCGACTGAAGTATAGTAGGGATAAATGATCTTCTTGGGGGAGGAGGGCAAATGCACCCACATGATGGGGGCAGACTGCCAGAATACCGCAGTAGGAGAGTACAGGGTGTTGAAAATTAAATAAGACAAGGGCTTAGAATAATCAATGCTAGTGACAAATTATGAGTCTATGGCAGTAGCCACCTTTTGCAGGGCTAGTTGTCCCTCACTAGTTAGGGCCCTAGGGGACCGAGGATCAGAATCACCTCTAAGAATGTCAAATAATGGTTTTAATTCTCCAGTGGTAAGTTTTAGATAGGGTCTTAGCCAATTAATGTCTCCTAACAACTTCTGGAAATCATTGAGCATTTTAAGATGATCTGTTCTAAATGAGGTTTTAGCACTGGTTATTTTTCTGCCATGACTATGGAAGCCAAGATACGTATAAGGATCTTGGAGTTGGATCTTATCGGGGCAATTTGTAGGCCTGCTTGGGTTAAGGCCTCTTGTATATCTTTAAAGCAGCTGAGAACCTGTTAATTTTTGGATCCCTCCAATAATATATCATCCATGTAATGTATTAGGTATATGTCTGGCCAGGCATCTCTGACCTGTTGGATGGCAGCAGCCACAAATTTTTGGCATAGGGTGGGACTATTGGCCATGCCTTGTGGCACTACTCACCATTAATATCTTTTCATGGGTTCTTTAAAATTAGTAGATGGTACTGAAAAGGCAAATCTTTCCCTATCATCTTTGTGTAAGGGGATAGTGAAAAAGCAATCTTTTAAGTCAATGACAATTTTGTAATAATTTAAAGGAACAGCTACCGGTGATGGGAGGCCAGGCTGAAGAGCTCCCATTAGTACCATGATTTGGTTAGCTGCTCTCAGGTCCTGTAACAGCCTCCATTTTCCTGATTTTTTCTTTATGACAAAAATGGGTGTATTCCATGGGGAGTTACGAGGTTCAAGATGTCTTGCCCCAAGTTGTTCCTGCACTAACAATTGGGCTGCCTGTAACTTCTCATGGATAAGGGGCCATTGATCTACCCAGACAGGTAAACTGTCTTTCCAGGTGATGGGATCGGCAGTAATAACTGGGTGTGCAGAGGATGCAATGGCCTCTATTAGGGGTGTCCTAGGCCTTGCCTATAAGGGTATTGAGCGGGCTGAATTGGCTGTGTTATTCCTTGGGAATGTTTCCATAATCCTTGACCCAGGGAGTACCCAAGGTTTAACATGTGGGCCATAACAGTATCATTAGGACTTAGCATAAAAAGTCTCATTTGAGATAATAGGTCTCTTTCCCCAGAGGTTGATGGGGAGGCCAGATAAAACATAGGGTTGGATTTGACCTGTATTTCCTTCTTTATCCCTCCAATTTAGTAATTTGGAACTTTGTTTAGGGTTTTGGCTTTGTCCGATACCTTGTAGGTGGGTTATTGTGGGAGTTAGCTCCCAATTTTTTGGCCAATCTTTTTCTTTTATAATAGTAACATCGGCACCAGTATATATTAATCCTTGGGAGACTTTTTCTTCTATCCATAGGGTAAGAAGGGGCTTCTCTTTACCTAGTGCTTGAACCCAATAGGTATCAGAGGACCGAAGGCCATTGTTGCCTCTATATGCACTTTTAGCTTGATTACTAGTATTAAGCATGGGAAGCATAATTAGTTGGGCAATAGCTTTTGGGCTGGGATAGTAACAATGTTATGAAGGGTTTTGGCCATGATTTTAATTTCTCCTGTATAATCATTGTCTATAACCCCTGGGAACACTTGTAATCCCTCCATAGTGCTGCTACTTCTGCCTAATAGGAGTCCAAATGTCCCCTCATGGAGGGGGCCGAATATGCCTGTGGCTAGGCTTTGGGGCCACATTTCCTGGGTTAATACTGTGTAGGCGGTGGAACTGAGGTCCAGTCTGGCACTTCCTGGTGTAGCTCTGCAGAGGGATTGCTGTCCCTTTTTGAGTTGGGAGGCATGCTGACTGCCCCATATGCCTGCCTGGGCTGCTGATTAAGCCAGGCCTGGGGCGGGCCCCTGTGCCCATTTCCCGACAATGGTGGCAGAGGGTTTCCTTGATTATCTTTCTTAGACCTACATTCATTTTGCCAATGTTTTCCTCTTTTACAGCAAAGGCATAAGTCAGGCACCGCGCGGACATTAGGAGTGTGCTCTTTGCTTTCCCTTTTACAACTGCGTGCAAAATGACCAAATTTACCACATTTAAAACAGCTGCCGGGCATGGTGGCACATGCCTTTAATCCTAGCACTTGGGAGGCAGAGGCAGGTGGATCTTTGTGAGTTCAAGGCCAGCCTGGTTTACAGAGTGAATTCCAGGACAGCTGGGGCTGCAGGGAGACCCTGTCTCGAAAAGACAAAAAAAAAAAAACAAAAAAAACCCAAAACAAAACAAAAACAGCTGCCCTTTTTTACTTGGCGGCCTCTTCCTCCAAGTCTTCCCAATCTGATGGAGTGATATCATTCTCTTTTACTTCTGGATGATCTTTTGAAAATAATTTTAGACTGGGATATATCTTGGATGGTTTTTTGATGTGCAGGGGAAAATTATGGCCTTTCTCTGAAGGAGCAGGGCTCGGCTGCAGTGAGAAAATAGATTCATTTTCATAATGGATTTTAGCTAGATCCCTGGTCTTGGGTGATTGTTCCATAGAGTCAGGATCGTTATGCTGTTCAATTTTTTTTAAGAGCTTATGTCCCTCCTCCACAGCAGCTACAACTGAGGTTGGAATGGGAACCCAAGACATCATTAATTAAGTTCCAGTAAGAAAAGGCAGTTACAGGGATCTTACTGGGCCCAAAGGTTCGATAATAGTCTTGAAAAGCGTCTCCCACTTGCTTCCATATTTTAACATCTATAGTTCCTTCTTGAGGGAACCAAGGACAGATTTTCTTAACGAAGTCAAAAAAATTAAAGAGATGCTGGATCTTAACCTTTACTCCTCACACCTGAGGGTCTGTTTTAATTGTTCAACATACAACTGATGCTGACTTAGTTCTTGCCCCATCTTAACACAGCACTTACCTCAGTTTATGCAGCGGCAGGTTCCTGCGATGCACACTGAATTTATCTTTCTCTTTTCTCCGGGCCCTCTCGCTGCGCCCCCTTCACAGGGTCCTCTGTGCTTCAAGTCCACGTTGGGCACCGCATGACCCATCCCGCATGTCAGTCAACAGGGTTCTGGAAGAGAAGGAGTGAGGGGAAGGGGCAAGAGATGCAAGGAATGGAGACAAGACAGGTTCTGATCAAGTCTCATTTATTGTTAGTTTACACACAGAATATATAGGGTAACAGAGAAGGGAAGTGACTATTAATGCCAAATTGCAGAGTTAAACGTTTACTGGAGCTATTTGCACAGAAAGGTTACCCAAGTGCACAGAGCATCCTGTGGTTTGCTAAACTGTCACGTATTCCTAGAGCACCTGATGTTCAGGTCATAGTCTAGCTTCCTCCTTAGTGACTGACTCAGCTTCTTTAAAAGCTATAAGTAAGGTCCAGTGGAAAAAATACTGATCTTGCTGTGTAATGAAGTCTGGTTTGGTCCGGGGACCCCCACAGAAAGAAAGAAAGAAAGAAAGAAAGAAAGAAAGAAAGAAAGAAAGAAAGAAAGAAAGAAAGAAAGAAAGAAAGAAAGAAAGAGAGAGAGAGAGAGAAAGAGAGAAAGAGAGAAAGAGAGAAAGAGAGAAAGAAAGAAAGAAAGAAAGAAAGAAAGAAAGAAAGAAAGAAAGAAAGAAAGAAAGAAAGAAAGAAAGAAAGAAAACCAAACCTGCATGTTCTCAGAACTCAGGGTGAAAGATCAGTTGTTCCTCAGAAGCTTGTTGGTTGCAAGACTATCTTAACTTGGGTGTTGAATAAATCATTCTCTCCTGCTGTTCTGCATAGTTTTATAACCTACAATAGTATAAAAATTTACTGTTCAGTTTGTTTCTTTATGACCTTTATATAAATGGAATTTTAATGTGTAGTTTTATATTACTTTTTCTGCCTTTGCCATATATACATACACACACAAACACGCATATACACATATGTATTTCTTAGATCTACTTGTAGGGAAGCACATGGCTAGTTGGCACAGTGTGAGACTATGCCATGATAAACTGATGTGGATAATGACACAGATGCCCTTTCCCAGGCTAAAGACATTTTCTTCTTTTCTTTGGTTACCCAAAGATTTATCATAAAGTGATTTTGAATTTTATCTGATATCTTTCTATCAGAATATATATGATTTGTTCACCTGGCAAATTGCATTACTTTGTACTAGTAAATGAACCATGTATCCCGGAGATAAAATCACATTCATCATTATATCACTCCTTTTTTTTTTTTTTTTTTTTGGTCTTTTTGAAACAGGGTCTCCCTTTAGTCTCAGCTGGCCTGGAGCTCACTATGTAGACCAGGCTGGGTTTGAATTCACAGAGATCCACCTGCCTCTGCCTTCCTAGTGCTGAGATCACAGGCGTGCTCCACTATGCCCAGCATATTCCTAAATATTAAGTATGTTTTGTTTAGGATGTTTGCATCTGGTGACATAGGTCTGTGGTTTTTTTTTTTTTTTTCCTTTCTTGAGGTGTCCCACCCTGATTTTAATATCATAGATATGTTGGCCATATAAAATTCATTTTAAAACATTTCTTCTCAGGCAGTATGATGGTTAGGTTTTTTTTTTTTCCTTTTTTTTCTTTCCTTTATTTTTTCCCCCTTTTTGGTGTTTTTGAGACAGGACCTTACTTTAGTCCCAGCTGGCCTGGAGCTCACCATGTAGACCAGGCTGGCCTTGAACTCACAGAAATCTGCCTGCCTTGCCTCCCAAGTGCTGGGATTAAAGGCATGTGCCACCATGCCTGGTTAGTTTTTGATTTTGGTTTTGTTTTAATTTTTTTATTTTTATTTATTTTGTATGTGTATGAATGTACTGTCTGCCTGCAGGTTTGTGCACCCGTGTCGTGCAATGCCATGGAGGTCAGAAGAGGGTGTCAGATTCCCCTGGAACTGGAGTTAAAGATGGTTCTCAGCCACCGTGTGGGTGCTGGGGATTGAACCCAGGTCCTCTGCAAAAGCAGTTGGTGCTCTTAACCATTAACTAGGCCATCTCTACAGCCCTAGATGGTTAGTTTTTAATTGTCAATTTGACAATACCTAGAATCACCTGGGAAGAGAGTCTTAATTGAGAAGTTGTCTAGATCAGGTTGGTCTATGGGCATGTCTGTGGGTATCTGTCTTGATTATTAGTGGTGTGGGAACACTCAGCCCACTGTGGGTGGAACCAGTCCCGTTTAAGAGTGGAGAGCTTGGGCTGAGCCACAGGCAAGCATGTGTGCATCATGTCTCTCCGCTCCTGACTATGGATGTAATGTGACTAGCTATTTGAAGTTCCTGCCTTGACTTCCCCACAAAAACTGGACTGTAATATGGAAATGTAAGCTATAATTCACCCCTTTTGTCCCCCAAGTTGCTTTTGCCAAGGTATTTTATTATAGTACTAGAAATGAAACCTGTTAGTGTAGGATTGTCATAGTCTATACCTGAAACCCTATGTACAATACAATTATTCAACTTCTTTCATGGTTATGTGACTTTCTAAATTTCTAACTATGCTTTGGCTGTATCCCTAAAATCTTGATTGGTCACACTTTTGTCATCCCGAAAGTGTAGAGGCAGTCTGACCACATTAGACTATGAAACCAGGACCCAGAAGGCCACCTGGAAATCTCGGCTCCGCCATTTTCCAATTATGTGACCCTGTGCTAGTGGCCAATCCTGTGTGGCACCAGAAGTATCATCTGCAAATGGTCTAAAACTAATATGAAAATCAATAGGGCTTAGTGAGTATTAAAATATGCAAAACTCAGGGCTGGAGAGATGGCTCAGTGGTTAAGAGCACTGGCTGGTCTTGTAGAGGACCTGGGTTCAAATCCCAGCACCCACATGGTGGCTAATGATGGTCTGTAACTCCAATTCCCAGGGATCCAACACCTTCTAACCTCCTCAGCCATTGAACAACACGTGTGCTCTTATACACCTGCAGCCAATACATTCATACACATAAAATAAAAATTATAAATAAAATATTTTAAAATACACAAAACTCAAAAAGTTTGGAGCATCAGTTAGTAAACAGGCCCAATTTCCAATATTTTCTGTTAATTTTCCTTCTTTAATTCTTGACTTGAGTGTATATCTGTTGGGAAATTTTCAAACACATTGAGAGTGATGGGGCAGTTTCTGGTTTTGTTATTGTTCTACAGTTTTGTGTAACTGTGGCCAGAGAATGTGATCCATATGATATTAATTTTTGGCTGTGTCAGTCCAAATTAACAAGGGGCAGGCTTCATTAAGGAGAAATGCTGAGGTGTTGGAGTATGGGCAGTTTAAGCCAAGTGGAAGCCCTGAAGGTGAAAGTCAGATCCAATGATCTCTCTGGAATCAGGTGTTAGCATTCTTCTCCCACTCTCTAAGGCATGGTCCCAGCTGGAAAAGAAGGCCAGGGACCTCACAGTCTTCGACATCCCAATCCCTGTTTTGGAGCCTCCAACCTAACACTTAGAAATATGTGTCCTCCCTCATTAAACTCAAAAGCTTCTGTACATTAAAAGAAACAATCAAGGAAGTGAAGAGAAATCCCACAGAGTGGGAGGAAACCTTCACTGCAGATACATCTGACAAAGCATTGATTTCCAGAATATATAAACTACTCAAAAAACAAAGAAAAAAGAAAACAAATGACCCACTCAATAGATGGAGCAAAGAACTGAACAGAGACTTCACAAGTGAGGAATTAGAGATGGCTGAGAAACACCTTAAGAAGTGTTCAACATCACTAATCATTAAGGAAATGCAAATCAAAACCACTTTAAGATATCATCTTACTCCAATAAGACTGGCTAGGATCAAGAAAACAAATGATACCAAGTGCTGGAGAGGTGGTGGGGAAAGGGGAACACTCATCCACTGCTGGTGGGAATGTAAACTGGTACAGCCACTATGGAAAGCAGTGTGGATAACCCTTGGAAGACTTGGAATGAACTTGCCACCTGACCCAGCCATACCACTCTTAGGCATGTACCCTCAAGAGTCACCCCACCGCAGAGATACATGCACGGCCATGTTTATTTTAGCTCTCTTCACAATAGCAAGGAGCTAGAACCAACCCAAATGCCCCTCAACTGATGAGTGGATAGACAAAATGTAGTACATGTACACAATGGAGTTCTATGCAGCAGTAAAGAAAGATGACATCATGAGCTTTGAGGAAAATGGCTGGAGCTAGAAGACATCATGCTGAGTGAAGTAACACAGTCCCAGAAAAACAAACAATGAATGGCATCCCTCATCTGTGGATGTAAGTATTTCTTGTGCATGGCCCCTTGAGCTTTTGTCCAAGCAGTTGGGAGTGATGCATATTGGAAATAATAACAACAATGACAACAACAGAAAGGACTGCATCAAAGAACTGACTGAAACAGTGAACTTCTGCTCAAAACAGTCAACTTCCACATGGAGAATTTTGAGAAAGAGATGAAAAGCATGTTTGGCAGAATACATGAGCTCTGGTGGGGTGGGGGGATAGAGTGGAGGACACGTGTCTAGATTTGATAATCTTGTACAAAATATATATATAAAACAAAAAATAAAAAGCAAAAAAAAATAAAAAGAAATATGTGTCCTCTAAAAGTAAGATTGGTAAAGAGTGTGGGGGAGGTGCTGGATTCCTGATGCTAGATAAACAGGCAGTTGTGAGCAGCTCTATATGCTGCACCCTTGTAAATAACCTTACGTGCTTGATCTAAGAAATATTTGGGTACTTTTAAAAGAGATGAGTAATTTAGCTAGACTATCTTCTGCTCACAATGACCAGTTTGTGAGTGTTTGGCTGATAACGCTCTCTCTCTCTCTCTCTCTCTCTCTCTCTCTCTCTCTCTCTCTCTCTCTCTCTTTCACTCTGTCTCTCATAGCCCTAGCCACCTAGAACTCATAAAGATCCATCTGCCTCTGCCTCAGAGTGCTGGGATTAAAGGCATGCACCACCACATCTGGCATTAAAGTGTTCTCTTAGGAGGCATTATGAAGCCACTTGTGGTAGTCTACGCCTTTAATCCCAGCACTCAGGATGCAGAGGCAGGTGAATCTCTGTAAGTTCAAGGCCAGCCTGGTCTATAAAACAAGTTCCAGGCCAGCTGGAGCTACAGGGAGACCCTGTCTCAATAAGACAAAAAAAAAAAGGTATTGTTAAGATAGTACAGCAAGTTGCCATACTCTCCTGTTAACAACGGACATTATTACAGTTGTGTCCTCATTAGCAAACCAGTGTGGATGAAGTTATCAACTGAAATCTACACTTTCTTCAGACTTCCCGAGCTTTCCTCTGGTGCTTCCTTCCCATCCCAGGACCTTGTTTAGATTTAGTCAAAATTTACTCTGTTCTTGGTTGTGACAGCTCTCAGGTGTTCCTTGGTTTGGAGGACCATGATGCTCTTGAACAGTACTGGTCAGATGGTTTGTAGCATATCCGTCCATAACTATTGGATTTTTTAAAAAGACATTTTATTATTTTAATTTTATATGTATTAGTGTATTGCCTGCATGTATGTGCAGTGCACCGTGTGGCACAATGCCCATGGAGGTCATAAGAAAGTGTTGGATCCCTTGGAACTGGAGTTATGGATGCTTGTTAGCTGCCATGTTGGTGCTGGGAACCAAACCCAGGTCCTCTTCAAGAGCACCCAGTGCTCCTAACCACTGAGCCATCTCTCCAGTCCCACTATTTGATTTTTAAGTTATTTTTAGTGTTTTTGTTTGGTGGAAGCAAATAATAGACTGAATGTTCATCTCATCACATCAGACCAAGTTCATATTGTCAATATGAACTATCACTGTAGATGTCAACTTTGATCACTTGGCAATAAAGTTTCACATGTGAGTATATGTATGTGTGTATATGTGTGTCTGTGTGGGAGACCTCAAATCCCCTGGAGCTAGAATTACAGGCAATTGTGAGGTGCTCTATGTAGGTGCTGGGAACTGAACTCAGTACACATGCTTAACTGCTCTTAACTTCACGGCCATCACTTCAGTCTTTGTAATATTTATTTATTTTTTATTTATTATTTATTTATCATTTATTTAATATTTATTTATTTTAATCTCTGTAATTTTTTATTTTAATGTAAATTCATAATATGATGCTTAATATAATATTATGACAAAAAATGCAGAGACCTGGATTCTGGGCCCATTTCTACACTAAATGGCACTGTGAGCTTTGGATAGTCATGTGAATCTCTGATCCTTGGGGATTTTGTTTGGTTGGTTTGTGGTTGTTATTAATCTAAACATATGTATGAAGTGGAGGATTGTAAAAACTCAGGTACAGTGTTCTCAGATACCATTAAGCCATTTTTCTTTAGTCATTCTAGGAATGATTGGTTTGCTTGCTTTGCACGTTTCCCCTTGTTTGGTAACTTTAATTGTGATGCTAGACCCTGATTTACTGTTGTACTTATAAATTATCCTGTAGCCCACACCTCCGGGACACACTCCTCTCGAGTTGAGTGTTGGCCTGGCTTCGTAATTAAATTAAACCCTCCTATAAAACTCCACGTGGTTAAGTGTGTGGTCTCTCCACTGCAACTTTACAACTTGAGGGGGGCCCCCGGACCCTAACATAACACATCTTGGGGGATCATCTGGGATCCCCCAAAGACCACTGGGGGGACTAGAGACATTCAGGGGACTAGAGACATTCGGCCAGCCATGTCTTTTGGGTAAGAGAGTACTTTCACTTTGGTTCTGGTTAAACTCAAGTTTCTGGCCTGGGGTGCTTGGTTAGAAGAAACTGGACACAGTATCACTCCTTGAGCGCAGAGACAGGGGATGCCCCAACTCTCCACTGGTAGAGTGCAAACAGGGGGTTCACCTCAGTGATTTGGAATCTGGGCGAGGGGTCCAGATTTTGGGTTCTGGGACCGGCAGGAGGTTGGCTCCATGGAGCAGCACTTCTTCTTGTGTCTGAATAGTCTTTGGTGTTGTTTCCTTGCTCTGTTGTCTATTGCCTTCAGTTTCATTCTCTGAGATCTCAAAATGGGAAATTCTAAATCTATTCTCACTCCTTTGTGCCTGGTCCTTCACCACTTTAAGGATTTCAGGAAGGCTACCAGATGATCTGGCCAAGTCTCCGCTGGGAGACTCTGGACCCTATGTGAATTGGAATGGCCAACCTTCTTAGGGGTTGGATGGCCATCAGAAGGCTCTTTTGATAAACAGTTTGTTAATTGAGTTTTTCAGGTTGTTCTCAGAGACCCAGGGCATCCAGATCAGCAGCCCTATATCATCTACTGGAAGGGACTCATCCGCACTCCTCTGGAGTGGCTGTGGCCCTTTCTTCCCCCACCCCAGCAGAGAGAACTGGCTGCTAGGGCCACACAGCCAACAAACTTTATAGGATCTGGAATGGTGGTGGCCCCTTGGCTGGGCCTCTTGGGCCAACCTCCCCTTTGGCTCAGGGGTCCCCAGCTGCCACCAAACATGACCCCTGCTCTGCTGGAAAATTTAGAGACTCCCCTGGGCCCTGCCCCACCCAAAGCCACGTGAACCTCTGTATCTCCTACTGCAGGACACAGAAGAAAAAAGGGATCCAACTTTTTCCAGATTTAAAGGCAGTAACTATGTCTTATGTTTATGGTAACTGTTCTTCTGTGTGTCTATGATTCATGTAGTCATGCTCATTTTTGTGTGTGTTTGTAATTCAGTCATTGTAATTGTCTCATGTTGGTTCTGTCTAACAAAATGACCACTTCAAGTTTCTATCCTTTATGTGCACAGAATCATCCATTTTGGCATGCCAGACTAGATACACACATGCAAACTTTAAAATATGGATATGTAAAAATGCATTTAAAGGCCTAAAATTTGGGTGCCGTAGACATCTTTCTATCAAATGCTTCACAATAGATGGTAATTTTTTATAGGAATTAGCCTCTGAGTTGACTGTTTAAGGATCTTATTTTCTAGATGACTTTTTGGTTTATGTTTGCTTTTTTTTTTTTTGCTTTTTTTTATTACTTCTTTATTTTTTTTTTTCATTTTTTAACAATACGTAGTAATTTATGAGTACAAGCATCCTTCATGTAAAACCAATTTGCAAGCAGTTGTGGCCAAACCCACACAGCCCATGGGTCCCACCATCCAGCGGGGGGGGGGGGGGGCTTGTTTATGTTCAATCAAGTTGATCAAATAAGTGTCCAGACTATATTGCTGTAGTTTCACCATTCACCCCAATCGCAGCCCTTACATCCTACCACGCCCCCTCTTCCACAGATTGTTCCCTAGGCTTAGAAAAGGGGCACAGGTGGATAAGAAGCAAAACAGTTTACTTTCTCTGGAGCTGTTGTCTTGGACTCTGGTCAATTCTGGCTGTTTCCTTTCATGGGATGATGGTTTGTCCAGGAATAACCTTTCAATCCTACTAGTGAAGAATAAGCAATTAGATATATAGGTATTTAAACAGTACTAATTGTTATGGTAGATTACTTTGGTAATCTACCATAGATTTGGTAACCTACCATAGACACAGATGTTTGGATGGTATGTTAATCCATGAATTACATTTTTTTTGTAAAATATGACAGGGTCTTACTGTGGCTTATAACATCTCCTAACCACTAGAGGATGTAAGCTTGTGGCATCAGCCGTGGGTTATTCCTCCAAGGAGAGAGCTAATAGTCAATTAGATTTGGGGTATATGGGCATATCGCTGCCACTGCTGCACAGTATTTCCAGGCAGGTGAGGTGTAGCTGGTGCTGACAGAGGAGTCTTGCTTGATTCAAGGAGACCTATATTTGCTTTAATGTTTTAGTGGCTGTGATGGATAGCTTTAGTGTCAACTTGACACACCCGAGTTGAGGGAGCCTCAATTGGGGAATTGGCTCCATTGGATTGGCCTGTGGCCACATATGTGGAGTAGTGTCTTGATGGTCGAGCAGTGTGGGAGGGCCCAGCCCACAATGAGTGGTGCCACCCTGGGCAGGTTGTTGTGTACCGCATAAGAAGGTGGGCTGGGCATGAGCCAGAGGAGCAAGCCAGTGGACAGCATTCCTCCATGGCCTGTGCTTCAGCTCCTGCCTCCAGGTTCCTGCCCTGACTTCCTGCCTTGGGCTCCCTGAGAGATGAACTGTGACCCAGGAGATGTAAGCTGAATAAATCCTTTCCTCCCCAAGTTGGCATCGGTCAGTGTTTTGTCACAGCAATGGAAGACAAACTAGAACAGTGGCCTTTGGTAACACTCTCTGGTATTGCAGAGACCAACTGTACACTTGCAAGTGTGGTCTCAATACATCTTTCCCATGCTTACATCAGGTCTTCAACAGCAGGGCCTTATTGCCTCTCTTCTTGCAGGTATCCCAGTTTACAGGCAAGAAGCCTTTACCTTTTGGGGGGGCTTGGATCCCCTGGCCAACATCTCCTTGGTAGAATAATCCGCTGCTGATATCAAAGCTCTCCTGTATTAATATATTTTGCTTAAGTGCATAGCTTAAGGAGACTTATATTTGGTTCTGAATTTTGCTTAAGTGCATAGCTTAAGGAGTATTATATTTGGTTCTGAATAGAGAATAATCCTTTTCACAGTTCCTATGTCTATTAGTCAAAGAAGGCAGTTTTACTGGTTTTATAAGAGATTACCTCTATAACAGTTGGCTCCAATTTACAGTTAGAGAACGACCTCACCATCATCATATTTCTCCTTGTTCTACGGGGGGGGGGGTAAGAAAGTCTCTTGTATTAAAACCTTTGCGGCACCTAGAAGGTAAGTTTCATTAGGACTCATTATAAATAGTTGTTACAAGTAGGATCCACCAAGGGGTTTGATGTCTGTAGCAATCTGAGGCTTTTCTTCCTTTCAATGTTCAGAAGGGCCAACCTTTCTGCTGGCACTTCCTGGTACATCCTACACAATGCAAAGCTGTATCTTTTCTTTCTCAGCCATTAAGTTGGTGACATTTTGACCTGTTGGAACATACAAATCT